>JALMGA010000003.1:70834056-71119056 GCA_023333525.1 Aspidoscelis tigris stejnegeri | reverse complement strand
TTTCTAGACCTTCCACCTTGTGTAAGTGAGAATAGGGATGATCCCTCTGCACAGTGACAGTTCTTCAGATACTTGAAGACCGCTATCATGTCTCCTCTTCTGCAGGCTAAATGTTCCTAAATCTTTCAACTGTTCCTCGTAGGACATAGTTTCCAGACTACAGTACTGATATTACTGGAAGGGTTCATGGTAGTCTTCCATGAATTTGTCCAACATGCTGTTGTAGCAATAACCCTAGTTATAGCCCAGGAAAACCTTTCTGTTAAGAATCATCCTTGAAATAAATACCCACTGCTGTAAAGTTATAGTCCTGTTTCAAAGTATTTATTTCAGACCATAATTAACACATGTTCTATAGCTACACATTCTAAATGGCTTGAAAGCACTTTTAAATACCTACTGCAATGCAAATGGCCATAAGCCATTGGAAGCAGTATAACTATTCTAGCGGGCACACAGTAAGAATTATTTACAACATTTTATGATGAAACATAACACTAAAACAAAACATAAAAAGATATCAATAAGCATCAGAGACTTAGCTTACACATGGCGAAAAATGTGAGGAGAGGTTAAATAAATTACTGCTTGTCTAAGCAGCTAGAGAAATATAAACTGGTTTTGCTTCCTTGAGGCCATTTGCTCTTATTTAGTTGGTAAAGTTTGAAATGCAGTTTCTATCTACTTCTCCTTTAATCCCTGCATTCTCTTTTGTTCTGATCTATTTCATATTCCTAGATTCATTCTGGGTCCTGCCATTATTTTCTACATAAACTCACAAACTGGCTGTAGCAGGGTTCATAAGAAGCCACAGAAAATATCTCACAGTTACTATGAGAACCCCAGAAATTCTTCCTCTCATTCATACCATGGAAAGCTAACAGGGAGAAGCAAAATTTCAGGTAGAGGCTTAATTGAATTATGTGGTAAGGCTGGAACTACTGTTTTCCCTCTACATGTTTAAATAATAATAAGTAACACTAAAATACATTTGTATGTGTTGACTCCAGTACATTTCTACAGGAGTTCAGGCCAAGAATCCATGAAACTGTAAAATATGTTTTTGCTCAAGTGTTCAGGGCTTGCTTGTGGTGAAAAAGATTTGCCAGACATCTTGAATTCCTTGGAAAACAAATGGGATACAAGTTTTTTAAACAACAACAAGTGTTTGCTTGGAGTTAAAAAAAGGAAAGGACACAGTTCACCTAACTCAGCTTTCCCATTATATTTTCTAAGCATTTCAGACTACAAGTCTCACTAGCTCTAATTTTTGACTTTCAGAGGGAAAGGGCTAATTTACCAACTCTACTATTATTGACTATTCATTTATTATTTATATTTCCATGCCACCCTATACCCAAAGTTCTCAGGGCGGGTAACAACCTCTAAAACAACAAGTTACATACTGATATATATTAAAAACAATAATATACGTAAAAACACTTAAAAGATCCAGCATATTTAAAACAATATCCTAAATATTAAAATAATGTATAAATATGCGATGCAAGTTCTGGCACAGCCAGGAACAAAGAATTTCCTTCACAAATGTATTTGTCAAGTTGTTCCGATTTAAAGGATACATAAAACATCAACCTTCTTCAGATTCCCCATTAACTTTTATTTTGAAATACTTCATTCAGATCAATGTCCATGTTCACTAGGATCCATATTCCGCACTGATCTGCTCACCTTTTAACGTCAGTACGAAAGAGGCTTAGTATATATTACACTTTTTACAGATATTTCTCTTTTTTTCCACCTCAGGCTAAGCAGCAATGAATCACAATTTATTTTCACTGAACAACACAGGAATTTTTATATTCACTAATTTACACAGTTTCATGTCTCAACTCCTTCTAAATTAGGACATCCTTCTCATGTTTCCAGTCTTTTTATAGCTTAAACATTTCACATATGCTTATAATATAGAACATTTATGTTAGCAACAGCCTTCTTTCACTTCATTTGCCGTGACACTATAAAATTATATATCCCCCTGAAAGGAAAATAAAATAAAGTAAACCAACATTAACATCTTTCAGATAGAGAGTTTGCTACTTTTATATTCAATTTCAAAGAAATTTTTAACTGTGGACACTCTTGAAATTAATTGTTAACCCTCTCAAGGTCTAAAGACTTCATACCTTTATGCACTGGCTGTAAGGTCCAATGTTAGCAGGGGCCCAGTGAGAAATGCTCTGTACATGCATAACCTGCTTCTGATGATGAACAGTATCATCTCTAATCCCATCATACTTATACACAAGGCAGTCCATTTGAAACAACAGCCCTTCAGGTAAGGAAACTTCTACACATACCCTGAAACCACAAGAAAACTTAGTTCAGAATCATGTCAGATACTGGATTTGGACCTTTAAGCAAGATAAATTCACTGTCCCTATTTTTGGAATAATATCCAATTTTTATGTTCCACAAATGCCCACTCACTAACTTTTTCCTTTGGGCTCAAAGTATAACAACTGCACATAGTCTGAATGAAAAGCAAAGATGGCCTAGAGCTGTTTCTCTTTGTTTTCACTGATGCTTGCAAACCAAGAGGCTATCTCCAAAAAGGACAGAAAAGGATAGAATCAGGGGGTTTTAAGGTTCCTTAATAAATTACTGATTGCAAATACTGACCCCTGGGGATGCTAATAAATCTTTCTTTGTGGATATAAAAAGAAAACAATTACTGAAATGTTATGCCACTGTGGATTATGACTGCCACCCAGTAAAATAAGTTTTGACCACTTCAGATTATGATAAAGTTTCCATATTAGCCAGCATATTGGGTACGCATAAAATAATGTTGCTCAGAGCAACACAAATTTTTTTTCCTTCCACACGATCTATAGAAAACCAGGATACAGTAGATTTAAAACGTATTATTTCACATTAAAGTTTATTCTAGTAGTCTTCAGAATAAAAGATTCAATTCAATACATTCCCTTAACGATTCTGATTTAACAATTAACAAATCACAAAATATATCTGTGATTATGACAATAATATTCAGGGAAAAGAAATAAGAATTGGTGCCTTGAATTCCTATTTTTCATTCAGTTGAGCGCTAGCAAACACTGCCTTTGCATTCAGTTAAACTATTACTGGTGGTGCTAAGGGGATCCATTAAAGCACAGTTTCTAGATTTCTGAATGTGCAAGGAAATCTGCACCTTCTGCTTTTCCTTTGCAAATTATATTTTCTCATGAATTCCAAAGCTCTCACATCTTGCTTTGTCTTCTTTCAGGTACCCTCTTTTGCTATGTAAGATTTGTTGAGTCCAAGGCTGTGAGGCATTTGGTATAAGACTGTATGCTATTAACCTAGGGCCTTTCCACACTGGCTGCCAAAAAAACGGATCTAAAAAGATCCGTTTTCTGGCAAACCATTCTTTCTGAGGATCTGTCCCAAATAGGGACAGATCCTTGGAAGCTCTGTGTGTCTGCACACACGCAGGGCGGTGGCAAGGCTAGATTGGGGAAACGGATTGGAGTGGGTGCTGTGTGGACACACCAGCACCCATTCCAATCCCTCCTTCCAAGACCCTCCCCCTGGCCTCCTCGATTGGCTCCTCTGGAGCCAGGGATCGGCAGTGCAGGGGCTTCCTTTCGCTGGGCTCCCCCTCACCCCAGAAGCCGCGATCGCAGCTTTTAGGGCTGGGGGACCAGCACCCCACTACCCACTCTGGGTTGTGCGCATGCGCTCATGGCCTGGCTCCTCATTGGCCAGCCACATGTGCCTGTGCAGATGGCCTGGTGAAGCTGCTACCTCCTTGCCCTGCCGCCGCTGCCTATCATGCCCAGTCTTCGGGGGGAAGGGATCAGGCAGCAGTAGAGATGCCTCTGCCACCACTAAATTTCCCCTGCCCCTGGAGGAGAGGGCAGCGGGGGGAGGGGAATGGAGGCAGCTGCCATCCACGTCCCCTCCCCATCTGGGGGATGGAGGTGGTGGTGGTGGTGGCGGTGGTGACAATGTTGCATTGCCGCTGCTGCTGCCACCTCCCCTCTCTCCAGCCATCAGGCAGCCATCGGGCTGTGCCATCGCTGGAGAGGAGCCCCCACACGGTCAGCCCCTCACCCCTTAAAGCATAACTGAATTAGTGAGTAATAGGTGAATCTTAAGGTGAATCCAGGGACTAAGCAAGTAATGGATCTAAAGGTTAATATGGGGGGTGAAGGATTGTACAGTCTTGGGCACACTGTGGCTATCAATAGCAGTTTAGCTCATGGAGCAGGAAAGCCATTAAAGTGAAACAGGAACATTTAAGGATGAAACAATATCTCAGGCTTCATTCACACCTACATTTTCATCCAGTTTCGGTCTACTTTCAGAGTGAGATAAGTAAGAAAGTAAAGTAAGAAGTTGTTTGCTTTTGGCTTTATCTAACTCAGAAAACCCATCTTTGAAATAGATAATGTGGAAGGCTCATCATAAGTCATTCTGCTGATGGGTTCTTTCAATCTGAAAGTGTACTGAAGCTGGATTAAAACTTTGGTGTGAACACAGCCTCGGTTGCTAAAACCACATTCTATTAATATCACACTTAACAAAACTGCTTTACATAGGAACTTACTGTATTTGTATTTTACTTATCAATTCAGGTAGGAGCTGGTACATACCTCCCACAGATATGGGAGTACACCTGTACACAGATTTGTTCAACTCTGTCTACTGGTGTCTTAACTCTCTTACTGACTATATAGAATACGTCCATCATTATTTCACTGCTTGTTCTTTGTGCTTCTTGTTCTATAACGTGAAGGTTTGAAATTTAATTCCATTGTTTTAAAGCTATTATATATTAGAATAACGTAATTTTAATAAGTTTGTAGATCATGTTGCAAAGTATTAATAAGAAACACTGTCTCTTTTTGTCAATGAAGTTTTAGATGCTGTGAATTTCACAGAGATGTCACTATTAGCAAATAACCAAGTAAGGAAAACATGTTTGTTTTGGAATCATTGTATTCCCCAATGAGTATATTTAGTTAGAAGATAAACTTACCAATATTTTAGAATATGGCGCATTGGTCTCCAAACATCATATTGTAATTGGTTTAGTAAACCCTCTTTAATCACATCATAAGTTGTAACACAGGTTGTATCCACACATATTGCAATAACCTTAGATCAGGGCATGGAAGCAGACTCACTGCTGACATGTTTTGTGACTTCCATGTACATAGAGCTGCAAAAGGCTCCTTTTAGCTTCCATTAGTGGTATATACACAGACAACCAACCACTTCTTCTTGCTGTTCAGACAGCATACTTATGATGGGACTTGAATGGAAATTAGGTTTGGTGATGTTCCCTGTGAGTCAGTTTGGTTTTGTGGTTAGAGTACCAGACTCATACCTGGTAGCCACCAGGTTTGATTCTGCACTTCTCCATAGAGCCAGCTAGGTGGCCTTGGGCTAGTCACAGTTCTCTTTCTGAGCTCTCAGAGTCATACTTATCTCACAAGGTGTCTATTGTGGGGAGAAGAATAGAAAGCTTTGTCAGCCACTTTTGAGTCCTTCTATTTCTTCTTCGTTTGTCTGGTGCTACTCCATGTTACAGGCATAGCTATAGTGAAAGCTCATATTCTTAGGACAAAGGTTAACCTCAACTTTATATGTATCAATCCTGGTTTTTCGAAATTTGCCCATTCAAATACTTCTGGGAACCAAGCAATAGTTCCATATTGTAGTTCCATGCTCAGTTCAAAGCAACAGGCTTTAGCTATTTAAACTTTAAGTAATCTAAGTTAAAAACTACTTCAGCTTTACCGACTTATCCACATAAGGAAACTTGCAATGGAAAATCTTTAGATGACCACAACGGGAAAACCTTTTTGTGCAATAGCCTTACTTAAATATAACATTACATTGCTACAAGTTAGGGTATTTGATCATTCATTTGTCATGTGAAATCAATTTGCAAACTCTTATTATATATTTACTTATACACAGGTTCTAAGTAAAACTTGGTGCCCTGTTAGATGCAAGTATAACCAGTTTGTACCCAAATCCAAGGCAAGTTGGGTCCAAACTGGTTCAGCTAGTATCTAACGAGATGCCTGAAAAGCTTGCTAGCACTTTGTTTTTTCAGCTCCACATTATTTTTGTTTTTTATGGGCTCCCTTTGCAAAGGAGACCAACTAATGTATGCTAGTTTGGGAGAGGCAGAATACCTTTGCAAACTTCTACCATCCGCATCATTTGGAGTAAATTAGAATATAAAGGTTAATGATAATGATGACACAAGAAATTTGATACAGGTGGTTCAGTATGTAAGTGGTACAGTGGTACAGGACCTTAGCTATGATGCACAGCTCTTCCAGATAAGGCATATAATGTTTGGGCATTATGTACTTATAATACTTTATTTAAGAAGAAAGTTCAGAAGCAGATGCTGAAACAAAGCGAATGATTATGTCTTTGGAGACAGACAAAAGAATAGTGAAAGGAAGCCCTGTCCCAACTAACAGAGAAAAAACAAATCTGAAGAAAAGTGTCATAAATAAAGCAGTACTAGCAATGAAGTATATTCCAGTGTATCATAAATTTAAGGGAGCAATAGTACAAACATACCTTGCTGGGGGACACAAATCAAATGCTGTAGCATATACTGAATTTATCACAGCAAAATTTTTCATGTTCTTCACATATAGATGGACCAAAATAATATCTGTCAATTCCAATCCTTTTGAATTCAGATGAGCTGCGTGTGAAAATATAATGTGGCTATTAAAGTCATAAAATTTTAAATTTTTATTGAATGATACCAGAAACATCTTTAAGTACTGTATTTTCAAGAAAAACAAATGATCCTATCTTAATACAAGATAGGAGAACAAACTAAAAACTGCATTTCTAACTAACCTGAACTGCAAGTTAAGCAAATCTAAAATCAGTTGTCCTATTTGGGTTATTAATAAGAAAAAAATGTGAATCACCCACATCATGAACCAGCATCTCTGTTCTTTCTTCATCATATCTGCCACCTGCCCAACTAATGCCTTGTCATCCACTCTTCTCCCAAACTGTACCCCACCATTGCCCTTTCGCCCAGGTTCTGAACAATATGTAAATCCTGTTTTGAATCCAATTTGTCCCAAGAGAGCTCTGTGGAATCCTATGAAATGCTTTTTAAAGTTCTCAAAGGCTCTTTCTGCAGTTAACTCGCTTAATCCGTGTTAGTGAATCCAGATTAGCCAGATCCAGATCAACTGCAGGCAGAGGCATCTGCTCTAAGTGAGTTTTAGACCAGTAAATGCATACTAAGAAATGACATAACATCAATGTCCACAACAGTGAATGCAAACTACCACAGTAAGAACTGCCCAAATCACGATGCAAGTGGCCTACAGCACCTCCAACACCTGATGTAATTAGCCCACATCCCTGCTGATTAAATGCTGCATCTGGGTAGTGGGACTCAGGGGCTTTCATAGGCACTGCAAAGACACCACTGCTGTCAAAATAATCACTGTTACAAAGATCCTGTGAAGACATCTTTGTGGTTGCACACGCCACTCAGAAACACTTTCTTGTTCCTCCTAGATCTGTTCTAAAGGAGATGCTCCTTCCTTGATCCAAATCACATGGTGCTAACATAGATGAATATTAAATTTATCAGGGCCAAAACTGATCTGGACTACTGAGCCCTTAGCAGAGATCTGTTCTAGATTAACACTAGTCCCATTCAGGTGATGTGTACTAAGCAGCTCCGTGATCCATATTAATGAGTAAGTGCAGGAAGAACCTTAGGCTTTTAAATAAAGAGATCCAACTTTTAGTTTAAGACCTTTAGAACAATTTTATAAGAATGACACATCTTCAACTAGGTACTGTTAAACTCTTTTCATTTAAGCTTTCCAAGCCTGAAAGCTGGGCTTTTTTGTTTTGTTCTCAACTACTGTTTCAGATTTGTTTCAATATAGTAGTTATGCAGTCATTCCTTGCATAATAGTTTTGTACAACACAAATGTGCTTTATTGTGGTTAGTGAAATGTAACTTCCTTGTTTAAAGCACTCCTGGAAGCTTTCAATAATATGATCTGACTCTGAGATACCACTGACTTACACTGGTAAAATAAAGGCTGCAAACTGATATAACAGCATTTTTTAGATTTGACCCAAATATTACAATGTATGGGATTTTACTATATCAATTTCCAACTTATGCAATATTATTTATTGTACAAATAATGTGCACAATAGTTTTAGGATTTAACCCACATTCTAAGTTAAAATAATTTTTATTGTGATGGTTAGGTGCCCAACAAATGAACCAAAGTATATAACAAAGAACCCAAAGCAGTCAGACATTTGCAGCAGTTAAATTTTATTTTGACTTTGCCACAGGATGGTGTTTGAGATCAATAGGTCCATTTCCCTTTTTGCCTAACACTGGTGTCTTGTTTTCCTTTAAACTATGCAGAAGTGATGCCCATGCCGGTTTGCAGACATCTTGGCTATATGATTTCCTGTTACAGGCCATACTCACAGCTACATTTTAATCTAGCTTCAGACTACTTTGAGAGTGAGATAACGCATTGGCAAAATGACAAGCTGTTTGGTTTTGGCTTCATCTAACTAAGAAAATCCACCTTTGAGTTAGAAAACATGGAAGTAAAATGATAAATCACTTTCCTGATATGTTCTTCCACTCTGAAAGTGGACTGAAGCTGGATTAAAACATTGGTGTGAACGCAACCACAGAGAGAAAAATAGATATATCAAGTATTCATTTCCAACTTACACTGTCATTGGTCTGTTCACCCCCTGCCTTCTCTGCTGCCTTCTCCAAGGCATTGAGAACCAATGGAGATACGTTTCTTGCAAGCAGAGATGGTAAGGTACCCTGCAGTTCCTTCTATTCCAAGCATCTGTAGTTGGAGCTGCTCTTTGCAAGCTTTTTCATTCCCTCTTACCTCAGCCACTACTTTATACTTTTACTCAACTCTTTAAGGTGCTACATGCTCTCTCCTAATTGCCATGGAATAGACTGTGATGAGCAAAGTCTCAGCAGTATTCATGAAAAAAGCTGCCACCTGTAGATTCCCATCCAGCAGGCATCTAGTCCTGCTTATACCTATATACAGAATTCTTCTTTTGGGTACTTTCAGAAGCTATTATATATGTAAACATTTCTTTATTTAATATATATTGCAAAGTAGCTAACACTCTCTTCCAAGTATCTTATAAACCTAACAAGCTTTAATCTCAGGATCACTACTTATGTAGTCTATTAGTACATTGTCTTTTGGCAAAGCACAAGATTTTCCAAAGGACATTAAAACAATATGACTTGCAACAAAACTGCTGTCTCCTTTCTCTTCACACTAGGCAACAAGCCAGGATGGAAGAATAAAAAGATGGCAGGTATGACTTTTCCAGGGGAAACCTGTGATACGTACCTGAAAGTTTCAACAGTGTTTAGGCCAAGAAATGTATGACGGTTTCTCCAGATGAAAAGGCACTAATTCATTAGTGTCCCACTTCCTACTCAAAAGTTAAAATAAAAATCCACAGGAATCCACGGGTATTACCTGAGACCAAAATGCTAGCAGTGTTCCAGAAATGGAAAACAATATTTCAAATAAAAGCAATCTGCCAAAAACAGCAGGCTCCTTGGCCTCTGGCCAGAGAGATGACAACAACCTTTTGTTTAATTCTAATAGAAAGAAAGGCAAAGATGCAGAATGTTTGGATTTGTTAGGGTCGATGGAAATACAACAAGAATGAAGCAAATGTGACAGAGTCCCATTGCTTCAATTTACATATAGTGCCCAAAAGATTTATGTGGAGTTTGCTGTCTCTACCTACAAGTCTGATTACAGCCTCCTTGCTGATTTCAAGGCTGTTAAGAACTAGCTTAAGGGTCCTTTAGAAAGCAGGCCGCCTTTTGCTTTTCAAAATTGCTAGTACTTCTTTATCATTCTGTATTCAGTCATGAACTCAGCTGCACAAGCCAAATGTTAAGATTTTATGAGCCAATACATCAAAGTATTCGTGAAAAAGAATACAAGCTTGCCCATTGCAGCCTCAGAGAGCAATTTCCATTTTTATGAATGAAAAAGATGCCTGCATAAACATTTCTTTATTTAAAGTGTAAAATGAGGAAAGATGCAGAACAAAATGGAAGCATTTTGTTTTATATGTCAATATCTTGTAAGGGTTTTGATAGTAAGAAATCTAGCTACCACGATTCCCAGGATAGCAATTCCTTTCTTGCATTAAGTACATAAATGAGATTTAAAGCCACTGACCTAATCCTAGATGCCAAAATGTACCACAGCAACAGCTTTCTGGAGACCTTAATTTAAAATTATGGTGATAAAGGCAGTTTAGCTAGCAGAAAGCATACACAACAGGGAGTACATACAGAGAAAGATAAAATGTAGGAGAACAAATGCCACTATTTTTTCTAAATAACACAGTGGAAGAAAGAAGGGTTTCAGTACAATTATAAATGTTTTCAGATCTATTAAAATATTCTTATCCAATCAACTTCTCCCTCCTATACGAATATTAAATATATTTTCACATGACTATTTTAAAGATAAGCCACCCAAGAAAAGCTTATCTAACAAAGTTCTGAAGTGGAGGGATTAAATGTTAAATACAGGATTACCAAAATGTTTAGAAATAACTTATTGATGTATAAATGCAATTTTAAAGCAATTAATATGATTCAAATAAATATGAATTCTAGCCATTCTAGAGAAGACGGGTGCACTTCTAGAGCTTCTTCCCAATGACTTTGAAACCAAGAGGAAGCGACAGAGTTGGAAAATACTTTTCTGTCTTACATTTTTTTTGAAATTAACTTGGCCAAGGAGGTAATAGAGGTGATGTTTTGAAAGAGCAAGAACCCTTTTGTTTGCAAGTAAATGGCAGACCTCAGAGAAACTGACTTGCTAACTTGATACAACAGGAAAACAACCTACTCTTGAATACATCTTCATGTCTTTTTTACTACTTGATGCTTAAGGAAACGAGACTAAGTATAAATTAACCAGTACTTTCAGAACTGCATCCAAGCCTTTAAATTAAGTCGTAGCAACAATTATTGATTGAAAGTAGCAATCCTAACTAAAACATACCTATTTTACATGTTACACAATATTTTATTTTTTTCAAAATACTACCTTGAAGTGATGAAAGGGCATCTTTAGTTGACTGCTGCACATTTCCTCCTTCTGATTGATCAAGGTGAGCAATAATACCAATTATCCATTGGTAGCCTTTTAGAGACTTGGAAGAACATTCAATTGTATGTTCTGTAGGGTTAAACATGTATAAAGCCAATGATTTTATCAATAATTTTTGAAATTATTATTTACCTTCCTAAAAAAGAATGACTAATCTAGAATTATCCAACAAAAACGTAAACGCCGACTCTCTGAAATACTACTGAGTTTATAAAAATAGCAAACCTAATGCTATAAATTCAATGAACCAAGTGAGTAAAGGATGCGGCCTCACAGCCATGGCAAAAGACACCTGAGAGTGGTATAAACATATGGTGCGCAAGGGTATTTGAAGATGCCACAGATGAAGTGTTTTCCATCTGAGCATTATTTTGTACCATTGCCATGACTGCCTTGAGCAGATGACATGTTCCTCAGTGGGAGACATATGCCACCAGACATGCATACTCAAAAACTCAGATGGTCCATGGACGCATCTGAAAACCCATATGGGAACATGGGCTTACAATACTGAATAAACTATTTTCTCAAATATCACTATAAACCATGATGCCTAATGGATTTGTAGGCAGAAATTATCACGCAAAAGGCATTTCTGTACTTGCCCTCCTGTCCGCTGGATGGGAAGAGTGCATTAGAGACTAATGCGTATGAGCATTCGCACTAGGGTATGCTAGTACATGTTAGCCTAAGCCCCACACGTTCGGACATTCACCTGGGTTCAGTCGGGTGTCTGATTCTCTGCAGGGTGTTGCCATTTTGGCCACAGCACCCTGTGCAATTGCACATGTGCCCTCACTGTCATCACAGTGACATAGATGCTCTGTGCATGAGCAGTCATGTCAAGGGTCATCTGAGATGCCAGCATGCTTGTGCAGCACTTCAGATGCCCGCATGCACAGTAAATATTGCAGATTGTTGACACATGAATAGAAAAAGTAAAAGATTCATCGGGATTGGGGAGGGATTAAGGAGAACCTCAACTAGTATGCAAGTAGTTAACATCTGGGCGGGCAGGAGGTGTTTGTAGGCTATAAACGCCTCTTGCAAGTGCAGATGAACCTGCACAGATATCAGCTAATTGCATACTAAGAGGCCAAGTGCATACTGGCCTAAATAACCAGGTGATTCACAGGTTGAATTAAATGAAGACCAAGTCATACTTCTTACAGAAAAGGTATATGAGGAATGGGTCCAAAGGCCATAGACTGCCAGTGTTGGCCTTGAAGTATCATTGAGGACTGGGGCAAGTAGGAACTGAGAACAGCTTTATTCTGTTTCTGCAAGCATGGATATTACTCTTTTGCACAGTGCTTTATTGAAATAAATAGGACTTCTCTGAATAAAGTGTTTTTTGTGGGATATAGTTTCAATTCATGCAGATAAATAAGAGCTGCTGTCCTATAGCTCAAATTTAAAGAGGCATGAGCACATCACTGGGGAGGAGATCAACATTGGAAGGCTATAATAGTTATTAATACTAATGGGAATTATATGTATTAATCTCCCATGCATGCAAGAGAGAGCCATTAGAGTTCAAGAGTGAAAGCCTGAACTTACTTCCGAGCTAAAGAAAATGCTGACATCTCTAATAAAATTCTGAAAGTAGAATGAAGGGAAACAAGAAGTCAAAAGACCTCTACTGCAAATTCCAAGGAGACAAAAGGAACATTTTGTTGGCATTTCAAGACTAATACTTCTTCTTCTAAGATAAAACTGTTTTATTACTCTTCAGGCCTTCATTAGAGTACCTCTCGGCTCCATTTGTGTTGTTATTCATATGGCATTACAAACAGTCACTTTAACTAGTTCTTCACTTACATTTTAGCATAATTATCACATCTATTTTTTAACATTTTATTTCCCCTGGTTTATTGTGCCCTTCTACATTCAAATAAAGGTAGAGCAACATTCTGCACATTGAAAAATGTGGTTCTATATCTATAAAGGTTTGTGCTAAAGTATCTTTGTACCTTTATAGTGCAATAAGATAGGAAACAAACCAGCAGAAAACTTACTGGGCTTGTTGAAAGCAGGTGGAGAAGGATCCAGTGTTAGTGAAAGGGTGTCCTTTTGCTCATCTGATATAGGCCATATGCTGCCTTCAAATCCTTTTACATCACAGGAACAGCTCCCAGGCAGGACGGCACCCATGGACGGCACCTGATTGAAATAAGCAAAGTAATATGGTTTACCTTGGAATTTAAATCAACAATCTTTTTTAAAAAACTAAAGGAATATAGATATTTATTTATTTATTTATTGAATTTATATCTATATAGAATTTATAGTGTGTATAAACATATTTAAAATATAACCTTCCCTCCCTCTCACCCACTGCACATAACATGAAAAAACACAAAGTTTTTTTTCCAAAGACACTTCCAGATTGGCCCAGAATGGAGGTGGGATTTAATTCCATTTTACAGGCACATGATGCTGTTTCTGGTAAAAAAATTCAGCTAAGTGATCCATTGCCATGCCAAAGCAAATTGCGCCAAACATGCCCTGAAAGTGCACAGTGGGGAAAAAAAACACCTTTTTAAAAGAACATACAGCTAAGTACTGCATTTTTTAAAGATCGATTTATCAGAAGAACGGGCTGGAACTGCATGGCTAAAGCATTGGACCTGTGTGCTGGTTCAAGACTCTGTTCAGTTAGGTGCCACCATTTTTTCTGTGTCTGGAAGCTCCTTAAGTCAAGTTGTGAAAGGTAAGATCTTCACATTAACTGATCCTGTGTTTATTAGCAAAGTTGCTAGCAGTTAAGACCCTGTAAAATCGATGGACTTGCAAATATAAAACTGGATTGAAATTTTAAGAAGCACACCCTAATGATTTAATTTATTTAGTGTAATTAGCAGAGAATCTTTATATAGATAAAACAGTACAAATCAACAGTACACATGGGATGTGTGTGATAAAGGTCATAGCAAAGTGTTTTAAATACAATCTTAAACCCTCAAACCCCCAAGTACTTTATGAAGGAAACAAAACTCAAAGTTGACACTGCCTGCTGGACTCTTTCTAGTATGGACTGGGCATGGTAGGAAAACACTGTGATTAATTTACCATTCTTTTTATTCTCAACACCCCCTCCTCATGCAGGCACTGTCACTATTTTAGCCAATCTGGTTTTTATAATTGTTTCACTGGGACCCATCCAGAGACCTCTGGGTTAGGGGAGGACAGAAAAACAAATGAACAAATATTAGCCATAATATGGTGGATATAATTAAACCATGGGTCAGCAAAAGGTTACCAAGGTCCCTGTATCATCAATTAACGTTGTAGACCAGCCCCTTGCCTGTTGTGTACTAATGTTTTTGCTAGAATTCTGTGTTAGAAGGATCCTTGACCAAGTAATACAAACCTTTGGAATAGTCCTTATTGCCAAAAGGGTATACTCTTGAACATAAGAACATAAGAACATAAGAGAAGCCTTGCTGGATCAGGCCACAGCCCATCTAGTCCAGCATCCTGTTGCACACAGTGGTCCACCAAATGCTCATGGGCATCTCAAGCAGAGACAAGGACAAACCTTCTCCTGCTCTCGAGTCCCAGCAGATGGCCTTTGAAGCGCCCCAGTTCCTCCCCCTTCAGCATGAAAGATGCATCTAGGCATTCGTTCTAGTAGCCATTGATACATCTGTCATTCATAAATTTGTCTAACCCTACCTTAAAGCCATCCAGACTGGTAGCTGTCGCCACCTCTTCCAGCAGCACATTCCATAAGCCGATGACCCTCTGGGTGAAGAAATACTTCCCCCTGTCAGACCTGACTCTCCTACCCATCAGCTTCATAGAGTGCCCCCTGGTTCTAGTGTTGTGCGATAGAGAAAAGAAATTTTCTCTATCCACCCTTTCTATACCGTGCATAATTTTATATACTTCAATCAGGTCCCCTCTCAAACACCGTCTCTCCAGACGGAAGAGGCCTAGACGTTGCAGCCTGGTTTCGTAAGGGAGGTGTTCCAGACCCTTAATTATTCTGGTTGCCCTTCTCTGCACCTTCTTATTTTCTATTCCCTTCCTAATTATTCCCAGCATTGAATTTGCTTTTTTCGCTGCTGCCGCGCACTGAGTTGACACCTTCATTGAACTGTCCACCAAAACTCCGAGATTCCTTTCCTGATGTGTTGCAGAAAGCTCAGACCCCATCAGTTTATAGACGTAATTTGGATTCTTGGCCCCAATGTGCATTACTTTGCACTTGTTAAGATTAAAGCACATTTGCCACTTGGTGGCCCACTCACCCAATGCTAAGAGATCCCTCTGGAGCTCTTGGCAATCTCTTTCAGATTTTACTACCCTAAATAATTTAGTATCATCAGCAAACTTTGCTATTTTACTATGTACCCCTTCTTGCTTTGTTAAGATGGAAAATCTTAAATGAAACAAAATAATATAACCTGATAAGAAATATCCTATCAGATTAGACCAGAGGCCTACCTAGTCCAGCTGTCTTTTTTGACAATCTTGATCAGCTGATATAGAAGCCATAGGCAGTAAACAAGCACCATAGTGTTTCAGAAGTTGGTCTTTAAAGGCAAATCTCCTTATATAACAGAGGAAGTCACATAACCATCAAAGGGAGTAGCCACCAATATCTCTATCTTAATTCATCCACTAAGCCACTAGTGATAGGAACATTGAAATAAATATAAAACATTAAGCTTTTATGTGAGCAGGACTTTGGCCACAAGCATTTTTTTTAAAACTGTGTTAAAAAAATATATGCGATCATTGTGTTTATTCACTGGCAAGCAGAGGCATTCCAAAGGAAAGGCATATTTTTGCCCATATGCAATAAGGCTACATCCAGACACATTTAATACTGCGCGTTGAACGTGCAGTCCTGATGAAGCCATCACACACGACTATCGACTGATCATTGTGGCACCACATTATACGATCAGGACTGCTCATTTATCTCCGTGCAGGATCAACATTTGCTGCACAGTATGTAGAAAATCAGAAGTTTCAATCCATTGCAGGCAGGATGGTGAGAAAGGGAGATGAGATGCAGGCTAGGCAGGAAGTACAGCTCGAAACTTGACTGGCTACCTCAACCCACATGACTGCGCGCACTCAACTCTCACAGCTTTGATGACTGGTCTTCCCTGTGCACTGAGTATTCTGCACTTTATGATTTAACTGTAGATTTATTCTGCTAGTCTGGAGGCAGCCTAAGTTATAAAGGAACAATGATACTGAATATGGTCTCAGGGCACTCCATTTAGCACCTTTGCCAACCAGTGTCATCAGAAAGCACAAAAACCCCTAAGCACAAACAGAAGAGCAAAGGTGTTTGAAGGAAAAGTAAATATTGACACTTTAGTAATGTGATCCTCAAAAAATAAAGCACAGATATTTCTTACTCTTGAGATTGTGCTGAGCTTCACAAGCCATTGAGTTAAGGAAACACTGAAAGAAATCAGAAGTGGCTATTCATCCAGACATAAAGAGTAAAAATAGGACACAATTCTAGCAGTGTGCGTAGCCCTTAGGTGTTTTCTATCCCGTGCTGTGGCCAGGGCTGGCGAAAAGCTGCAGCCGAGGGTCCATTGGTTGGTGAGGGGAGAGGTTGCAGGATTCGGAATGGCCCTTGCTGACTTCTTTGGATTCCCTATCTGTGGGGAATGAAAGGGAAGACAGTAAGGAAGGGAGCTAGCTGAGAGAAGGATCCTGGACTCAGGGGGCGGGGAGGGGAAGGCACTTACCTGATTGTTCCCCATGAGCCACCAAACAGCTGGGCTGTTTGCAGGAATGTTCCTTGCCCGTGTGAGGGGAAGGTACCAAACCTGGAGGGTCTGGGGAGTCGACAAATTCTTCAAAGGTACCCTCAGAGGATGAGTCTGAGGGGAGAAGGGAGTAAAAAAACGGCATTCGGGGCATCTTCTCATGTGGGGACATCTCCTGATAGCTCCCAGACCCTGGGGGGAATGCGAGGGTGAAAGCCCTCTGACAACAACTCCAGAGCTGATGCAAGCAGAAAAAGTAATTTTTGGGGTGGCCAGCAGCTTGACTGAGGATGAACTGGAGTCCAACCAGGAAGGACACTGCCTTTAAAATTCTAGTTGGGCTCCACCTTCGGTCATGGGTCAGCTGCCGCTCTGGGTATCACCCTATGTAAAGTCTGCTTGCATCCATTAGAGAACCTCCTGAATCCTTGTCACCTGCTCCCTCGACATAGCAAGCATGATGTCTTATCTACATTTGCTCCCTCTGCAGTGCAAACATGATCTCCCAGCTGCACTTGCTCCCTCAATAGTACAAACATGATTCCCTAGTTACATTGCCCCCAGCTGAGGCTATCCGAAGCCAGGAAATAGTCCTGTGAGTTCAAAATGTCAGAGTCATCGCTGCCAGCAACAAAGGCAGTAGATGTTTAAAATGGCCATCCCAAAGAAGAGGAGCAACCACCTGAGAAGTGCTTATACCCACCAGTGGGATTGGTGAGCGGCTATGTGCAGGAATCATGACCTGGCCATTGTGCTATCTCTGCTCTGAAGACACTGGGTCAAGCAAACCATCCACCAGCACTTATGCAGTATGGCACCATTACGTGTAGATCCTGTCTTGGTCACAGCAAGAAGGGATTTATCAAATGTCATCTGTTTGTTGCTTAATTTGTTTCATTTTCCTTGCTTTTAATTACTGTCTGCCATGTAATGTAAGCATAAAATAAATCTTTATCAGTTTTCTGTCTCACTTACTAGTTCTTTTTGGGATTTCTTTCATAAATGCTCGGTATTCCATAGCTGGTGAGATAACTTTAAACAAAAAAGTACATAAGCTCTCATTTAAATTTACAACTAAAATGGATGCAGATTGGAAACCAAGGCTAAAAAAAAATCAAATTGCTAAACATTGGGTCTCTAATCAAGCTTTCTAAGATGCAGGCCAATTGTCTAACTAGTAGCCATTCAATCTAAAACGAATACTAACAAACTTTAATTTTCTATCAGATTTACAATAGAGCTGTAAAGGTTTTATAAAGTCAGCACAGAAACCTACATTAGATGCTCACATTAGATCAGCTTATGGCTCAGCAACAGCAACATCTGGGAAAAGCAGTGATGGAGTGTTTTTCCACGATCACTTAGTACTCATTTTAGCACCCATTAAGGACCCATTTGGTGAGAGCCGGATGACCCCATTTCCACCACGGCACCCATTAGGGACACAATGGGGTCTAGAGGAGGCTAGGGGGAGGGGGCACCCTTGGGGGGGGGGGAGCCCCAAAACCTAAGCTTCAAAGTCATTTCAAAGTCATTTTGAAGTCTGTGCAAAATAGCTCTGGAGCGTCTTTGAAGTCTGTGCTGATCTTCGTAGTGAACTTCGAAGTGACTCCGAAGTGACTCCGAAGTCACTTCGAAGTTTACTCCGAAGATCAGCACAGACTTCAAAGACGCTCCAGAGCTGTTCTGCGGACGCTCCAGAGCTATTTTGTACAGACTTCGAAGTGACTCCGAAGTGACTTTGAAATGACTTTGAAATGACTTCGGAGCCGCTTTGGGGATTGCACCCACTGTCCCCCCAAACACCTGGATTTCCAAATGGGTGCTCCGGTGTTCCATGGCAGGGAGGCTAGCACCCATTGCTATTAAGTGGTAGACCACCCATGGAAACACATTGGGTACTTCCCTTAATCTGGATCTACTATGATTTTTCCACTGTGCTCCTTTAATCCGGATCTAAGAAGATCCGGATCTAGGGAATGGGTACTTCCCTTAATCTGGATCTACTAAATCCGGATTAAGGGAAGTACCCATTCCCTAGATCCGGATCTTCTTAGATCCGGATTAAAGAAGCGTGGTGGAAAAACACCCATGGTGTTTCCACCCATGGAAAAAGAAAAAAACACCCAACTAAACAGTAAATTACTCTTGAAATCTGAGAAATCAGTCAGTGCCAGCTCTGCTACTACTGGAAATCTCTTTAAAAATGTTAGGCCCAGGACTGTTTATCACTTCCGTTCCAACACTGGCAACCATTTCCTAAGAGAGTGACACTCAATGCATCGAAAGCCTGTTAAAAGCCTATTTCCAAATAAAACCTTAAGGTTTCAGTCTCAACAGACCAAGTGAAAATAATAACCCAGTAACATTAAATAAATAGTAATACGTCCTCTTTATGCATGTATCATTTTACAGAATGATTTTACTCTAATTGCCTCATGGAGTTTTGCTATTCTTTCAAAATTTTAAACAATTCTTTGCCTCTTCACTATTGTTTAAGTACAGGAATATCTTGTCCTAGTCATCTTTTCATTTCACATTCCATGGAAACAAACTATAAATTGTGTGGCTTAATGAAGGCAGATATAGCTGTAAGCATACTTAGGATTGGGCCCTTGTAAACTTCCTGGAAGATAGAACTTCGTTTTTATTACACGCCTCAAGTTGCATGTACACCTTAAAAAGAACAACCATAATTAGCAGCATTGGTGTCTAACTTGTCAGAGATCTTCATTTCCTCAGCAGAGGAGGCTTGTGGTTAGAAAAAAATCTAAAACTGACAGCATTTCTCCCACTGAGCAGTTCTCTCAGAATAGAACAGAGCATGAAACTCTGAAGTTGCAAGGAAAATGCTCTGATAATCTCTTTGCTTGTTGTTTTCTGCCTTGATCACCTTTCCTGTTAAAACAATATTTTGAGGGAGACCGCATGCAGCTTCCGGCACTGTGAATAGACACATGAGATGGATATTCCGTGGTTGGGGAAGAGACTTGCCACGTCAAGAAGCGAACAGCTGAAAGATTTGTTTTTTTCCCCCTCCTTTGATGGAAGGAAAGAAAGGAATTGGAGAGGGGCAAGATATAGAATGAAGTGTCATTGTCTTGAAGAGAAAATGTTGGGTGCATCCTTTGCTCTATTTTCTTCTAAAGTAAATGAAAAATTGTAAAAGACAAATTTTCCACTAGTACATGCATATATTTGTCACCTACAAAAATTTTTAGAAGATGGATTCTCTGTATAAATAGAAAAGACCATACAAAACACACCAACATTTCAGGAATATTAACGAGGATAAGAATAAAATCTTACTGCCTGGAAACTCTTACTGATAGCTTATGCATCTAAGACCACAGCAGCTTACAGCTCAGGTAATGTTTTTAAACTACCTTGAAACAAATACATGCAAATCCCTTTTTCTTTCTTTCTTTTTTTAAAGCTTCATACAAATTTATAAAGATTTTGCATGACATTGATCCTACAGAGATTAGCAGAAGATTTCATGCTCTGAGAAGCAGGATAGAACTAGATGTTTTGTTTCTGCTCCTTCATTCCTTCAGCTTTGTTAGCCTCTGTTACACACATCTTATATTACTTTTTTTTTAACTTAGTGGAAAGAAGTTTTGTTTCTTACACGTGAATAAATATTTTGTGAATTAATTGAACTTTTAATGCCCAGGTCCACCCTGAAATATTCAAGTATTATACAGCAATTAAGTCCATGTTACATGTCATGGCCAAGATTCCAACCAAACTCAAAGGAAGGCTGTTCCCTGACTCCACATATACCCACCAAATATCATCCACATCCTTTTGTCTGCTAATACTGCAAAAAAAGAAATAAGAGAACAGAATGATCTTCTTTCTGTCTTAATTTCATGGGCCTTTTCATTTTCTACAATGAAATTTCACAAATTTCCAGTCAACATCTTTTAAACACTTTGTTACCCTGGAGATCCAACAGCAGTACTGAACTGAATTCAAGAGGGCCTGAAATCAAATTTAGTGGTATTGAAAGATTTAGGAAATAAGTGAGACCAGTTGGCCATTTCCTTGCCAACTCTCTTATTCTGTTTCATTATGTAATATAGGATATTGATCAGAAGAATGTAATGACTGATTCCTTTTTTGAGGGTTCAATTTGGATTCATAGGGTGGATTACTACTCCAAAAATGCTGAGCACTGAATATTATGTAGTTCTTAATCTGTAAGTCATATACTGCTAAGACATTGTCAGGAAACTCCCTGGAAGCAAATTCTGCAAAAATCAGTTCATTAGCATAAGGGATTTAGCCTCTGGGGGAGGGGAGAGGCCCCAGATAAAAATCAAAATCTGAATATCTCTTTTTCTTTTTGCATTTTTATGATGACTATAATTTGTAATTTTCTTCATTTAATTTCCATTTTATTTCTATACCACCCTTCCAAAAACAACAAATCCCCAATGTGGTTTAGAACAAATAAAAAAGATACAGTACAAACTAATAGATCACATACTATAGTAAATAATACATTATAGAATCACAAATAATATACAATAATTCATTATACAATAATAAAGAAACTTATAAAGTAAAACAAAAAAAAGGTAGCAACACCAGGGGTATTTTTCCACTGTCACTAGAAGTACCCATTAAGTCCCCATTAATGGGTACGTAATGGCATTTTTGTGCCCATTAATGGGTACTTAATGGGTACTTCTAGTGACAGTGGAAAAACACCCCAGATCTTCCTCCTTCATGTAGTCACAGAGCTTAGCCTCTTGCAGCAAGTGGGGTAGCAAGATGCTGGTCTTCTCCTTCCCCTTTCATGCTGGGTGTCAACTCTGAGTTCCTCCAAACGCTATGCACTGGTACATGCTGTGCAAGGCCAGATTGAGTAATCTAGGCCAAGATTGCAGTAATAGCTGGTTACCCAAGCCAAGGATAACCGACACTTGTGTGGTCCATCTCAGACTAGCTTCAGGGGTTAGGAATGAAATTTCTCAGCATCTAAAGTTGGCAGCAGTAGCTATTTTCACTAGGCACACAGGAACAGGTCATTTCTATGGGCATTTCAAGGAGCCTGGTGAAACGTCCCCGGGCTCCAACCACCAGTAGACTGGTGTTTCCCAGAGGAAAGTGTGGGATGCTGCACTCATTCTATTTTTTCCATTTTTTATATTTTTTTCAAAAGCATTTTACAATCATTTCAACAACAGTATTCCCCACTTCCCCTTATTACAATGCTTTGATATTTTCTGTATGACTTCCTCCATTCTTCCAGCTCCCCTTCTTATAATCATATCGTTCTATGCTCCCTTTATATGCCTTTTATTCTTTTCCATATGCATTGGCCAAAATCCTCCGTTGTCGCCTCCAAGTCCTGTAGATAATCAATAAGGGGACTCCAGTCTTCCAGAAACGTATTCACTGTTTTATCCCTTAGTAAGTTTGCCAGTGTAACGCAAGACATATATCCCACCAGTTTTAACCAGTTGAAATACTAAAGATATTAGAATAAAGCTGATTGCTGCCACCAGATGTAACGCAAGACATATATCCCAGCGCTGCCACCAGTTGTAACGCAACAAGGAATAATCCCACCTCTTGTCACCAGATGTAAAGGCAGGAATATCCCAGCGTTTGTTACCAGTTGTGTATTTTATATAAACACTAAATGTGGTTATTCAAACCACTGCCACCAAGATATAAATGCTGCCACCACCAATTTGAGAATTGGAATGTTGCTATAATGTTTCCCTTTAGCGTTGTTTTCTATTTCATGTAGCATGTAAGTGAACCCGTAACAAGGATTCTGAATCAGAACTTCCTTTTAAAAATATTTCTTCCTGCCCTTTAAGGCTGAATAAGATGTAGCAAAATGGAGTTCAGAAACTCTTAACCTCCCCCACTGGTTCTCTCTCCAGTCAGGGATACTGTTGCATTAGGCTTAGAGCTCTGGCTTGCTTAGATTTCCATGACGACGGAATGAACCACCCAAAGTCCTTCTTAAACAACAGGAAAATATGTTTATTATTTACAATTTAAGCTTTCAATCAGTTTCTTCTTGTTGTTACACTTAAGACACTTTAGTTCAACAAGCTGTATAGTCCCCTGCCTTCTCTTCAAGCATGAGGACTCCCAAAGTTCATAGCACAAGGGAATCAATTCATATAACGTGTGTTAACTCTACTTTATATAGCTTCTTTAACAATGTAAACCAACTATCATTAGACTCAGGACCCTAATTCTAGCTTCCTTAGCTATGAGACCGTTTCTCTCCTGATAACTACTCTCTTGTCAGTTATCCCCCAGGCAGAGAACCCTAACTGTTCCCTCAGGCTCCCTTAAATATGGCCCTGGCTTGCTAGCTTCTCTCTGATTGGTGGAGACTCTGCCAGTTTATTTCACACTCCCACCTGGAGAGCTTGTCTAGCCCCTCCCTTAAACTACTTACCATTACTAAAAAACACACTTTGACAACACTTTTGAACGTCTGAACATACAGTGTTCGCCACACTTTGTATTTTAAACAAAATAACTTAATTTGGGGGTTGAGGGGTCCTAGCGGGCATCACAGCCAGTTTATCCATTTCAGCGATTTCGATCAATTTAATTATCCAATCCTCCTCTGTAGGTAACTCTTCATCCTTCCATTTCTGGGCATATAAAAATCTGGCTGCAGTCACCATATATAATGTCAGAGTCCTTATGTTATTTAAACTATCATCAACTATTCCCAACAAAAACAATTCTGGTTTAAACGTAATATTACTCTTCAAAATTTGTCTCATCCGGTTACCTATTATTGCCCAGTACTTTCTTGCTTTTTCACATGTCCACTACATATGGTAAAAGTACCCTCCACTTCTGTACATTTCCAACACCTCATAGACATGTTTTGATACATTTTTCCCAACTTATGTGGTGTTAAATATGATCTATACATCATCTTGTATATATTCTCTTTCAATGACGTACAAGCCGTAAATTTCAGATCTCCCATTGGTCCATTTGGATATTATATCCAAGGTTTCTTGCCCATGTAATCATACAGTCTTTAAGCTGTTCATGTTCCATTTCAATATGAAGTAACACTTTACACATCATACCTAACCTACCCCTTTTAGCCTTGTTCAGTTTTACCTCCCAATCTTGTTTCTTCCACTCAAAGTTTATTTCTATACCACCCTTCCAAAAACAACAAATCCCCAATGTGGTTTAGAACAAATAAAAAAGATACAGTACAAACTAATGGATCACATACTATAGTAAATAATACATTATAGAATCACAAATAATATACAATAATTCATTATACAATAATAAAGAAACTTATAAAGTAAAACAAAAAAAAGGTAGCAACACCTTTATCTTTCTCTTTATCTTTTCTAGGGTGTTTTTCCACTGTCAAAAAGTACCCATTTTTGCACCCATTTAGGACCCATTTGGGTATGAGCCGGATGATCCCATTTCCACCATGGCACCCATTTGGGATCCGATTGTTTCCACTGCTGTCGGGGAAATCCGGATCTAATGGGTACATTTTGGCCTTTAATCCGGATTTTCTGTAGACCCCATTAATGGGGTCTACAATGGGGTTTTCTGCCAGAAAACCCCGATTAAAGGGAGCCTGTTTCCACTGTACTTTGTTGTGTTTTTCTGAATATTCAATATTGACTAATATTCTTATATTATCTTTCATTTGTCTGTTAGGCAAGAACCCTGCTTGATCCTCATGTATGAACACATTCAAGACTTGCTTAAGTATGTTAGCCATTATACTTGCAAATAATTTGTAGTCGTTGTTCCTCTTGGAACTTATTATAATTTCTCTCTTTAATAAATGTACCTTCAGTCTCCATCTCTTTGCTTTCACTCTCCACCCCATCACCACCTTCACTGGGTTATGGTCTGCAAATGTCTTCGGTAAGATGCCTGCTGTTACAGCTTTATTTACTAGGCCTTTAGATAGGAGAATCATATCAATTCTTGATAAAGAAGAATGTCTATGTGGAAAGAAAGTAAATTCCTTTGTTTTTCCATTTTGAAATCTCCATATGTAAACTAGCTGCAAATATTCCATCAGCTCAAAAAAGCTTTTAGGGAGTTTGCATTGTAATGCCGTGATACTTTTAGTTGATGTTTTATCAATTTCTGGATTAACCACTCCATTCCAATCTCTCATTAAGCACCAATTTTCATAATTATGCTCTTTTACTTCATTTAAAACTTTCGGGGGAAATGCCTGTTTTTCTTTGTGTGGGGCATATATTCCCAGCAATAAGATTTTTGTGCCTTCCATGTCAATTTATACTCCATTTTATCTTCCTTCCGCATCTTTAAACTTCATTTGTAGACTTAGGTGTTGTTTTATGTACATCACAACTCCATTTTTCTCTTTTGTGCCTGATGAAATGAATTCCATCCCTAATTTTTCTGAAATAGAAATTTTTTATCTCTTTGAGTAATGTGCATTTCCTCTATACAAATTATATCTAAATTTAATTTCCTGAGTTTCACAAATATTCTCTTCCTCTTCCTAGGCACCCATTCTAGTAGCCACTGATACACCCACACAAACACAGTATTCCATGGAAGGTATGGCTTCCTGATAGTCCAGTTTGCAACATGGACAAGACATCTGCTGGGGCTAAGCAGACTATCTCTTTAAAGTCAAGGATTTAATTTCTTTTAAACTTCACAACCTTTCAACGAAAGCTAATCCTTTCCTGACATTTTTACAAGTGCTCTAGAAAATTACATGTGTTTGCTTCAAAACTAAAGGTTAAGAAATGATTGATGAATTTCTCCCTATGTAATTGCAGGCTATTTTCTTGAATTATTTGACTCTTAAAATCAAGACAAAAGAAAGCCATACACTAATCTCCCAAGAATAAAAATGCATGAATAAAAATCAACAGAAAATCTTTATAGAAATGTTTAATAACAAAAACATTTTAACCCATTTTAAAAATATCTGTTTAATATAAGAATATCATTCCCCCTTGTATACAAAGTTTTTGATTAAATTGTTGGTCATGTGTGACTTGATTTCTTTAATGCAACCCCAGAAATTTTTGAAACTATGTGTTTTGGTATTTGAGGCATCATTGATTTACAATGGTACACAGGATCATCTCTAGCACCATTAACACAGTGTAAGCATGGTTACTATAAGACTCAGTTTTCATAGGTGGCAATTACATACATATCATGGATTTGTATTAGTGATTTTTGTGGGAAGAAGCCACAGAATAGTACAAGAAATGACCATAACAGCTTAGCAATGAAAGATTTCTCTATATAAGCACAGGCCATCAGCAAAGGGAATTACAGCCAGAAGCATTATTCTGGAATGGCATATGGATAGCAGACCCCTTAGACCTCTTTCTGGAATGGAATAAGGCCTAGTCTAGAAAGGGCCAAAAAGCTACAAGCTTAAGGTTTTTGTTTTGGAGATCTTGTAGGCCTCCCCTGGAATTTCTTGAAAGGCACAGTATAAGTCATCTTATAAAAATAAACTTCAGCTCAACATAAGATTGGCAGTTTATATGGCCTACAATCATGTGGAACAATTATGATCTATATTACAGCACAGAAACTTGTGTATGCTAAAAGAGAAGAAAAAGAAAATTTGCATTCTAGGCATACATTGTAAAATTTGTACAGGAAAAGTAAAATATTGATGAAGCTAAACTTTACACAATACTGTCCTTGTTTTTCCATGAAGAAGAAACTGATGCCTCCATGGACAACCATGAATGTTAGATGACAAATAACATTACTAATTCTTGTTCTGAAATGCTGGTACCAATATTCTTTTTTAAATACTGTATCATTTGTAAGGAAAATAATATTTTGTTTTTAATAATAATAAAAAGAATAGCAGAAGCTCTTCAATTATTATGCAAAAATGCATCTTGAAGTTGTGTGGTAATGTATTAAAAAGTTGCTCTCCCTGAGGCACAAGAGCTCATTGGGCTGCCAGAAACAATCTAAAACAAATTTCAAGTCAGGCTTTGTAGTTAAACATTAAGATATTTATCTAAAGAAAATGCATTACGGGACAGCAGAACAGAACAGAAGCTTATTCTTGTACTAAGCGATGTTTGCCAAAATTGTGGAATGATTATAAAATATTCAGTTGAGAGAATGCAAAATTAACACCTGTGAAACTTAACTACAGAAGATGACATGTTTGAACACTGAAATCAACATGCAGTACACTCAATAAACCACATTCCTGTTTAATCTGGTCAACTATGACAGGACTTCTTGTACATTATCATGAATTATGAGAATTAATTCCAGTGATTGGCTATTTCTTTGTATTCTCAGGTTACACTTGCATATTTTTAGGCCTACTTTTTTGATATATTCCAAATGATCTTTGGCTATATTTTTCCTATAAATCTGAAAGTTTGATGAGATGAAGAAATTTAATTCCATTCTAATAGACAGAATAATTTGCTAATACCTATTTAACAGAATCACATGATGGGTGTTACACTGAGAAAAGCAGTAATTTGGGGACACTGTTCCAATTTAAAAGCAATTTATAGTAAAACTAGATTGTGCTGATTGCTTCCAATGAAGGTTTTGCTCTGGTGTACTCAGGGAGACAGTCATGACTATCAACATTTAGAATGAATGAAGGACAATCTAGGAAGTTTCTGAGGGAGGTCATCCAGAGAGATGGAGTGTGGAGCCATCAGTATCCCAATGGGACCTAGTTTTATTTCTCCATTCCATCTGAAATAGGACAGGCAGTTCAGATGTCTCACCATTGACTGGAGAAAGCTAGATGTGGACCAAAAAACTGAAGCTCAATGCAGACAAGATGGAGATATTGTGTCTCAGGGCTTCTCATGCCCTTTAGGAGAACCCTGACATCATTCTTAGGATGGTTGGGTGGTGGCAGCCTGGACCACTTTGCCCTTTCGATGATTCTCTGGCCTGGCCGATGCTGATACCATGGAGGAGTTGCTTCCTTGCAAGACTGCTTTTGTCAGCTGCTTTGGACTCCACCTTGTCTTAGCTACACCAGAGGCCTTAAAGGACAGCTGCTTATGGCTTCAGCTGCTGGAAGCCCTGCCCAAGGAAAAGGAGGAGGACCTTGCCATTAGCCTTAGGGGATGTCTAGTGGTGACAGCCTAGACCATCTTGCCTTCTGGAAAGCCCTCCAGCCTGCCTGGGCAGTGGAATACTGGAGGAGCTTCTTCCTTGCAGCACTAGGTCCCTTTTGTCAGCTGCTCTGGACTTCACTTGCCTTCAGCCACTTCACTTTGTTTTGTTTGGGCTTTGTGTTATTTTGCAGTGTTTTAAATTATGTGTGTTTTTATAATGTATTTTTATTATATTTTTATTAATAAGTTTAAACTAAATATGACTTCTAATTTTGACAAAAATAGTTTATACAGTTAAATGGTGTATTGGACACACTAAAGCTACACAAGGCAGTCCATTATAGGCAATATACACCATATGTAAACTGAAATTTCAGCAACTGGGGAAATATATGAATTTAAACAGGAGTCTTGTATCAGTCTACTTCTAGGTAAGAATGATTAAATCCATTGGAACTTTCTATTGATGAGGCATGTACACATTGGTCCAAAAATCAATGTAAGTACTATTTAATGCCTATAGATTCTCCATTAAGAATTCTTGGAACATAATTGTTCATGTAATATTCATGAACATGGTATTCCAACTTGTATATGTGTACAGCACTATGATACTTTCTGCACTGGGCCTCCTTTGGATTATATCTCAGAATACGGACCTTTTATCTGCATGCTAGTACAGACTATAGATGGTACGACACTGTTCCAAGATATAATCTGGAATAGACTCCAGTGCAGGAAGTGCATGAAAGTAACTCATGAAAGTAAAGGCACAAGATACAATAGCAAAGCTATATGATTTGTCATCAATCTGATATACAATTAAGCAGCCTTAAATTCTACTGATTCAGACCACTGCATTTTTCTATAGTAAAAATATATATTAACAAGTTGATGGACTTAAAAAAAAAACCCCATAGAAATAAGAAGAAATGTTACTTGGGACTAAATGTTTGCCTTATCAATATAAACAGCTCTTTAGACTACCAGGGTTAAAATCTTCAATCTGTGATGTATTATGCCGTTGAAAAATCAAAATGCTCTATGTTTATTGAAAGTGTAGCTTATTATAGCATGTGAGAAAATAAATTAATCTGAAGATTGTAATGCCTTTTGTCATGATTCCATCACTGCACAAAATAAACTGCTTCCCTTCTTAGCTCTACAAGACATTAAGTACATATACCAAAAACTAGACCACAATTCCATAAATGCTTCCTCTTTAAGAATGTGACAGCTTTGTCTACAATGAATTTGATATATGATTTGCTATAAAACTGCTTGAAACTGTGGGGCTTTAACAAAATCTTAAACATCTACATAAGAAGGAGGAAAGAGCTTCTGAATAGATAAAAGTAAAATCTTGATTCTTATATAAAATGTTATGCATTTTAATATGATTTTTTGCCTGATTTATGTAAAGCTTTGTGTTTTTCATTTTCCCTAGCCTGTCACATTGTAGTGATGTATGGAGCATTTTAGCATCAAGTTTGCCATGAGCAATAAAGTCAGTGCCCCTAAGAAATATTAATATATTTCCACTTTTTCTCTCATCTCTGAGAGTGTTCCCTTATTCAGCTTATTTGGTTTCACTTCACATAGTTGGCTGGCATAATTTGCAGTCTCACAGTAATATTTTAAAGCCATGCACTGTAAAAAGAAAAGAAAAGAAAGAGACCCTCAACAAACATGGTATGTAGTAAAACAGCACATTGGGAATGAGGAATTTGGTTCTAGAAAAGGAAAAATCTTGATGGAGATAGAGAATTTTAAAAAGAAATAAATATGGTTCTTCTTAATAAATTATAACAACCCCTTTCTAAACAAGGATTACTAGGCTGTAAAAAATAAATAAATAAATAAATAAATAAATAAATAAATAAATAAATAAATAAATAAATCATTACTTTACAACCCCAAACCAATGGCAGACTTGTTCATGATAGGGATGTACATGAATATTCATAACATTTGATATTCGTACACATTTGTACAAATTTGCAAAGTCATATATGAATCTAATGGTACGATATACATACACTGACATTCATATTCGTATGAATGCTTCAGAACGTTTGTGAACAAGGTAGGTGGGAAAGTGGCTACTCCAGTCACTTCTAAAACAGATCTAGAGTGCATTGGATATACTGTATTTTCTGGCGTATAAGACTACTTTTTAACCCAGGAAAATCTTCTCAAAAGTCAGGGGTCGTCTTATACGCCAGGTATTGTCTTCTTATACGGCGAGTATATCTCAAACTCTATATTTTAACTGGAAAGTTGGGGGTCGTCTTATACACCCAGTCGTCTTATACGCCGGAAAATACGGGTAGATTGAGAGTGGATTCCAAATGGATTCAGGGAGAATTTGACACTTTCAGACCGGATATGTTATGAGTTATGTGTTAGATAGGTACTGGATACGCATCAGATATTCATATGAATTTGAACAAATACATTTGTATCGAATGGAATCCTACCACATTTGTGTACATACCTAGTCCATGCACTATGTTCAAAATATTTTTGCATTTAGCCCTTGGGAACGGCCGGCGATGCTCTGGCACAGAGCATCCACACACTATGGAGCCACTTCCAGCTTAGAGTGGCTCCCAACATGTGTAACTGCCCCCATGTTTGATAACTGGGAGCAGTAAAAACTGTCCACAGCTATACAAGGAACACTGGTGGCACTCCTAGTATAGCCCCAGATTCGGCCTTCACACTTACTTTTGTTCACAGGGCCAGTGTTCACAGTGTGAATGCCAGCCACCGCCTCTGTACTTAACTTCCATGGGACACTATCCTATGGATTGTTAAGTGCAAAAAAGACTCTCGGTTTCAAAAGATGAACAGTAAACATCAAGGTAAGATCCACCTCAGGTGCTCTTGCTGTTTGATGACAACATGTTATCATCAATTTGTCAGATTGATGAAAATAAAATCGTCAGATTGATGACAAATCATATAGCTTCACAATTGAATCTTGTGCCTTTACTTTCCTGAGTGATTTTGACTTACCATTTCTACTTCATGGAAAAACTGAACTTAAAAAGGCCCACTTCCAGACCCAGTTCCAGCACAATGGTTGCTCTCTCTTCAAATCTGAGTTCTCCGTTTCATAGTGAGAATGCGGTAAAACAGGGCCAAATGGACATCTAGTGCCCAAACTTTTGCTTCAAAGCTTTTGTTGCTGCTGTTGTGTAATCTGAAATGATTAAAGGGTTGAGAGAGCTTTCTTAAGAGGAAAGGTTTGGGGCTACTTAGTGGTGAATGAGAAAGGACTGAGGTGTATAAAATTATTCATGGGCCCAGAAAAGCTGTCCTGCCCCTGCTCATTTCCCCAAAACCAGGCATCACCCAATATCATTAATTCCTAAAAAAAAACCAGGACAGACAAAAGAAGTTTAATAGATAGACAGACAGACAGACAGACAGACAGACAGACAGACAGACAGACAGACAGATAGATAGATAGATAGATAGATAGATAGATAGATAGATAGATAGATAGATAGATAGATAGATAGATAGATAGATAGAAAAGTTTTGGGATTTACTGCCAGGATTATGGATGTGCATGGAAAAAAAACATGCTCATTTTGATATCAGATTGAACATCTGAAAATTAGTTTCGTCATAGATTTAGTAGATGGGATGTTCAGACTTTTGCATTTTTATGAAGTTTTTGTGACTTTTTCCTATCACAAAGGCCCTTTTACACATGCAAAAGAATGCAAAACATGAACATTCAATCAATGTTTTTGTATTAGAGGACAGGATACTTTTTCATTTTTCAAATTCCATTTTGCACATCCCTAACTAGGATATGTATTGTTGTCACCAGCTTGGATGTTTTAAAAAAAGGCTTGGGTCAATTCATGAAAGTCAGGACTATCAATGGCTATTATCCCCAATGTCAGTATGACTTCCTCTGGAAATAGGAGACAGAATGCATTTAAAGGCCAGATGCAGGGAGACAGTGAACAAGAGAAGTTGGGTGCCGATATCCTGCCACTGGGCTTCCATGTGCAGCTTGTTGGCCACTGTGAGAGCAGACTGTAGGAGTAGATGGCTCATGGATACCCATTTCTCAGGTTCTTGTGTATTTTTTTCTTAAATGATTGTGAGATTCGATTACATGCATCAATATTTATTGTTTTAATGTCTTGAGTCTTTCCACAAGATGGCTAACTTTCATCCACTTTACTTTCCAGAAGAAAAAGCTTCCCTTGGTAGTTACAATAAATGGGATTTGTTTTATAATTAAACACTACAATTTAGTCCACTGATCCAATAAAATCAATAAGGCTACTGAACATTATGCATATCTTGGAGAATATATTTTTTGCTTCTCTGAACTATGAGTTCTTGTTGCGTAACCCTAAAATGATAAAGAATTTCAGTATCTGAGGAGCAGATCTCATCTGTGACAATTATACCATAATAATTATAAACATGTGGGAAAAGCCGAACTTAATAAAGGCCCCTAAATTAAGCTACAATAAACTTTGACAACATTTCTATTACTTTTCTGGCACAGTACTGTCCATTCATATAACAGGAAATATGGATGTAATAAAGCACACTTAAATATTAAAACCACAATGGGTTTTTTTCTATTGTGATTATCTAATTCAGCTTAATTGGGCTCCCCAGTTTATTTGCATGAAAACATGGCAGCCTCATTTCTTTGTAGGCATCACTATTATGTATAAATGTGAATCAAAGTAATGGAATGAATATAGAGAACATTCCTTTCCTCCTTCCTTTGGCCCTTTCTACACTAGATCATATTTCAGATTATATTCCAGAATAGTAATCTGCCATCTCTGCGTCTACAGAAAGCCTTAGGCATTCCTAATCCAGGTTATAATCCATAATAAGGCGCAGTGGAGAAACAGCTTTTCTTTTATCCACATTTACCTATGGTCAAAACTTTAGGATCTACACATCAACTATGAGTATGACCATCCCACACTTGTTTGCAAACATGTAGACAATACAAATAGGGAAAAAAGTTCTGCCCCTCAGCTAATCCATGCTAATTATTCAGTTGGAATTATCATTTTTCTTGAAACTCAGAGAGGGTTCTAACATAACAATATAAGAGGAGCCCTGCTGGATCAGGCCACAGCCTATCTAGTCCAGCATCGTGTCCCACACTGTGGCCCACCATTGCTTATGGGGATCTTAAGCAGAAGACAAGGACAAAACCCTTTCTATACAAGGGCAAAACCTTTTCTATACCATGCATGATTTTACATACTTCAATCAGGTCCGCTCTTAAATGTTGTCTTTCCAGGCTGAAGGGGCCTAGATGTTGCAGTCTGATTTTGTAAGGGACATGTTCCACTCCCTTAATCATTTGGATGCCCTTTGGCCCATGTCCCCATGCAAGCCGTTTTGGGTCTGATTCGACCGCATTGGACTGGATGCGGGTCCAAGATCGAATGTTGCCCATCTCCATGCCATTCCTGGTAATGCGGGCTGGGTGCAGGCTTGGTGTGGATTCAGCTGTCCCCATGCATACCGCGCCAAACGCTGGCACGGGGGAGCAGCGCCATCTCCTCTCCGCCCCCTTGCTCTTCATTGGAGGCCAGATTGATGTCATCCCCACCTCTGTGCTGCCTGCTAATGCTGCAATCCCCCCTTAGCGGCACAGAAGCCAGGACCAAATGTAAAAAAAATTTAAAAACTAAAGCCACTACAAGGTTTGGTGGCAGTTGGGTGGCTGAGCCGTTTCGCGCACCTCCGCTCCACCCGGGAAATGTGAGAATACCCGGCAAGCTTAAAACGGAGAAAAATCAAGCCATTATCATGCCCACCTTGGCCATCAGGAAACTGAGGGTGGAATACTTGTATAAAAGAGTCTCATGGGGCAGCAAAGAGTCTCATGGGGAAGCGACCCCCTCATCCTTTCAGCTTTAAAACCATTTACGCCCAAAAAATCTCAGTGGTTGCAATCTCATATTTTCTGTGTAAAAGGGGGAAAAATCAAGCCATTATCCTGCCTGCCTTGGTGATTGGGAAATGGGGAGGTGGTGGAATACTTGTATAAAAGAGTCTCGTGAGGCAGCGAAGGCCATTCATGTTGGGGGGTAGTGGGGTGTCAGGTACCCCCGTTGGTAATAAATCTTCGCAGAGTTGCGCCTCTCCGTGCTGAGGAAAAATAAACTTCTGCCGTCCCGGGAAAGTTTGCAGGCTTCTGCCGCTGTCCGTTTCAGAACTTTTCGCCCCTCCTTTCTCTGCCCACAGTTTCCAGCAGACAGAGACAGATCTTTCTCCGTAGAGGCTTTTATTCGTAGCAGTTACATTGTAGCGATTGCATTTCTCTCTCCCTCTCCAGTCTCGAACAATCAACTAAGGGCAACACACAGCCGTGTGTGATCACATTTATATACTTTCCTTATCACCAGAAGGTGACTCATTTCCTTTGTATTACACAAGCCTGTGTTGCAAGTGTTACACAGTCTTACTCAATTCTTGCACAATCCCTGTGTTGTAATCCTTACTTCATTCAGCCTTCAACAGTCTGGTGATGGTCTGGTGATCCTTGTGACACTTAGTTACCTTTCTGCACACATCACTACATTTTCTTTATATGGGCTTTTCCAGCCTAACAATTCAACCCCTCATTGTTTCAGTTTTAACACCATTTATCCCAAAAGATCACAACAGTTGTGATCTCCAATGCACAGGGCAGGAATGACAAGCACAGGACATGAAACCCCACCTCCCCTGACACGAGCGCCAATCTTCTCCCCAAAGAGCCTGGGACCATCCCAATGCGCAGGCTCGGCTCACAAAGCAATGTGTGCTGAACCCCCAAACCATGCCCAGACCTGGTTTTTCCAGTACCAAATTTGGTCCTGGTTTGGTCCACGGAAATCAGACCAAATCAAAAGTGCATGGGGATGACCCTTGCCGAACCCAAATTTGATTTGTATCAAAACGTGCATGGGGACGCACCCTTCGGCACCCTTTCAAGTTCCACATTATACTTTGAGGTGTGGTGACCAGAACTGTACACAATATTCCAAATGTGGCTTCATCATAGATTTCCTAATTATTCCTAGCATTTAATTAGTTTTGCTGCTGCTGCACAATGGGCTGACGTCTTCATTGAGCTGTCCACCAGCACCCCAAGATTCCATTTCTGGTGTGTTGCAGAAAGCTTAGCATTCGTTAGTTTATAGACAAAATTAGGATTCCTTTCCCCAATGGGTATGTTGTCTCTAAGCATCGTTCAGAAGCTTCCCAATCAAAGAATGGTAATGGATTCATATAATTACACGCATCAATATTTCCATGCTGCCTTCTGGAGGCCTGTCTATGCATGTGTTTAGAGCCATAAAATGTAAGATCAGCTTGAGTCTTACATTTCTGCTATCACTTTAAGCTGTAATCTTCCACAAGTCCTAAAGTGATCTCTCAATTTTACCACGCATTCTTTTGAAGTGCAGATGTCCAGGCCAGATCACCATGACAACTGTGTGTGGCAACATCTATGGTGCACCTTAATGTTGCCATGGCTATTTGAATACTATGCATGACTGAGCAGCTTCAGTAATGCCACAACGCCCACTCCTTGAGCTGCATCTGAAAGAGGGTGCAGGAAACAGTTAGCCTCTCCCAGTCAAGCTGTGGACTACTTTTCAGCAGTCCAGAGTTAGATTTCTCCTAGGGAGGAGTTGATACTTTGCTCTGATACTTTGCAATGAAGCTAAAAGTGAGGTCTCTGGGGGTACTAGCAGCATGCAGGGAAACAGGCCCTGTATCTGAGAGGGGAAAAAAATCTGAGCACATATATCAAGCAAACTATTCCAACTTGTAGGTGCGGATGCTTCTGAAGATTCAATAAAGAATAAAATGCTGTGCAATGGGCAGATTTTAGATGGAAAAGTATGTGGATTTAGTATTAATTTTAGCGATTTCACTAGATTTTAACTTGATATTTTGTTACAAGTGTTAAAAAAATTAATGTCACTTGCTCTGATATTTTGCAGTGAAGCTAAATGAAGTTAATAAAAAGCAAAAACAGATATTAAGAATTATAATGTACTTGCCTTATCTTCTAGGTGCAACTGTAATAGACGAAGATAAGCCACGGGTGCAAACGCATCTGCAGAATGCACAACCACTTGTGATGAATCCCTGCAACACAGAAATATAAGCCCTGAAGAATATACAACAGACTATAACAATTAGCGTTTAATTTTTATGTTTCTATTCAAAAAGTAATATTGTAGTCAATACTAAGATATGGTAGAGAAAAGAAACAAGGAATGTGAGAAGCAAATAGGAAGAAAATGTAGCATATCAAATGGAATGTTTTGGAATAAGTGAACTTGAGAGGACTAGAATTGATTAAAATTATTCAGGACCTCAGTCCACAAAAGAAAGAAAGAAAGAAAAAGGAAGGAAGGAAGGAAGGAAGGAAGGAAGGAAGGAAGGAAGGAAGGAAGGAAACTTTAAGTATTCAGCTACAACAGAATCTTCTCTACCAGAATTACAGGATCACTTGTAAACTTAACTCTCAAGACTCAATGCCTCTATAAAAGATGGAATAGAGGAATATAGTAAGGAATTCTATGGCAAATTAGAAGGAAGTGCTAGATGCAGCATCAGAAAAGGCTGTTCAACTATTAACTGGAAACTGGAAACTAAAAGTTAGAGAAATGGAACCACGGGAAGATTAGGACTGGATATACTGGCAACGCAGATGACAAGTTAACTGAGTATTTACGGGTTAACTGAGTATTACAATTTTAAATTTATTTCTTTTTATTTATATCCCGCCCTATACTCAGACATCTCAGGATGGGTCAAACAACAGTGCCAAAGGCCCGGTTAAAAAGGCGTACTTAAAAGCATACAGCAAAGATCCCTGACACACCCTCTCATGTGTCCCCATTCCTTTAAATCAGTGGTGGCTCGGTCAAGTAGCCGTCATGAACATATCTTAGGCCATGAGCAGGCTTATGTGGGAAGAAGCATTCCTTTAGATATTTGGAGCCTAATCCCAAACAGAAGTTAATTTTCAAAACTTGAATTAGGCTCTGTAGTGAGTTGGTAGCTAATGCAGTTCATTTAGGACCAGTGTGATATATGTCCAGCCAGTGGTTCTGGCCAGCAGTCTTCCTGCTGCATTCTATACCACCTGTAGCTTCTGTTCAATCCCCCTCCACCCCGGTTCTGTTTGCAAAGAGTGCATTTCAGTAGTCTAGTCTGGAAGTTATCAAGGCACAGATTATTGTCAACAAACCACCTCTGTCTAGAAAGCAACTTAGCTGGTGAATCACCAAGAGTTCGGACTACGCATACCTGGCCACACCAATCATGTATTATAACATGAAATATCTAAGTAGCACTGTGAAGAAACTGCTATGATTGGAAGAGAATGACTAAGGATAGAACCTTTGAAGAGAAAAGCAGGATGCATGGGAATTTACTGAAACACTTAAAAAAGCGATCATAAATGGTCACAACAGTTGTAGACAGAGAGTATCCCAGAACTGGCTCCACTAGACAACTAAGTATGACTGGCATTCAGCCAACTGCCAAATGAAGAATCACCTGGCACCTATGAGATACTTCTGAACTGTCTGAAGTTGCAAGAGAAAGGGTATTTAAAGTTTAAACAACTTTTATGTCAACACATATTTGACTGAAGAGAAAGACTAATGTATGTGTAAAATACTCAGAAAAAAGATGAACAACAAAGAGAGCTTGATAACATCTGGAGGTTTTACCTTTAATTTACTACATCAATGCTTCATACTGCATGGATGATGCAAGAACACGGAATAAATTAATGCTAATATTCTGGATAATTCTGTCCCTTGAAACTCAGTACTGTACTTACAGTAGTTTCATGTTCATTGTAAAGATTTCTAAAAAGAATCAGAATTGGAAAAAGTTCAGAGAAGGGTAACTAAAATGGTTAGGTAGTTTGTGGGATTCTCTGATGAAGAATGGTTGAAAGGTTTGAGACTTTTGAGTCTAGAAAGGATGTGAGACAATATTACCAAGGTACATAAAATTATGACTGATGTGTACAAGGTAGATAAGCAAAAGATTTTCTTCTGTTCTCTCAGCACCAGAAATAGGGGCTACCCAATGAAAACAATTATTGGGATAGTAAGGTCAGACAAAAGCTTTTTCTCTGCACATATGTAGTACAAGTACATAGTCAGAATTCACTAGGACAGGATGTAGTCTTGACCACCAACTTGGATATGTTTATGGAAGACAGGCTGAGTGACTTCAAGGAAGCATATGCACCCTGGCCAATACTGGACTCTTCAGATTTTCAGATCTCCATGTGGTAGAAACCTATTATTATATAACTGTACCTCAAGGACAGTTTTCTGCTAACACAAATTCAACCCAGATCAATCCTGTTTTCATCCAAAGGTTTCATCCCTGATATATTCCAAGCAATACAATCTTCAAACCATTTACCCAACTGGGGTACTCCCAAAAGAGCTATTTGAGGATTGTAATCAAATTACTTCCTCACTGTGATTATTGGTCTGAAAAGTGGTGTGGAGCAGACACAAATACTGTTTTATTAGACAATCTGTAAACTCAGATGAAGAGGTATAATAACAGTCAAAATATCTCCTTTAACACATGCAGGCAAAGTTATTTACCATAATTGTAGTGACAAATCTACATAGGGATAAAGAAATCTCCCATACCTTCACACATACATTTTAAGAATTTATAGCAAAGAAATAACCTACTCAGTGTAAATTGGTCTGAGTCTAAGCATTAACATTCAAAAACATCCTTTAGTAATTCAAGCAAAATGTTTAGCATTATCATCCTAAGTTGCTAATGTTAGAGTAAAAAAAAGGAAAGAGAGAGAAAAAGGGAAACAGAGTTAATGGAACCCACAGGCTACTGATGTGGCAGTTTATCAAATGTAGCTGTAATGAAAGATAAATATTACAGGCAATTCGCACTTCATGAAAGGATAAAAGTGTCAGTGTGTAGGTACCAGTTTTACTGCAGGCCATAATCAGCAAGTAAACGAAAGTGCAAATGTCTAAAAAGTTTATAGCTTTCTATGAAGGCCTCGTCTTGTCAGGCATTGATTTAGGTTAGTAGAGGACTTTGCCAGTGTTAAACAAAGTGAGTGTTTGTGAACTTAGAGGACATGTTCTGCTGCTGCCAACAGAAGTGGCCTCAAGCTAAACGTTAATATGTCCCCAGTGCTAAAATTTAAAGGAAGGGGAAGGCATAGTTCCTTACACAACTATTTTCTTCTTAAATAGAGGGCAATCCAATGTGAATGTTTCATATTCTCCTCCTTCTCCACAGATATGGACCCCATACTTCCTAGAAAGCTGAAAAACAGGCAAAAAGAAAGTTATCAGAATGGAATATTTTTCTTATAATGTGGGGAACATGCAAGAATGCACAAGTACTCCCAGTCTTTATGGCAACCTTGGTAGCATCTTGATCTTTTATTAGCTAACTGTTTCATTTTCTTCCTCTTGTGGTTCACAGCAAACAGGGAAAAGACTCTTTTAGAAATTGCCAAGTAAAAATTTATTTAACCAGCAGCAAAAACAATACCATGCTATTAACTCTGGAATGTGGGTTGTGAGAAGTAAGATCATAATTGAGGTGAATCTAGTCATTATTTATGGTGAATCTATGCTGTTTTGTTTGGACTACCTGTTTATCTGTGTCAGAAGTCTCCAGGTTTATGGAACAATGTTCTGGCAAACAGACAATAACGCTTGATTTGGTGGAGTTTTGTGCTGGTTAAAAGTATCAGTTTTCAGAACAGGATAGAAATTTGACAATAAAGAAATATTGTTTACATGCATCTGTCATTAGTGTTAGTATGATTATACTATCGGTTGAATACAAAAATGATGTGGACAAGGAGATATTCCCACTGTTTTTGGAGTGCAAAATCCACATTCAGATGTATTTTGCTACTGGATATCCCATAACTTTGTCTGCTGTTCTTTAGTATTTGAACTCTGTTGCATTATTCACTGACAAAGAGGAGCATTAAACACTATGGCTGCATCCTGACATGCTCTATACAACTTTTTCCAGCATCCTGTTGCAGCACAGAATATCAGGACACTATCCATATTTGATTGGCCACTATGAAGACAGGATTTCAGTTCCATAAAACAAGATTCTTCTTGTACTTCTTATCCTTTATGAAGTTTCTGATCACGCTTTTAATCTACTAGCTTGGCTGAAGTAGAAAATTTAAGAAGATGCTTTTGCTTTCATTCCTATTCAACCTTTTTCTTTAGGGAAATATATCTTAGATGAAGATGCTATCTGTCACATAATTAAATCATGTCTGTTTACCCATTTTGGATGGTAAATTGAAATCTTTTTTCCCCACAAATAAAGATCAAATTATCTTTTCCAGGCCTACGTTATCAGACATTTTCCTTTTAATGAGAGAATATCTCTTTGTCTAAAAATAACCAAACATTCATTTAATCAAGCTTTCACTTCCAAAACTCACACTGCTGACATGAAAGATAGCTCCACCTGTCAGAAGCTGCTGTAAGGTTCTTGTAGGACAAATCCATCAAGAATAATTAATGCTGATGCAATAAGAATGGACAACTTACAAAACAGTTAGTCAAAACAGCTTATACTTCTTCCTGCTAAAAACTACTGCTGAAAAGCTGTTTGAAACTGAGACCCCCACCAGGTACAAGCAGCTACAGAAGCATTTTGAAAAATATAGCTATTTTTGGAACTATGTGTGTATGTGCACATGTGCATTTGCACAGATGTGTGTTCTGTTTCTCATGGATACTAAGGTTAAGCATGCCTCAATCTCTGCTGCAACCCAACATCAAATGCTTCAGCATTCCCAACCATAGGCTTTCTATGTTTATTGGAATATTCCAGTATCTTATATCAGTGAATGCTACTTCAGAATTAGCTTTTCAACAGTACATGGAATGGAGTTGATAGCTGTGACATGCTAGTATTTCCCCCAATAAATGTGGATTAGAAGTGGGGTAGGAACACAAACTGCCACATCCTACAAACTCTAAGCCACTTTTCAATGCATATAGATACAGCCAGTGTTACCCATGGAAGTGAGTGTGACGGTTTCAGGGTACAGGCTGCAAACTGCTTTGCTTACTGTCTTTGCAGGCTTCTAGCAAGCTGCATTACACAGCCCCTTTTGCAAGCCTTGTTGCAAGACCTGGGCAGAGGCTGCAAAAAGGGCGGGAAATCCTGTGCGGGCCCTGCTGCAAAGATTGGCTGCAGCTGGTAGTTGGAGGGAAAAGCTGTCCGGGGATCTGAGTGCTGGAGGGGCTAGAGCAGGAGTTCCCACCAATCAGGGGTGAGGGACAGGAGTTTCTCTTAGGACTCTCCAGCAGCATTTTATTGCAGTAATTTTCCCTAGGAGGTGACAGCCAATAAGGGCCACAGGGAAAAAGGTATAAAGGAACTCAGATTACAGCAGACTAGGTCTTCATGCTGGGACAAGAGCTGAAAGGAGAAGAAGAGCTGAATCCTGAAGGAGCCGGACCAGTAGTTGACCAGGGGTCTTTTGGCTGGAAGATCTTGGAGGAAGACTTCACTAGCAACTGACCAGGCTGGATGATCGGTCAAGCAAGGACGGGACGTGCCTTGTGATCATCTAGAGCCATGTTCTGGCACACTGGCTTGGCTTGGGCTGTGGCAGAGCAAGTCAGAGGGGGAGGAACATGGAGAGGTTTGTCTTTTAAAAAGGAACTATTTTCCTATAGGGAAAGGGGTAGCTCCTAACCTTAAGAGACTTACAGAGTTAAGCCAACAAATACCTGAACCTTATTTTCCTTTCTAGTATTGCTTGTGTATAATAAACTTGTTTTAGTTTACTGTTGAAACGCTTGCTACCAGTGTTTTGTGTCCACACTGTAGTAGTCACTTGGCCGTTGCACGAACTCAGCATCCTAACAGGGCCAAGCTACTCCTAGAGAGGGCAGGCACTTACAGGATTGCTGGGGAACGTGACAGTGAGTTTGGATTAATTTGGATTAATTAAAACCCAAAGGTACCCCAAACTCTAAATCCGGGGAGGGGGGAGGTTGCGAGATCTTTTGACAAGGTTTCAAAAACAAAAAAAAATAGTAGAAATTGGACATGCTAGACACGCTGAAAACCATGGAAATCATTTATTTTGAGAGAAAATGGGAAAAATATTTGTTAGAGTACAGAAAAGAAAAATGGAAATGGGGGTAGAGCCATCTCATTGCCCATAGCTCACATGATTGTACAAAACAGACAAAAATAAAACAAATATGTGCAAAAAGTAACAATTATCTTGCTAGCATTTCATATTATGCAGCAAAACTCTTAAAAATGCAATAAAATGCAACAAAACTCTTAAAAATGACTAAAAAAGAACAGTTTCAAAATAACACTCATTTAGCTTAAAATTAAGAAAAAAGAAAAAAGAAAAAGAAATAAAGGAAAACCACTAATCTATGGGAAATAATCGTAACTAAAAATAAAAAAAACATGGAGATATCCAGGAAATATCAGAATATCAGCTTCAAGAGCATTTTTCCAAAACTGAAAAAAAAACCCTTTAATGGGTATGCTTCTAATTCAGGATCAAAACTAATTAAAACTCTTCAAAACTGGTAAAACCGCAAAAGAATTCAAAAAGTTAAGACTCAAATGATTAAAAAGAGCCTCAAGTTCTTTAACACAATTTAAAAGTAATGCAAAAGAGCTGCATTGCATCTTTGCAAGTCCAAACTGCAACAGAAAAGGAAAAAAAATCATGCCCTTTCCCAAAACTTAGCAGCTCTTAGCCAAGATGAAGAGTGAAACTTAAAAAAACCCCAAAAATCAGAGTTAAAAATGGTTTAGAAAAATTCAGCTTCTTACTCTCTGTTCCTGCTCATTTAGGAAAAAGCAGCAGGAATGGCTTTCCCTGCAAAGCCATTCTTAGAAAAGAAATAAGGGGGGAGGGGGAGAAAGAGGACAGACACTTCATTGTCTTACCAACCTCATCAGCAAAGGAGAAAAGAGAAAGAATCTAAACATCCCAGCCATTTTGAAAGATATGCCTGGAGGTTGAGCTTTTCCAAACGAAGTTACTTCAGACTGGACAAAAACTCAATAGGAAATGATTCAAGAAATGCAAAGATTTCTGGGAAGATGAAAGCCAAGCAATTGAGTTTAAAAGCATGTTGTCTTTGTCCTTTTCACTCAAAAACAGGATAGAGAAGGAATTCTCTGCTAGCCAGATAACCATCTCATTAACACAGCCATGCCAGCTAAACTTTAACATAACTGTGCAAACTGAAGAGCCAGCTTCTATCTCATTAACATTCACACAGACAAACTTTCTCAGACAATTCTTGGAAATCTTAGCATCTTGACTATAAACATATATAAACTCCTTTTTAACTTTTAAATGTCCAAAAAAATCACCACAGTTTGAGATTAAATAAGGGGGAAAACATATATATTTAAACTTATACTCAAAAAATCCATGCCTTGTGGTCAGAACTGAGCCTGTAAAATTCCATTGTCCCTGGTCATGTTCTTATCAAGGCAAGAGGTAGCATCCTTTTGCTGACACACAGGTGCAAAACTTAAGTTTCCTCCTGTGTATTCATTAACTCCTTATCATAAACAACAGAGATACCAGTGAAGCTAACTTACTTCTTCCTGGGTTCCTATCAGCATTTCAACATCACAGAGCCATAGCCATTGTTTTAAACCCAGTACTTTTCCAGAATGACACTGAGTCTCTTTTTCATGAAATCACAGATTTATTATTTATTAATAAATCCATAAACTATATATCATGGTATCACCAGAGTCTCTAGCAGCTAACCCAACTCTATATGAAACAGATTTGCTACTTCCTGCTATATATACTGTATCATCCAAAACATTCAAGGTTTGGAAAGGAGTGTTTTTTGGAGCATAAGTGCCATGCTTCTTAGTCACGGACACATTTTTTCATTGTGAGCATAATACTCTGTAAGAAATATAAAACAATTCTAAATGATTAAAGACATGCAGAGTGGTTAAAACAAACACAATATGGAGTGTACTGTTCTAAATTTGCTGAACTTTTAAGTGTTTTTAATCTATATTTATTGCCTATATTGTTTTTAATCTACTTTTCGTTTTTAATGTGTATCTTGTGATTAATTTGCTGCCCAGAGACCTTAGGGTATGGGGCGGGATAGAAATGTAAACAAATAAATAAATAATAAATAAATAAAAATGTAATACCAGAGCACTCAAGGTATTTTTAAATTTATACATACATACATACATACATACATACATACATACATACATACATACATACATACATACATACATATATATATATATATATATATATATTTCAATGCAACATGAATAGGTAAGAAGAAAGCATTTTTATCATATAACCTAGCTTCACAGTATTATGAAATAGTATTTAATTTGAGCATTTGATCTAACAGTTTTAATTGGAAGATGAAAGGTGTAACTTTACTCCAGATTCTATGACAGTGATGGCGAACCTTTTGAGCTGTGTGTCAAAATTTGCAAGAAAACCTAGCTTAACTTGGGTGCTGTGTCACATCTAGAAATGTCCATAATTTTGTTATATTTGTAGCTCTAATAAAAAAGTTATATTTTTGATACATGTATTTTATTAAAAGCAAAAACAAATAATTCTTTACTTTAGTGACTTTTGTTGCTAAATCTTCAATTGAAAGCTGGTATTTCATACACTTCAAGAACAAGCAAGCACTACGCTTGGGGTGTCACCTGTGACACGCGTGTCATAGGTTGGCCATCACCATTCTATGACAATTGCTGTTTTAGGTTAATCTGAGGCATCACCTGGAGATCTGAAGTGGTCATCCAGCAATATGGCAGGCAATTTAAGCTTTTTCAACAGATCCTCAAGGCAATGGATGTCCTCTGTTGTAGTTTGGGGTGAGTCAACTATGACTACAAAGGCTGCTTGAGTTTCTAGTGACAGAGTACCTTTCTATCACCTATGGCTCATATGCCAGCTGCATCCTTGTCTGGGATAAGGGATAGCCTAGCTAAGTAATGTACACTCTGGTAATTTACCACTTTGAATCCTGCAATATACTGTAAAACTGATCCAGAAATTACAAGTGGTCTAGAACAGGGCTGCAGGAGACTACTAAAAAGAAACAGGCATTTTGAATATATCATCATCAGTGTTTTATTAACTACACTGGCTCTCAGTCCATTCCCACACCTTATTTAAAATGCTGTTTTTATCTTTAAAGTCCTAAGCAGTTTGTGAGAAGATTCTACATGTAGCTGAAGAACTGTTCTGTGTGTCTCATCAAATAAAGTAAGACATGTTTTCTCAGCAGTAGCAGCCTCCTCAAAAAAAAGTCCTCCTAATTCTATCATTATAAGAACATAAGCCATGATGAACCAAGGCCACAACCCACCTAGTCCAGTATCCTGTTTCATGTAGTGCCCCACCAATAACTTCTGGCATTCTCAAGCAGAAGACGAAGGTAACACTTCACCTGTTCTTGAATCCCTGCATATGGATTTTAGAGGCATCCTGCCCCCACCCTCCAATGCAGAAGTGGTACTTGGGTATACAGTCCTCATTGAAAACACTTATTTTGCCTGATGAAGGAAGGCCTGTTTTTAATTTACTGGTTTTTAATTTTACTACTTTGTTTCAAACTGCATCTTATGTTTTGATGTTTCTGTTCTGCAAGCTATTTGAGGAATCTTGATTACTGAATAGTTAAAATAAATGCAACAAAAATATAAAACCATAGATGCAAACATGCATACTCAGAAGTTGAACTTGAGCTGACCTGTTTAGACCTTTATGCTGTGTGTTGGCTGTTATCCTTCCATGCACTGCTAATCATAATATATTCAGCTAAGCACCTGAAGATTGTATGGATTAAGCTAACAGGAGAAAAGAAAAGCACCCCAAAAGTCTCTGATTAAACAAATATACATGCCTGCATTTCTCTGTGGTGTGTTATATTTACTAAAAGAAAGAACAGACTTTAGAACCACTACAAATGAATCAACTAACACAACAATGTTGGCCTGTTTCCTTCCCTTTTCATCCCCCTCTTCTCTCTCATATACAGATACTTGCACACACGCCCCCTGACAGAATTCAAAGGAAATATTTTTAGAACCATGGCCTCAACTTTCTCTGCAGCTGGTGTTTATGCTTCAGTTTCACCAAGTTATAAAGCTAGCTAACTATCTAGTAAAATATTTATGTACGCTGACATTTACAGCAGAACACAAAAACCCCTACCAACAGGGAAGAACATTTCTCTGAAGCTGTTCTATGAAACCTCTTCAGCAGTGCCTAGAAAAGCCTATATTGGAAAAGACAGCAGCTTTGATTGTCTCTTCACCCATGATAAGATCTATCAGAAAATAACTTGATCAAAAAGTCCATCTCTTCATTTAGCTTATGTGAGAGTATGAAACCCTATATACCTGCATGGATACCAGCTTAACTGGTCTATTTCCTTCACCATTCCATTGAGACAAACAAAGCTCAAATCACTTCTGGATGGGAACTATAAAACTATAATGTCAACTCATTTCACTACCACTGAGGAGGCTGAGACTGACCGATGTCAATGATGCTAACGCAGGAAGAAGCCATTGCATTTGCTGAACTGACTGGGAAAGGGAGCAAGTTGCCGGTTTGTTTTCTAAAAAGCCCAAACAGAGAAAAATACTAAGCTGAAAATATCAGAGGTCCTGTATAATTCCCCTTACAGACATATACTTGAATGAAATACTGCAAGGTTTCCAGAGATTAATCACATTTCTGAGTGCTTTGTAATCAAAGCTATTGCTCAATTCCATGCCAAAAAGGGCCTTTTAAATTAAGTGTGGCTCTGTTTTCTTTATAGCAATAGTGTCCTCACAGTGCACAAAATAAAAGCAAAGTGGTTATACCATTTCAGGGTGTGTGTGACAATTTAGGTGAACAGATTCTATCAGTAACATTTACTGTTCCTTCAAATATATACATAGCAGGAAACAATATTGTGATTTCTCTCTGGAAAGCCTCTTTGTGTTTTCAATTTATATGGTTTAATTTTGATGTACTTATTATTTGAATATGGCCTTAGACTTCTTTAATAGGCTCTGAGCGCTACGAAGCAATAGCACAAGATGCAAATGAAAATAGATGATTTTGGAAGGAGATGCCTAGATGCTATATATAAGAACCAAGTAATTCCTGAATCAAAAGCACATTTCATCACAAAGGTCAGCACGTACACGATTCACCATGCTGTCCATCAGCAACCCACATTGTTTTCAAAGTAATTAAAGTTACTTAGTTCTGAGGGCTGCTTCTTCAACTGCAATTTCTTAACAAACATAAATACCAAATATGAAGTGGAGGTGATGAGCATAAATTGTCCAATTGCTGTACTATTTATTTAAACCCAAGACATTACATATTTCATGAAGTTGAAGGACACATTTTTTTCCTTCTATTTGGGAAATTTTTTTCCCTTCAAACTGTTATATTTTCTCAGAAATAAAGTGGAAAGTATTTATCAAAGCAGAAAGTTTTTATTTCTGTGCTACTTAACAAATTATTTCTGATTTAATAAACATTAGTTTAGTAGTTCATTTCTGAAAATAAGTGCTTTGTGAACTATTACTATTGACTTTCTTCACCAACATTTTTATTTTTTTGAAACACTAAATGTTTCAAGTACACTCTAAATAATACTTACTTCCAAAAGATAAGGTTCCATTTCATTCAATGCTTTCCCAAGATGTTGATCAGGATCTAAACCTGAGAAGAGATGTTAAAATATATTTCAGAGAACAAAGTACTGTTTGGACATGAGAGATTACTTTTTTTCTTTCTTTTTTTGAAATCTTCCCTCCTGGAAAACAGCTCTTTTATATCAAAAATGATGTTGATGCAAACATAGATGTTCTGAGTTACAATCACTCTAATTCTCTTTGAACTATTTTTCATCCTTTGGAAAAAATAAGTTCATTTCCTTTGCCCTACACCCAAACTGGAAAATACATTGTATCAGTGCCTCCTTCCCTTCTGGACAAGTTTCATCAACTGAGAAAGGAAAACTGATAATGAAAACAGCATATATTCCATGAGATCTGATAACACAGCATGTGGCACTGAAAGTATCAGCTTACAGGATCCTTCTATTTTCTGTTATTTTAAATATTAGTTTTGAGACTTTTTGAAAATAGAAAGCTTTTGGGGGGAGTCGGATAAGTCTCAGTTCAGTATGGACAATAATACCTTTCAATGGCTATTCAAAACTTCAAAGAGACATTCTTTCCAGGCCAGCCATTTTCTGAGGCTTCCCTTAGTATCATGGTAAATGCAGTTAAAGCTTTGCTTAAAGAAAGACCATCATTTGCAGAGAAACAGCATCAGTTTTCCTACTATTGGCTGAGCTGATAGTGAAGTTCTCTCTGTGATTGCTATGGTGATTCCAAAAACACCAATCCAATCTTACTACAGAAAAAATAATTTTCCAGATGTGTGTATTTTATTGCATTTAACAAAGTTAATTTGGTAAATGCAATAACAACTACATAAGAAAATAAAATAAATTGTTTGGATTATTTCTGCCATATTCATTTCTCCTGTTTCTGCCATCTTCCATGTATCCCTCTAATAACATGTGTTTTGGTCTCTACAATTATTTGTAGTGCAAATAATTGCTACTCATGAGGAAATGGTGTTAGGAGACTGAAGTGTCATTATTATGTGGGTGAAATCCAGCTTTACCTCTCTTTTCCTTCAACCCTGAGAAAGCAGTCGATGCCATAAATCAGAATATGACAAAGAACTAAGGAAGGAAAAAATAAACTTAAACTCAATTCAGAAAAGACAGAAGTCCTGTTGAGGGGTTATATTCAACCTTTGATGGGGCTCCACTTCATCAAGTTCATAGATATGGGATGCTTGTTGAGCCAGCACTGTTTCTGGAGGCTCTAACCCTCTCAGTGGCCACTGTGCCTTTTTTATTATCTTCAGCTGACATGCCAACTGTATCATTATCTCAATGGGACTAGTTTGGCCATTTTATTTGAGCACTGACACCTTTCACTTAGACCAGTGGCTCTCAACCTAGGGGTCGGGACCCCTTTGGGGGTCGAACTACCCTTTCAGAGGAGTCGCGACAAGCCTCCCGCCGCCCTTCCCTCCCACCTCCCAGCTGCTCCGCCGTTGTGGTTGGGGGTCCCCACAACATGAAGAACCCCATTAAGGGGTCGCGGCATTAGGAAGGTTGAGAACCGTTGACTTAGACTATCTCAGTGCATTTTAAAAATGGTCAGGAAATTCCAGCTGCTCCATAATAATTCCACACGGTTGTTAACAGAGAGTGGGCATTCTCAATATAGCTTCATCAACTGTACTAGTTCCCTGTGTATTTCTAGCACCGATTTAAAGTGTTACCTTTAACTTTAAAGCCTGATACTGTTTAGCACGCTGATACCATAAAAAACACTTGTTTCCATACACCCCTGTGTGTAGCTTAACACCTGCTACAGAAGTCATATGACATTAGTAAATGGAATAAAGCGGGCAACCACTAAGAGAAGGGCTTTCTTAGCAGCAGCACTCAAACTATCTAGGTAGGTTTGCCTGAGGCCATCATTATCTGCTTTTAGGTGTCAGCTGAAGACTCTTTTTCTAACCTAATTTGTAGGAAGTTGCGTTTAATGTTATGCAGAGGCTGTCTTATCAATATATGCCAATGGTGCCACAGGGAACAAATCATATTTCAAGTGTCCAGGAGTGCATTAAAGGAGGGGAAGAACATTTGACCAGTCATGCCAGGAGCAAAAACCATATGATGTAAAACTGTATTATTTATTTGTTTATTTAAAGACTATTTTACAATGGTAATATTTAAAGCTTGGTCTACATGTTAAATTCTGCTATACATATTAGAGTAGATATAAGGGGATCAGCAGAGTTCACACGTGTTTTGGAAGCATGTACACAATGGGAAGACTACCTTCTTGACATGTTTTCTGTTGAGTTAATGGAAAGCAGCAGAGGCAGAAAACGGGGAATCAACAGAGCCAGCAAGATCATTAGGCAGAGACCTGTTTCAATCATTCCTAGAAGCACTCTGCAGTTGTATCGCATCTTTTACTACCAGCAATGTCATAAACAAGCTTAATTCTGTCCTGGGGGCAGGGAGGAGGGAGAGGCAGGATGCTTCTAAGGCCATTTGCTGGAATTCGAGAGCAGGAGAAGGTTTGCTCTTGTATGTACTTGAGATGGTCATGGACAGTTGGTGGGCCAATAGTGTGCGACAGGATGCTGGACTAGATGGGCTGTGGCCTGATTCAGCAAGGATCCTCTTATGTTCTTATGTTCTTAATTGCATTTTTTAAAATCGCAACAAATCCAAGATCCACTTTGGAGACTTGCAATTTTTCGAATTCTGTGTTCTTCACTTTTTATATTTCTCCTTTGGCATTATATTACTAACTTTATTTCCATGCCTCCCTGAAGTAAAAAAACAAGCACTGCTCAGTTAGATGGGATCAAAGCTGCACAAATCTAAGCCAGCATTTCTTAGTTTGACTGATTTCAAATAAGATCTATACTACCTTTTGCAATGTTTCCAGGGAATGCTACGCACAATAAAAATACTGTAGACCAATTGGGCACACACACTGAAACACGTAAAGCAGCTAGTTAAATGTAACTCTTAGAAGCTGGTCAGGTACTCTGAGTAGTATTTGAGGCTTTAGTTGCCTCTTTAGCTGCTTCATTGTACTTCACATGCATGATTTAACTAAACTGTACTTTTGTCTGCAACAAGCACAAATTTTCATCATAGCAAGGGCAAAAGAAGGCATTCAGCCAAAGCCTTACCTCATCCCTGCTGCCCCATGAATACCAAACTATAAGTTACTGTTGAATTTTATCCACGTTTGTATATTGCTTCAGAATCTTCTTGTTGGGTTTGGAAATACTTTAAAATTATAATGAAAGGGCTTGTAATTTGAGTGAGGGACATCTTTTGACTGTAGTGAACTTTTAATCGATTTCACAATATCAGTGGGTAGCTAGGCACAGTTTTTAATGTGCATTAATTCACTTTCTTCTCTGGAGTACCATTCCTCAATGTGAGCTCTCACCTGAAATGTGTATTATTTCATTTCCACTGCTATATTAGCAGGACAATTTTTCTATCATACAGGAGGAAATGCTTCTCTCCATACACTGTTTTACTTCTGTGTGGCCATATTGCAAATCTTTTAAGGGCAGCATGAACTGAAAGTTGTAGGAAAACGGACCATGGCCATGAATCTATTTACAGAAATCGTAAGAATGCACTTGTTTGGGGCAGGGAAAACTTTGCACAGCAATGAACCTTTTTACACAGTGTAGGAGAACATAAAAAGAGGGAACAGTGATCATAAGGTGTAATATATATCTTGGAGAAAATAGCAAACTTTCATACAGAAACAATTTTGCCCAAGACAAGAGGAAAAGTGGAGAATGATCATAAATCTGTTCACACGCTGTGCAGACCAATGTAAGAGACAAGATAAGGGGCAGAACATCTTATGGCACAACTTCCTAAAGTATGTTTAAAAATGCACTAGACATGAATTTAATATTTTGGGTCTGTTCCCTCCTGACACAAAGCTAAAGTGGATTTAAAGTGGATTCCCTTTTGAAGTTTTTTTTTAAAAAAGCAGCAAACTCTGTCTTCATCTTTCATTCAAAAGCTCCTACCAGTCAGCCAAATTTTACTGATTTGTCATATGACGAAATCAAAAAGAAAAAGAAAAAAACTTCCTGAAAACTTGACAATGTATGCGAAAAGTAGCTGTGGAGCTTTCAACAAAAGAAAAGCAGCGTCAGTTAATGCAAGCAGATATGGTCTTGTATCAAAGAGCTTCAAAGATGGCTGTGCAGTGGCCAAGTTAACATCACTCCCCCTCCAAAACAGAGTGCCCCTCCCAAGGCAAAGCTTAGATGGCTAAAGGAGAGGGAAAACAAGTGACCAGACTTTATCTTTCTTCCCCTAAGTTATAAAGGATTAAAGCCTTAGTCTTTCATAGTAGGGTAAACATTCCAATCCATTTGTAATGCTAGTTTCCTTTTTCTATAACAACCTTGAAAATTTTATTTTTATTTGTTCAGTATGGCTAAATTTAAGTTCACTTACTGCACAGTGTTATATACTGTTACTGTTCAAACACAAACTTGGTGCTGCAACTCATATAATCTATAGAATAAACTACAAAATTTACATAGCAAAATTCCTGATTATTCACCATGTACAATAAAGAATTGCTAAACCATAGATTCTCATTCTGTAGAGATTCTAGTTTCAAAAACATCAACATTCCTAGGTATAAATGATGAAAAAATACAGAATCTTAAATATTGGTGGTTTCTCTTAGTAATTACATTGCAATCAGAATCTTAATTCTTGTAAAGAAAAGAAACCAAAGTCTAGCATCATTCAAAGTTCATGATATAATAAAACCAAATAAATTACATTAAATTCTTTTTTCCTGTGTGAAATCAGCTGAGGTGGGATACAAAGAGAAGACAACCTGGATGGATGGATAAACCCACAACAGAAACTGTTCCTTAGAAAACTCCATGCAGGATTAAGAAATTAATTAGGAGGAAGAATTGTAATTTGCAGTGCTGACATCTATTTTACTTGGCTTGCATGTATCAACGGGAAGCAATTATGATTCAATTAAAATATCCAGTTTTATTACTTCAGTGCCTGACCTTGAAGTTAATGCCCATTTTATTTAATTGCATCATCTATGAATAAATGTTAACCCTAGCATGTTATGCCCCATTATTTTCAGGGCATTTTTCAACTCCCCAACTGAATTATATCAGTCAATTTATTATCCACTGTCAAGAAAGCAAGTGAAATTTTATTTGTTGAAGAGAATTCTAGCACATCATAGGAAACCCATCAGGAGAAGCTTGAAAATATTGTGGAAGAGTGCCAGACAAAATGAATTGTACCGACTTCATGATTTCTGTAGCCTAGAGTTTTACTGTAAAATCAGTACATGCAAGCACTCATTGCACAATGCATCTAACAAGCAATTTCTAGACTGCCTAATACCTGACAAGTCAATTAATGGAGACTTTGTGGTGTATCTCCCCATTAACAGCATCAGTATTATTGCTGCTGTTATTTTTAAGAGAAGTTTTATTTTTTGTGTGAATGAAAGGGCAACTTCACTACCCTTATCTGAGATGAACTGCACTGTGGATGCGCCAAAGCAAGCAAGCAAGCAAGCAAGCAAGCAAGCAAGCAAGCAAGCAAGCAAGCAAGCAAGCAAGCAAGCAAGCAAGCAAGCAAGCAAGCAAGCAAGCAAGCAAGCAAGCAAGCAAGCAAGCAAGCAAGCAAGCAAGCATTTACGTAAAAGTAAAACTTTAAACAGCAGAGCACATGTAAGCCATGTGCCAATCACTATCATAAAACTTTAAACTTCCATATTTTTAGGAATATTTCACAATTACTACATTTATTAAGCAATATTTTTCATACTTGTTTCAAGCAATTCTGAATCCATGCTTGTAAAAGGAAGGCACTGCCTCTGAAGTGTGCATGTACTGTAGAATTTTAATGAATGACATGGGTTTTACTATATTAGAAACAATCTTGAACAGGATCCGGCATTATGAGTAGGTTTAGAAAAGTAAATCTCCTTTAGCTGCACGATCTGCAACAGTTCATATCGTTTTGAATTCCTGCTGCTGGTAACCATATCAGTTGGAACTGCAGCATGGGTGTCATGGTGAAACAGAGTTCATCTAGGAAAGTTAGTCTGCCTTTTCCTAAGCCTGTCTGATCGGCTTCAATGCTGCTCCAAAACCTGCACTTGCTGAAAAGCAGATGCAAACAACTTCCTAGCCAGGGGAGGAATGACTATTTCCTCACCTGTAACAGCCTATTTCCCCAGCCATACCAGGTTGGGAACAAGAAGATCTTGCACTTGACAGCTCTCTTTACAGTAATAGATTTCAATTTAAAAACAAGTAGGAAAAAGCCACAAAACTTCCATATGATGTAGGCAACACTACATTTAACGTATCTCTACATTAAATACACATCCCACTCTTACATAACTCAGAATTAACGGGAAGAATCTTAAGTTCAGATGCACAATCTTGTAAGACACAATCAGGTGTTTTAATGAACACATTGTGAGAAGTTGTAGTTAAGAAACTTCAGCATTAAGAATATTGCTGCATTCTAAAGGCTGATACTGACTGACTGTTCAGAACTGTGCCATTAGCTTCACATACCAGCTCTCCATAGAAAAAGAGAAGCCTCCATTTTGGTTTGGTTTTCCTGACATTCATAGCTGAAACCGGGATGGCCAATTATGTGTGGTCTTTCTACCTTATCCTACCATCTTTAAAAACCAACACACAAACAGAGGGGGAGAAATTTCCACTTCCTGTAAGTTCATATTTGATTGTCTGCATTTATTATTAGTTTGTGGTTTAAATTAAGGAAATAGAAGGTTGATCCACATGGAATTTTTTATTGGATGTGAGTTTTCTTTCTGGACAAACTCATGTTGAGGAAGGAACATGAGATGAAAAGTTCATAAATACATTTTGTATGTTTAATCACAAGAATAGAAGGCAGCCAAATGATGAACTATGGTTTTGGTCTCACACTACAGAACAGGAGCTTTTCCATTCAATTTTTTTTTTTTTTTTTTTTTTTTGTAGGCTCAAACAAAAGCTGCAACACACACAAGCATGGTTGGGGGAGAGAATGGGAATGAAAACTGCTTTCGCTATTCCCACATTTCTATGGTGTAGCTATCCTCACACTGCAGTATCCCATACTAGGTGCCTGGCTGGTAGCTACAAAGGTTGGACCATCCCTTACAGCTAGCCCCCAGCCTCCAAAAGGCCAGGAATGTTTCATCCCCGGTCTTCACAGTTTCCAAAGCGGTTTCAGAGGCATGCAAACTTCTGCTGATGCTTCCTGTTGTGCCGATGAAATGGACCTCTATATACTGGAACTGGGGACCAAGTGCACACAGCCCATTGTTCTGGAACAAGGAAAGTAGCACACTAGTAGATTTAATAATCAAAGTCTACTGGACAAATGAGATAGGGTGCCATTTTGGGCACTCCATCCTGGTCTAGGACTCTGTGCACACGGATGAAGCATTCAATCAGGATATGGGGCCTCTACTATCTTCCACCAGTGCACAGAGTGGAGGCCCACAGATTCTTTCATATACTGCTCTAAGAGTGCATGTAGAAAGGGCCTTAGTATCTTCTAGTGATTTAGCACTATATAGAGTGAGCAAAAGTCACTGCAATTCAGTAAATAATCTAACAAGCTCCATTAAGTATAGAAGGCAGAGTGTTGGTATCATGATAAAGCACTGAGAATCTGGATAAGTTTAACTAACAATAAGTAATAATTAATTTGATCTCTGAATGGCTATGTCCAATGAAACAAATTGGAAATAAAAAGGCAGATGTTCTTCGTAATGTAAAAGCACATTTAATACATAAAAATACACCAAACGCATCCAATTTCACAAGTGGACCACTTAACAGGATAGCTAAGAATGCATTCCTAAGACAGAATGGTCTGTATTGCACTGTATTCTGCAATTATGAATTTGATTCTGTTGGAAATACAGCAGATAGATAAAATGCTGGTGCTCATTTGTGACAAACAGCCAACTGTTTAATTTTTGAAATTATCAAAATAATTTTGATAAGACAAAATTTCTGAATGTAATCTGAAACAAAATAATTCGGTGCTTGTAAACTGCATCAGTTATTAGAAAACTGCATTAAAAAAGACTTTTTGGAAGTGAAGCTCTGTAAGAATGTCAAAGAGAAATTTCATGTTGACAGAGAACAACCAAGCTTCTCTGTCAACTATAGAGGGCAGAAATCAGTTGCAACAGGAGGATTTTCAGCCCCCGTGTAGGTGGAGAATAAAAAAGCAGAAAGACGGCTGAGGTCCTTTAAAATGTGTCTGTCAAGGGTTGTGAAAATACCATGGAGATTCTGTGGGTGGATGATAAGCTGAAATGACAGAAAGAGGGACTCTGACAGAAGGCATCAAAAAGTCGTGATATTTCAGACTGCAGAGAATATCCTTGGAAGAAGCAAAAGGAAAGAAACACTTTGAAGGTTTTTAAGATGAAAATATCTGCCATTTAAGAAAATAATGCATTTAATAAAGAATGTCCAGATATCAGCAGTATAAAGTATTTACATAAAAGCTAAGAGGACTGAATGCCTTATATATCAATACTAAATGAAAAGAATAAGATTGAATGCTGCAGTTAGGATAGCTTTGTGACAGTGTTCTATGAACACAAGGCAAGGGGGGAAAATGTTCATTCATTATAATAGGGGGAACTGAGCCATACTGCCCTTAGACTATGAGTCCAGAAAATGGTCTGTAAAAGGATTCCTTCTCTGTAGTACTTTAATATCCACCATCTATAACACAGGATATGGGCTTTGGCAAGATAGGAACTTTTAAATGTGCCACAGGGGAAACCATCAAGGAGATATACTATAAATATATACCGTATATAAATACTTAAACCCAAAATGAAAGGGGCTGATAGTGATAAAGGAGAAATACATCTAGGTTTGCTAAGTGAGAATCAGAAGTTTTATTTGCAAATTGCCAGTCTCCCCAAGGTCAGGCAACACCCATCATATAGATTTTCTTCTCCATAGATTTTCACAACTGTGTATTAGGCTCTCAAGTTTCAGATTTCCAACTTCTGAAGAGGCATGTTCATCTGGATTGGGACTTTTTTTGTCCCTTTAATTAAAGATTTAACATGACTTTTTTTCTCATTGTTTGGATTAAGCACATGGCTCCTTTTGTGCCTAAATCATGGGGAGGTGTACCAGGGGCAGAAAGGGCACACAGTGTTCATATTTTGCTCCCTTGCTGCTGAAGTGACACAAGTCTCAGGCCAACATATCAGTTTAATTATTCTGACAGTATTGTAGCTCACAAACTAGAAAAAAACAGTTAAAATGCATTTCATATATTTCTGACCGCCTAATGAAACAAACTGCCATGTTCATTTATGTGAAAAAAGAGGTCAAGCACAGTACATATGTTCATTTAGACAAAATATAGCTAGCACTTGTAAAGTCTGCATATGCTTTCTGAAACCTATATATAAGCAAAGCCCATTAGAAAACATCAGATAGATCAATCATTCCAGTTTTATTTGGCCAACATTCTTTTGCTCCACTAACCTGCCATACTGCAACAAAACCTGACAAAGGACAGAGTCATGAACACTCAATTTTCCTTATGAGAATGTCTGAAACATAAGTTGACAAAATCATGGGAAACATAATTTACATGGCCCGAGCTAACACGCTTTTTGTGAAGCAAATTAGGGCACAAACTCATTTTTAAGATAGATTTCACTCCACTGATTTTCTTCAAAAGTAAGTTTTGCTGGAGCAAATGGCAAAGCAGAAGGGGACAATATGGTTAACCACAGAAAGCATATATAGACTTCCCAAATTCTTTCAACATATGCATATGCAACAAAAGCAAGGACTTCATATAGGAATAAAAAGTGGTGAAAGGCAAATTACTAAGCTTGCCTTTTTCATGTTCTCCCATCTGCTTTCATTTCATGAAAAGACTCCTTAAGTAAACAAGAAGAATAAAAAGGAGGGCTGAGTTTTCCTGGAAGAAGACCTTTTCAGCACATATCTTCTTTTTTTACAGCTTTTATGGTCTTTAAAGCTTTACAGCAGCAAAAAATAATTGTAGGCTGCCGCTGTTAACCTGAAACAATTTCTGTGAATATAGAGAATTTTGTTCTGAGTAAATAAACATTAGATTGTGCTCTAATTATTATAGGACATTAATATGATCTATAGCTTGCAGAATCTCCCCGTCTATAAATCCTGAAGATGAAGAAAGAAATCAGAAATCTCTATAATTAAATGAACAAAACATATATAGTGAGTTGTCATAATCATATATGCAGCTGGGGCATGCTTATTTCTTTGTTTCAGTTACTTACAAAATGTTCTTCTTAGGTCCTGGTCTTCTTTCTTCCTAGCAGGCGATACCCAGCTATACCTTAATAATGTGCATTCAGATCTAACCCTGACAATATTTGAACTATTTTACTCAGATAGCCTTTCTTTTCTGTAGCCATCCTTCTAAATCTCTCTTTCATTTTGTTGTTATTACACTTATCTTCCAAGTATCAATCAAATCAGATCAACTTGACTGTGGTCATAAACTCAAAAAGTACAGTTAAAATGTAACAAATATGGGGCCTATTCGCACTTGGCCTTTTTCTGGAGTATATCTCGGGATAGGGGTCTGTGGTCCACATGCTAATGCAGACTCTGGCAGACCTCACTTTGGGCCTGCTGAAGCCTGCACTAGCATACAGACAGCAAGTCCCTATTCCAGGATATATTCCAGAATAAAGCCAAGTGCGAATAGGCCCATGATGTGATACTGAACTGATATAAGAGTATAATTTGGTTTTTTAAAAGTTTACTAAACAAGAGAAGATAAAGAAAAGCATTAAGAGCCCAGGCCAGGGTGGAATTTGAACAACTTGATCATAAAATTAGAAATGGTCATAGAAGCTCTTGCTGGACTGCTGCATAAAATTCACAAACCAGAACTTGCTCAAATGTTCAGTCCGTCCCACATTTGCCAGAACAGAATCACTGCTTAACTAAAGCAGCAGCTGAACTGAAACCTATTTGAAATTAAACCATTTGCATAAACCATGTTGGGAAAGCTTTGGGGCCAGTGGTTTTGACCACTGACTGGTATAGCTGTCATTTGAGAGACTAATCATTAGCTCATTCACAGAATAGTGAGACTGGAAAAGCTAGGTATAAATAAAGAGAGCTCTTAAAATATGAACATTTACTAAGAGATTTTCCAAATATCTAGCATTTTGAATGTTACTGTGGATGTGTAGAAGGTCTTTTTTGTTTGTTATGCTCTAAAGCATGACTGGTGTTTTGCTGAAGAGTTCTGCATGGCTGTGCAAACCAGTGCTGGAAAAAGGATTTTATCTTCCACAGCAAGACCAGATTATCAACATGAACATACCGTATTTTCCGGCGTATAAGACGACTGGGCGTATAAGACGACCCCCAACTTTCCAGTTAAAATACAGAGTTTGGGATATACTCGCCGTATAAGAAGACGACACCCGGCGTATAAGACGACCCCCGAATTTTGAGAAGATTTTCCTGGGTTAAAAAGTAGTCTTATACGCCAGAAAATACAGTAATCCATGCCACATGAAAAATCTCCCTAATCATTCAGATTCTATAAGCTGTCCTGCTCTGGAGATGTATAGCCATTGTAAGCCCAGCTGATGATCCATCCATAACAATGGATTTACCAACAGCCCCCTCATCAACAAATTGTTACCAACCTACTCTGTAATAAAGATCCATGTAATATTCCCATGTTTGCTATGAGGACATGAAGACCCTAAGGCTGGTTCACTCAAGGCTACTTCATCATGGATTCTGAACATTCTCAACATAGCTAGTATAGAATTCCCAGCACACACATCTAAGACAACCTCAGCCAGCACACAGAGTGTGCACATGGCGCAATGGCTGTTAAGCAACAGGGTGGGCAGGACACCAGCAGCATCTTTATTCTGTCTCTCAGACCAAATGCCAGGACCAGACTCTCAAATTCAGACACACTTCTAAAAGAACATTATTACAATCTAGCTTTTGGCACTTAGTGGCATTCCCCTCCTTTAAATTGCTCTCCTGTTCCTAGCAGAAAAGGAAAAATATTTAAAGACCTTGCTAGCCAGAATCAAAGAAGAAGGTTTAAGCCTGTACCTTAAGAAGACAAGGATCACGTCAATAGGAACAATCACAAATTTCCAAATATAAGGTTAAACTATGGAAAGAGTTAATGACTTTTAGCTCCTGGAACCACAATGGTTAGCATTAGGAAGAACAGCAAAGAAAGGCCTAAATCCTTCTATTCCTCTTCTGCAAGGCTGAACTCATCTATGTCTGTGTATTCATTTTCTTTTTTTTAACTCTAGAGACTAGGGGAGAACACAACACCCCATCTAAATTATATTTATTAAATTTTATTTAAAATGATCAAATAGAAGAAGAAAAAAGAAAGGAGAAGGTGAAAGCTGGAAGTACCATTTTTCCCCAACACGTCTGACAAAGATCTTTCGTATTTTTCTTAGTAATGTGAACTGTGGTACTAAATGAATTGATGTGACAACAACATTGAGGAAATATGTCTGGAACAAAAAAAAGGTCAAGCACATTTACATTCTATGGTACAAGAACATATTATGAAAGCTTTGCCTACCAATGTAATTATCGTAGTACGTGCTGGTCAAGCAACAAAAAAGGGATTTACAGGGGACATATAGAAAAAAGGAGAAAATGTAACATCATATCTTTTCTAGGCAATCACATAGTCTAACAAGAGAATACAATAATAGCTAGAAGTTAAAAGCCACCAGATCTGCATGCAGGGCAAATAATTTAAACTAATTTTATTGAAGATAGAAGCCTTTCTGCATATAAAGGCCAACTATTAAAATGTCTTTTCTTATATCCAAGAAAGTTAACTACAGGATAAGTAAGGATAAGGAAAGAAAATGTTTATTATATTCAGTGGCTTTGCATATGGCATTGCAAAAGTCATGATAAAACATTTCCCATTAGTGAAGAAAACAACAAAACAGTGAAATGATGCCAATAGATTGCATTTCAGCTTTAATATACGACTAACCCCAAATCAATTAATGAAGAAATAAATATATAAATTGCTAAAAATAATCATCCCTCATATGTAAGAAACACATCTGGCATTCTAGGACAGACAAAAATGTATCAAGGAAAGAAATATTGGACACTATTTGTGTCCTTCAATTTTGCACCTTACAGGCACAAGGAAGAATGTAGCAAACATACAGCAGCACTTAGGGAGAAGCAATAACTTATTTCTTGGTTGTCGAAAAAATCACTTAAGTCATCTTTTAATCACTATGCATTATTCTTCAGTTGGGTGGGGGGTTAATACAACACACATTTTAACTTTGTGATTTGCAACTATACGATGTGATGTCAGCTTATCAGCTTGGTTTGGACCAATTCAGGGCTGTTGAGCCTCAATGGCAGCATGACCACCTCTGTTAATCACAGTACGTCTTTGAAGGAGACTGTGAGCAGGGCAAGCTGGATGCTTTTTGTCCTATCAATGTGCTTCTTTCTTTAGCTGTCTGGTCACTGTGTGAATAGACCATTGCACAAGATGATCCATGGGAGCAATTCACTGGGACATTTCTTATGTTCTTATATTCTCAGGTAGGGTTGGGACCAATTCATGATAGACAGAGCAACCAACATTTACTAGTCCAGGTAGCTCATAACCTCTTTGACATGGAAGCCATATGCCTTTGAAGGCCTGCTGCTGGGAGACTGAGCAGGGCAAAGTCTGTGCCTATGTCCTGCTTCCTTATACAACAGGTTGCCACTGTAAGAACAGACTGTCAGACTAGATGGGCCACAGGTCCAATCCAGTTGGGCATTTTTTATGCTCTTAATACAGATTTTAAAGTGTTCTTATTGCTGATTTATGTTTAATTAATCTACCCAAAGGAGCCAATATAGGATAGTGGCTAGAATGCAAAGTTAAAATCTGGATGCTCCTGAGTGCAAATTGCGTTCAGCTATGAAAACTCACTGGGTGGTCTTGGACTAGTCACTGCTTGGGAAGTCTGCACTAGGTCAAAGCCCTACTGCTGCTCTTCAGACAAGTGGAGAAGATCACCTAATAGCCATCCATCTCCACACGTTACAGGCATGTTAGAAATCAGAGCTGGCAATTTCTACTGAGAAGGTGTTTTCCAGCCATAAAGGCTAGTTCTTCAATACTGAAGCAGCCCTGAAATAAATCAATATATTTGTATTAATATTCATCTCTGTGTTCAGAGCTCTTTAAATGTACCTTCCCCTCCTCTATGCTTTTTGGAACCATTTAAATGAAGACCATGGGTTTGAAGGGCACTGGAAGCTAAGTTTCAATTCAGCTTTTCCTAAGGGGCTAACAATAGGTAGTGGAACAGAAAGGCAACAGAAACACAAGTTGTGCATTATAGCAAAGGTAGGAGCAGGTGATGTTACCTGCTTTAAAGTTTATCTTTATCATGCAAGGCCATATTTTTTAAAGGAAAAACCAAACAGCCCTTTTTAAAGAGTTAAATAAGTAGTGATGTGCACTTCTTTGGCTATGCGCCATGCTCAGTGGTTTGGAAGATTTCCCATTTCAAACTGTCTAAATCAACTTGTGCCAATTTAGCAGTCTCCAGAAAAAAACAGGGATTACACTAGCTTAGCATGAAGCTGACGCAACCCAACTGGAGGTGGTTTAGCTAGAGCCAAATCAAACCAGTTCAGCAGCAGTGAGGTGTCAAGGACCTTGGGCCCCAGCACTGTCTCACCATATGGATACAGAACCTGAACTGCAAGGCAAGCTATGAGATACATTTTTAAAAAGTAGAATATGTAAAAACGCAGCTTTATGCCATGAACAACAAATTCTCATAGCTTGCCTGAAAAGAGTTTTCTGACAATGGCTGCAGGCTGCACGATTATGCAGAACGGTGTGTTCTTAATCACTGTGAAAACTCTGTGGAGCCTGAATTGAGTAAATATGAATGTAGTAAAGACACAGAATAGAATTTAACATGGAACCTGCTGCCTCTGTTTCCTGGACAGCCTAAAAACCAAGATAATCTCTTGTGTTTCTGTAACACGACATCATACTTGTAATGGAAGTTGCGATACTGTCTCCTAATTTGCTTCACTCAAGCACGCATAAAGTGCCAGTGTACAAATGCTTATAATCTGCAATAAATGTCTATGTCATTTTAAAAAACAAGATTAGGTTTATTATACTAAAAGGTAAATTTAAAGATGTGGAACATTTAGCTTATGGACATTTAGCTCTGTCCAACTAAGGTACGATATAAAAATAATTATCAAAATCAGTCTCTTGGTAATATCATCGAACTTTTATTATCCTCTTTTATGAAAAAGTAACATTAAAGAAGTTTGTGCTAAATGTGTCCATATGATAAAACTGCCCTTTAAAAATTATTGTTTGCCCTGAAAAACATGGGTGAATTTAAATAAGAATGGTTTTATTTTTAGACACGTCTTAAAAGAAAATGAACAGATCAAATACTTATGGTTTTGTGAGCACATTTTCAAAAATGTAGCAGCAACAACTGGAACTGAATATCTTTGATAAAAATGCCTCATCAGCTGGCTACTAACCCTTTATGACATAATTAATTTCCATTAGCAACTTATTGGACTGGCTGATCTTGAACTGAAAAGGCTGAATTTGAAAGCTGGCTTCTTTCTTCATTACACTATAGGTATTTCTAAACGATTTCTAGAGTAAAGGCTGACCAAGAGGCTGACCATACCGTGCTGTCAGTAACCAGCATCTCTATATGATTCTAACCATAACTATCAATGCTTAGCCTGCTAATACATAAGAGTCTGGTTGTTTTTTGCATTTACTTTCTTCGGCTGGTCTAGCAGAAGTGGACCAGCTTGGAACCAGTGGCAAGGAACAGCTCAAAAAAATCAAAATCAGATAGATCAACCCAACAGAGAGAACACAAAAGATCTATCAAGGAGAAACAAACCAAGGTCCTTCTAATATGAGAAAACTAAATAAAGTGCCCTGATGCCAAAAAAGGGGGAGGAAAAGATATACTCCCTTATATACAAATAATAGTAAATTTACTGGTAAAAATATAATATCTTTAAAAAGTTAATAACAGTTTACAAAAGACAAAAAGAATGGTGTATAGAAAAACAAATAATGGGGATCTAAAGCCAGACGCGTTTCGACAAGTGGTCTTCCTCAGTGGCTTTTAACGATCATCCCAAATGGTGACTTCTTTCGTCTCTATATGGTTATACAAATTAGACAAAATAAAATTAGACAGCGTGCTATACAAAACCAAACTCTCAAGAAATCAAACAATTTACATATACATATACCATTTCCCAAACCGGACATGAAATAAACAATACTTACATGCCGCAATGGGCTATAACAAATACACCAAACGTACAAGTATTTATAAAAAGGCAACTAGAAAACAAATATAAAATACAAATATTACATAGGGTTCAGTAACAAATAATACATCAATAAAAACAAAAATTATAACAAATATATACAGAGATACTCACATAAGAAGATTCTCTGAGTAAAAACAGTATAATACTATCTTTCATTAGAATTATAATAAGATAATGAGACAAAACTCTAGGGGCTAAAATATATATAGGGCAAATCTTGTGGGACTGTCCTAGTCCTGATTCTGCAGATACTCACGGACCATATGATACAGAGAAGATGGCAGCTTAAATAAACCAATTAACTTCTTCATTAAGACCAAAGGGTTCAAGAGTCTTTAATCTATGGATCCAAAAAAGTTCCTTTCTGGCCAGTTTTTCTTTACATTGTACACCAGATTGTACATAATCAATACACCAGTATTCCAATTGTGTAGCTTGGTGTGATGATTCAAGGAAGTGTTTAACCAGGGGAGCCTGTACTTTTCGGTTCCTAATGCAGCTAAGATGTTCCAATATTCTAGTTTTGACTGCCCTGGTGGTCATACCCACATATAACTTTTCACAGGGGCACTGAATAACATAAATAACATAAGCACTTTGGCATGTAAAAAAATGTCTAATAGAGTATGTTTTATCATCAAGTGGATTGGTAAAGGTATTTCTTGTATGACATACTCCACAAGCTTTACAGTGTCCACATTTGAAATGGCCAGTGGGAGGGGGCAAGCCTGGAAGTAATGACTGAGACTCTTTTGGAGAAAAAACATTAGATCTAACCAAAAAATCCTTAAGATTCCGACCTCTTTTGTAAGAAAAAACAGGAGGTGCCTGGCAGCCTGGAACATCTTCAAGTAGATGCCAATGTTTAAGTATAATATTTTTTACTAAAGTAGATTTTGTACTAAAAGTAAGGGGTACACACAGTCTATTGTCCTTTTTGTTATCTTCCTTCTTATATCTTAAGAGAGATACTCTCTGTTGTGTGGACGCTTTTGCCATGGCTTGATGAATGGCATGTTTGGGGTAACCCCTCTGTTGGAAATTATGTGCCAGCCCTGAGGCCTGATGCATAAAGGATTCTGTAGTGCTGCAGTTTCTCTTATATCTCAAGAACTGAGAGTAGGGTAGATTACATTTTAATCTAGAAGGGTGGAAGCTATCAAACCTTAAGAAAGAATTAGTATCTGTAGGTTTTATGTAGGTTTGTGTATGAAATTTGTCTGCACCTAAGGAGACTTCTATGTCCAAAAAATGAACTTTGGTGCTGCTATATTTCATATCAAAATGTATGGTCTCATGAATGGTATTAAGGAAAGCCAAGAAACTATGTAGCATTGTCTCAGAGCCTGACCAGATGCAAAAAATGTCATCTATATACCTCTTCCAAGAAATGATGTGATCTTTGAACATAAGATGGTTTAATACAAAGGTGGTTTCAAAATCATCCATAAAGAGGTTAGCTACTTCAGGAGCAAACTTGCAACCCATGGCAACACCAGAGGTTTGCCAATACAAAGTCCCATCGAATTGGAAGAAGTTCTTACACAAAACCAGTTCTGCTAGTTCTAACAAAAAGTGTGTGGGTGGGTTCCTGGAGGTACGCTTGTTAAGCACCTGTTCTATGACCCTAAGGGCCTCCTGTTGTGGTATGTTAGTATAAAGGGACACTACATCTAATGTGACCAACAGTATAGGAACTTTAGGAAAGGAAAGTGAATCTAAAAAAGATAGAAAATGAGCCGTGTCTTGAATGAATGATGTAATCTTAGGAACAAAAGGCTTCAAAAACTGTTCCACATATGTAGCCAAAGGCTCCAAAATAGATCCACAGCCCGAAACTATGGGCCTGCCAGGGACAGGAACAGTGTTTTTATGTACTTTAGGGAGCAGATAGAAAACAGGGATTCTGCCTTGGGATTGCTCAAGAAATTGCTGTGTTTCTGCTTTGATATACCCTAAGATAATCGCTTCCTCCAGAATAATATGGATTTCTTTTTTAATGTCTGGAGTGGGGTCTCTTTTGCATATTGTATAGCAGGATCTATCAGCAAGTTGCCTCAATGCTTCCTGTATATAATCTTTTCTGTTCCAGAGTACTACTGCTCCTCCTTTGTCTGCTGGTTTGATAACTATGTCTTGACGATTACTAAGATTCTGTAGTGCTGCGTACTCCTCTCTGGAGAGATTATACCATTCACGAGTGGTAGTAGATTCTATTGCTCTGATATCTCGGAGAACCAGATCTTGAAAGGTCAGAATACGAAAATTGTTAGTAGGTGGATTAAATTTAGACCTAGGTTTACAGGCCCGGGAAGTAGGGGATGAATGTTCAAAAGAATCTGTATTACATGTCACACCTCTATGGAAAAAATCTGCCAATCTAACTTTCCTAAAAAGGTGTTGCATTTCCAACATATTATTGAATGAATCAAAACGTGTGGTTGGTACAAAGGAAAGTCCTCGTTCTAAAATACTCATTTCTATGTGGGATGGAGTATAGCTAGAAATGTTGATGACTATCGATTTCTGGGAGTTCTTTGTTTGTAGGAATTCCTGTACTCCAACATTCTGGAGCCCTGGGGTTGCTTGTTGCGGAATCTGTTGGACAAAAAAGGTTTCTTGGAACTGGAGTGGTTTCTAGTACTCAAAATAGAACTAGGATATTCTTTACTTCTATCCATATCACTACCTTCATCTGAACTTTTATCTGTACTGAAGTCAAACGAAACTGTCTTAGTATTTGGTTTATGGATTCTTTTCTTGTTCCAAAAGTACACCCTATCTTCTCTATAGTCTCTAAGATCTCTTTGGAACTTCTTTATCTTTATGTCTTTAAGTTCCTTATACTTACTGTTCAGTTCTTGTTCTAGAGTGGCTAATTTTCCATTAAGAGATACTTCCCCTATGGATTCTAGAAGATGCCTTTTCAGTTCCTCCGATTCCTCCATTAAGTGGTTAATTTCTTTTTGAGAGGTTTCAATTAGTAAAACCATAAGGTCCAAAGAGCATTTATTAAGTATAGCGACCCATTTTTGAACAAATTCTTCATCATTAGGAAACATGCCTGGTTCCTTGTGCACCCGTAAGCCTCTAGGGATCATATTGGCCTTACAGTATTCTGATAAAGATCCTATATGGGCTTGCAACTTAATCTTTTTTTGGCTAATATATTGGAATCTATCCCACTGGCTAAGCTCAGAGATGCATGAGGTATTGGTAGAGTTATCAGAGAAAAAAGAGGTATCCTTGACCAGATTAGAAATGAACTCTGCATTCCTGGGATAAGCCTTTGATATTTGGAATGCTGTCCTGGAACAGCACCCGCACTGGCTCCATAGACTGTGTGATCTCCTGAGGCACTTCTGTGTTCACAAAGCACTAGGAGTTACTAGCATCATTTTCCCCTGGGGATCTATTTTGGCGGCATAATTTGGTGCACTGCCTAAATGTGTCCCCCTGTAACACTGAAACAGGCAGTCATGTACCCTTCTCCCTGGGCTGGTCTAGTTGCTCTGGGAATGCTAGCTGATCTGTAAAAACAGGTCAACTGGTGTCCCGATCTAGGTGGCCATTTTGGCCACCAATGTGGCTAGAACGGCCCAGGGAAGGGGAAACATTAAGAGCCTCCAAAGGAGGGGTAGCCTCTGCACTGGGATGGATTCAGTTGAGTGTGGGAAGAAACTGCTACTGAATACTCTTCTCACTTGGTTGCCTACCAGCCTATGCATCTGACCACCTGATCCACCAATTTATCGCCATCTGCCTCGCATTCCAGCACTAACCCTTCTGTCACCACAACAACCAAGTCCTTAACAAGAAGCACAACTGATTGTTCATAGCTGCAACTGATCGTTCACAGCTGCTGTTAGTGCAGTAGCTAAGAGAACAAACTGTGAAGTAGGATGTTTGAAATCTTGTCTGTACCATGAAGTTAGTAAGAGGCTTTAGGCAAGTCATGCTTCTTAAATATCCTTCCCTACAATGTTAGGTACAGTTACAATGACTAACTTGGAACAATGTTATTACCGTCCACGTCCCATCACACAAAGCCACTGACCATTCCGGCTGTGGCACATGAGAGAAGGAATCAATATGATGAGGATATATGTGGGGTTGGTGCTAAGCATGTTTATAAAATTAATTCCTATAACAGACCCCCCACTCCTCCATTCTTCTAAACTGCACTAAGCAAGGTGCCTGCTAGTTGGAGATGCAGCTTTTTCACCCCACTTTTCAGACACTTTTATTGTTTTAATATGTTTATATCTGATTTTAAATGTTGCAACCGATCTTCCGATATAAGGAAGGATAAAAATGCAATAAATAAATAAGGGTGTTTTGTGCACCATCCTGCACAAAACCATTCTTGATATTACTGCCCACACACCACCAGCAAAGCATAGCAGTTCACAACAGCAGCACCGTTAGAAGTTCCTTCTTTGTTACAAGGAGCAAGAAATTCAAACGTGTTCTGCTAGGAAAAGCCTGGAGGTGACATATTATCTTTCTGAAAAAGAAAAACTTAACACCACAAAATATTAATTTGTAAATGTGGATTTAGAAAAGTGTTCTGAAATTAATGTGCATTTACTTGGATAATTATGTGTTGTCTATAGTCTTATAACTTTCTACTGATGTCATTAAACTAATGGAAAACAGAGCTAAAGGAGGCTGTATGAGCATGCCAGTGTTGATGAATGTCAAGCTCAAGTTACATATTTGCTGATTCCTTTCACATCTGCGCAATGTGCCATCTAATGCATTTACCCCTCAGACTTTTAAATGTGTTATTCCAAATACATTTACTGCAATTTAGCTTAAAAGCACCTTTGATTATTCATCTAAAAGGTAAAGTGGTAACCCATACCTTAACTTCTTTGCCATTCGATACGTTAAACAGCCGTCATACCTTAAACCTACTTTAATAAAGCACACAGTTATTAAAGCGTTGCAGAATGGCCCCAGAGCATACAAGCTCCATTAAATTTGCTTACATCTAATTATGCCTGCCATAGGCAGGTGAGAAATTCAGTCCGATAAGATCTGACTACCTGTGGCCCAAAAAAAAAGGCAGCCATTTTCTGTCTAATTACTACCTACAACTATTTATGGTATGTATGCTTTAAAGGAGAATACCACAAAGGATTCTTTGTGTATCAGCAAGCCCATTCCAACTTGTTCTAATCTGCTGAAATACAAAGACAAGTTTATCTTGCTTAGGGGATGACACAGGTCACCAGCACTGTCACCCCTGCAGTCATTTCCTGTGTCACTAAAGATTTACCTTTTTCTATGTGCTTTTTAAAAAACACATTTTGATTTATAATTAAACATAACTTTCTGCCAAACAATTGGTGTTGAATTATAACATCTCTCGTGCAGGACATTAAAAAAGCAAGACTACAGCGAAAATTCAATTGATCACCATGCAGCAGAATAAAAATGAAGGCAAATATATTAATTATACTTTGTAGGCACGCACAATGGTTCTGCTTCATGGTATTACTCTGTAAAACAAAATCTTCTCTGTTACTTGAACTTCAGATAAGCATGTTTTCTTATCCTCCTCCAAAATAAAATATATCCGTTAATGAAATGAAAGAACAAGAATGTAAGAACTGACATGCGTAGAGCTTTTTATAACACAGTACTAAGTCCTGCCAAGGAATGGGGAGAAAACTCCTGTACAATGTGACCAAAGACAGATTTTTTAAAAAAGTATTAGTTCTGTCTTTTTTTAATATAAATGTTAAGCAAGCAGAGAATGAACCTAGGATTGTCTCATTTTATTGTTCACACCAGAAGTGCTGTAAAAATAAAATGACAGTGGCAAAATATCACAGCTGAAGAAGAATTAATATTTTATTACTTCTTCTAATAGATAGTCAAGTTCCAACGTAACATTTTATATATAATACCAAACTGGAAGTTTTTCTGCTAGTTCTTAACAATGTTACCCTCAAGACATCAACCTTCACTTAAAAGAAGAGGTAAAGCAAGCATAACTGCTTATGAGAAATGGTCCAGTTCATACGTGACAATCAGATTTGATTCCTGCTGAGGCTACGCAACACAGTTTATCAAATATATATGTATGTATGTATGTATAAAATCCACCTAGGTAGAACACATTCTTTCCTATTATACAGGTAATTCCTTGATCTAATCAATCATAAACCTCTACTGACCCCTCAAAAGGAAAAAGATTCTTTTGTCAAAATTTAAACCTAAACCCTCACCTGCTACTTTAATGTAAAATACTACTCTGAAAGTTGTAATTTTAAAATGATGCATTGGCCTATTAATATTTTCTCATCAGTTTGAGTGGTTAGGGAATCCACACACCATTAAATAACCCAGGCTTAAGTACTGTCTTTGTGACTGTTTAAATCATATTCAGTAATGGGTCAGTTCAACGATAAAATCACAATTTGGCCCATGTAAGTCAAACACCAGGCTGTTTCTAGATTCTGTGTAATATTAGATTCTTGTAAATAGATTTAAATAGTAAGTGGAATATACTGAAATGGAATTTTAAGGAGCCGGTTTAGGCTAGAATTCCAATGTTCAATATTGGTCTTCAAAACTGTTAACAAATGTTAAAATAAGGAAAGGCACTATGATGAATATATAGTACATGCTTCCTTTCTTCTACTAGGTGGCAACAGATAGTATAACACAGTAACTAATGTATTTGATTACCGCTTGGGTCACAGGATTCACAATCTTTTCCAGCCATGGACACTCACTGGATAACCTTGATCTAGTCATTACAATATTTGCTCTCTTGCCATTTTGTACCAAAAGTGAGACATAAATGTACAACATACAATACAGGACAGGACTGACACATATGTGATTAGAGAAGAACAATCAGGACTGCCTCTTACTGGCATTTCAAGCTAAATATGCTTGTCTTTGACGTTAAAATTAATCTACTTTCAATACAGAATGAGAAGACACACACATAATCTGATAGATACCAGGTGCAATGAAAAGCAGATGAAGAGAATGAGTAGAAAGTGAGATTTAGACAACAATGGTAGGAATGGCTCGTCACTACGTCGCTAATTAGTTGCATAGCTGCTATGGTCTCTGCAAGGGTATATGTTGATTGCTGTTAGTAAAGTTTTTATTTAAACCCTATCATCAGAGCTGATTATACTTTATAGCGATAATGGTCCAATGTCTAGCAATCCATTTGTATCACTCTTATAAGAGTGAACTGTAAACTACTGCATTATGCATGAACCTCTATTGAAAAAAACATATTCAGTGAGCAAATTTAATGATAGCCATGAAAATAGCTTCATACTTCTCCCTTGTCTAGAGTGAAAAATATTTATCATTGACAAGTTATTTATCATTGACAAGTTCCATTAACTGTTTAGACATATAGTCATACAACTAAAATCCTTATTTATATTCCGTAGTTTATCTCCCGCAATACAGTTTTCTTTCTTTTGCTATATTCTCAAACAGGTTCTGGAATCCCAACGGCTATGATTATCAGTGTTTCCATGTCGTTACTATTGTAACTTGGAGTCTTACCAAAAGCTGCTACCTTTATAATTATAGCTTGAATGTTTGAAGATATCATTTCCTTGAGCAAAGTTTCCTGGTCCTGACGCCAAAGGTAAGCCAAGGGCTGTAAAGCAAGCCTTTTGCACCTATTTGAGCAAAGAAAAATAAATCCTATTAGACTTTCAAATTTTAAAACACACCATTTACAACAAAATTCTCAACAAGGCTGCAACCTGACAAGCCATGTAAAGAGTTGTCTTTCTTTTGGGATCCTCTATACCACTTAAACCGCACTGGATACAAATTTCAAAGCTGCAAGAAAAAATTCCTCAGCTTCAAAGACTCTGAGGTGACTTTTAAAGAACGGCTTGGATAATTCATGGAGGGAAAAGGTGTACCAATGGCTACTAGACTGGATGCCTAGGTACTGCCTCTGAGCTGGAGAGACAGGGATGTTCTCCGTGTTTTTACAGACAACCCTGCTTGCTGTGCATTTTGCTTGCTATTATCCTTTATGGGCAACTTTCCAAGGGTCATTCTAGCAGTAGGTCGTGTAACATGCAAAAATGGGAAAGGGCATAGAGTAAACAAACATCAATGGTCATATGTAGGTTTTCACAGATGGTTTCAATCCTATTTGTAGCATTTTGGGGGCTGTTATGGCATGTTCCAGGTTCCTTCAGAAGGTTCTCAGAAAAAACGTGGAACGTGGCATAATAGCCCCAAAAGGCCCCCAAATAAGAAAAAAACAAACATCACTTTTTCCTTTATGCTGCAACAACATAAAAAACATGTTTGCTTCCAAGGCAGCAAGACAAATTGCGCTACTATATTTCAAGGGAACCCAGGTGAAAGCACTTAAAGAGTATGAAGAGTAGGACCAAAAAAGGATATAGACTGGGGAGAATCTCAGCATCCAGTTAGGTTCTGTAGCTTGAGGTTCCTACCTACAATTTAAGGTGAAATTCACTTTCTCTCATAAACTAAGTTAGTACAGAAACAGTAATGGAACAAACCACACTTAGGCCGCATTCCCATTATAAGCTTTTTTCAGTTTCAAAACGGTTTCAATTCTCGCAGTTCCCATGTCAGGTTGGCTTAACACGCTTTCCGCGTGTTAAATCGCCCAAAAGCGTTGTGAAGGTTAATCCTCATTTCAACAGGTCTCACTCCGGTTCGTGTGCTTGAAACGTTTTACATTTTTTACTGTGGGAATGGTACCATGTTAAGAGATGAGAATGCGTGTGTAGGGTTTCCCTCCCCCAATAGCTTGCTTCCAAAGATAGTGATTTTACTGTAAAAATCCACCCCTTAAAGCAGCCGCTACACTGTAGCAATTCAACCACTTCACACCTGATAACAATGTTGCAGTTCTCCGCAATTTTGAAAGTTCTGAACTTTAAAAAAGGGAAAGGAAAGGAAAGCAGCTGCAGGTTCTGTTTTTAAGGATGTGGATGTGGATGTGAGCGGGTGAAGGGGGCTTGAGTTGCCGCTGCTGCTGTGTGCCCTGGGCAATGGGGAGAGGAGGGGAAAGAACTGCTGGCTGCCCGCTGCCATTTTTCCTCCATCCAGGCAAGTGGCAGCCACCCAGTCACCCAGCTAGGCTCCGTGAAGGGGTCCATTTTGGGTGGCACGTTCATGCCAGGAGGAAGAGGGCAGGGCAGCCCAAAAAGCGGCTTTTAAAAAGTAGCCACTTGAGTTCCCCCTTGAGTCACATAAGCCACCTACGATCCTCAGAATCTGGATCAAGTTGTAAGTAATGGGATCAGGCAAATTCGCGTTTGCATCCGGTTCTATTATTTCGGTTTAGGGAAACCGAATTAAGCTTATAATGGGAACAAGGCCTTATTGTTGCAATATTACTTAAATTTGCTGTTACACTTCCAACAACACTACATAAATTAAGCTTCCTCCAGATGGCAAGAGAAAAATGAGAGATCCGTTTGGATCCCACAGTTGACTGCAGGGCAAATCATGGGGGCACATTTGGGCCGTTACTTGTCTGGGCACTTCCTGCCATGATGGTGTGGTGGCTATTTCTGGAATTTCATGTCACAAAAATACCAGGAAGTGCACAAGCAACACCTCTTGTGCTTGCACTGTGGCCAATTTCATCCTTGTTGTGGCCCCACATTTGCACACTGGCCATTTTCTACAAAAGTCATCCTGGGGGCAAATGTGCAGACAGATAAGTCATTCAGCTATTTGGGAAAACCTGGACTGGGAGTTCTTTTGCCCGGCATATTAATATGACAGAATTCAACCTTATATCTCAGGGTTACACTGGGATATGTGCAGCAATTCCAATTTAGTACCAGGATAATCCCATGTTTTAGGCCCTGTCTGTGTGCAGGCTCAGTGTGTTAATATACAGTATGGTTACATTAAGACTGAGTAAAAGTTACTCAGCTACTAGCCGGTTTAGTCTAATGGTTAAGGAGTTGGGATTCCTATCTGGGAATACTGGGTTTGATTCTGCCCTCCTCCATGAAGCCAGCTGGGTGACCTTGGGCTAGTCACAGCTTTCTTCTGAGCTCTCAAAGCCCCACCTACCTCACAGGGTGTCTGGTGTGGGGAGAAGAACAGAAAGCTTTGTCAGCCACTTAAATGGGTCCCCTTAAATGGGTGAAAAAAGCAGGGTAGAAAAGCCAACTCTTTCTTCTTGATACAGTGGATACAGATTCTTGCTCATCTGTGTTTTACATTATTCCCTTTATATCCAGAACAGCACTGCAAACCATTTATTTATTTGTTCGTTTGTTTAGGAATTTTTCAGTTTATTTTATAGCAAAACAGAACTTTAGGCCAGGCCTCAGGACGCTTTATCTACGAACTACTTAATCTCAAGCTATTAATTATAATAGTGTGAATAATTCGATGTAATACCTATAGATTCAGTCACTATACTTAATACAGTCTGTGAGTACCCAGTGCTTCTGTTGTGGTCTGGGTTGTTTTAATTGTTACTTCCCTTTAATTTGACGTTCCTTGGACCACATTGCAAAATATTTTGATTCTTTCAACAGTTAAAGGACCTCTATGCCCAGCATTATGCTATGTTAGTGTTATGGGAAAAATCTATTCAATGAAGCCACTGTTGTGGCTTTTTGAGCTCCAATAGTGATTTCAATTACATGGCTCATATGAAGCATTTTATTTCATAAAGTTTGTTTTTACAACATCTATCCTGTGCTATTGCTACAGAGACACTTAAAACAGTTACCTTAAATATTTTGATAGTACTTGTGGTACCATAGTTGCATCTTTATCCTCTTCTATGTGATATGTCATTTGATCTTACTAGCAAGCATTTAGAATTGTAGTATCAGTAAAAGTATCTGTACATGTTCTATCTGTGGTGTGGGCTGCTACACCCATAGTTCCAAGAACATTAATTCAGTGCTTCCTAATAACTGAACCTATGGTCTTTTCTGCGCTGGGCCTTATTCTGGATTATACCCCAGAAGAGAGGCCTGCCATTCTGGGTTATAATGTGTAATAATAAGGTACAGTGCAAAAAGGGTCTATATCTCTCTCTACCAGAACCAAAGTTTGATGACAATGCAGAATGGCTGACACAAACAGATGCAAATAGAAATTCTTCATAGCACAGCAATTTCTGGGCTTCATTTGAAGTTACATAAGAACATAAGAGAAGCCCTGCTGGATCAGGCTATGGGTCATTTAGTCCAGCATCCCATCGCACATGATGACCCACCAAATGCTCATGGGCATCTCAAGCAGACACAAGGACAAACCTTTTCCTGAACTTGACTCCCAGCAAATGGCCTTAGAAGCGTTGTGCTTTCCCCTCCAGCCTGAAAGATGCACTTAGGTATTCATTCTAGTAGCCATTGATACATCTGTTGTCTATAAATTTGTCTAACCCTACCTGGTAGCTGTCACCACCTCCTCCGGCAGCACATTCCATAAACCAATGACCCTCTGGGTGAAGAAATACTTCCCCTTGTCGGATCCGATTCTCCTACCCATCAACTTCATAGAGTGCCCCCTGGTTCTAATGTTGTGTGATATCCTATTTTCGATATCATGCATAATTTTATATACTTCAATCAGGTCCCCTCTTAAATGCCCTCTCTCCAGACTGAAGAAGCCTAGACGTTGCAGCCTGGTTTTGTAAGGGAGGTGTTCCAGTCACTTAATCATTCTGGTTGCCCTTTTCTGCACCTTTTCCAGTTCCACAATATCCTTTTTGAGGTGTGGTAACCAGAAATGTACCGGTACACAATATTCCAAATGTGGCCTCACCATAGATTTACAAAGAAGCAAAACGACACTTGCTGACTTGTTTTCTATTCCTCAAAAATCAAAACAAGATAGACCAACTTAACAAAACAGGCAACACAAAAGATCTATCACAAAAAGAAACTTTGGTCCTTCTAATGTGAAATAACAAGTGAAATGCCCAGATTTAAAAAAAAAGAAATATGCAACCTTATTCTAAAGATAGTTATGAATTTACTGATACAAATAATTATACCCCATAAAAGCTCTTTAACAATATACAGCATTGAATTAGCTTTTTTCTGCTGCTGCTGTGCACTGGGTTGACACCTTCATCGAACTGTCCACCAAAACCCCAAGATCCCTTTCCTGGTGTGTTGCAGAAAGCTCAGACCACATCAGTTTATAGACATAATTTTGATTTTTGGCCCTGATGTGCAAACTAGTTTGTGTGGAAACTGCCAAACATCCAAGGAGGATTTGCTGGTGCTGCACAGTCTTTGAACAAAGCTCACAAATCAGTGCATAGTGGAGAAATAGCTTTCATTCTGAGCTTGCTTATGGAGATGCCCTACAATCCTTATATATATTACAGATTGTGTACCTCAGAGTTTTTATAGTTTGAAAAAATAAATTCTAATTTTGTCTGTTATTAATATATTCAAAAATTAGCATCTTCTGTAAGAAGATACCACTGCTGGGTATGCTAGGTCTAAGTAGATACCCTAGAACGGTGATGGCCAACCTATGACACGCATGTCACAAGTGACACGCCAAGCCCTTTTGGGTGACACACATGGCCACCCTGGCACCTGGGCATGTAGTGCTTGCTTGTTCTTGAAGGGTACAAAATACCAACTTTCAATTGAAGATTTGGCCACAAAAGTCACTAATGTAAAGAATTATTTGTTTTTGCTTTTAATAAAATACATATATCAAAAATATAACTTTTTTACTAGAGCCACAAATATCACAAAATTATGGATATTTCTTGATGTGACACAGCACCTGAGTTAAGCTAGGTTTTCTTGTGAATTTTGACACACCGAGCTCAAAAGGTTCACCATCACTGCCCTAGAAGATACCTTTTAAGACTGATTTTTTTTATCTTTTAATAAACCATGCTGAATCTTTAGAAATCTATCATATAGAGAATCAATAAATACATAAAATCTACTATGAAACATGTCAGGCCAGCTAAAAGCTTAGATTTTATCACCATGAAAAAGACCCCCAAGAACGTGGTCTATGAAAGTCCCTATCCAGTTCTTTAGACAAGTCATCCATCATTTGTCCTAATTCAGATGCCGTATATGCTTGACAACAATATGGCAGTGGTGCAAGGTTTGCACAAAATGCTGGTCCTGTGTGAGGTAAAGGAACACTATACTACAGTACTGAGGCAATGTTAGCAGTCAAGTAAGGAAGGCAACACAACTCTGAGATAAAGGGCTTCTGGTCCAGGGATAGGGGTAAAGGTGAGTAGAAGCAGTGGCATTAATTTGATTTAAAAAATATAGTTGCCACTGAGCCAAAAATGAATTCCCACATACCTCCAAGAGCAGTACCTCCAACACCATAATGAAAGTAAGTTGAATGCGGTTTTATATGAGATATTGCCACCTACAGGTCATTCAGGGTTGAAACATGTAAAGATAACCCTGTGCTACACAACTCTGAGGCCACCTTCAAAGAAAAGCTGGTTACAATCTCATATACTGACTTACTTGGAAGGCTATCCCACTGACCTCAGTCTGAGTTAATTCTAGGAACTGCAACACTTAAGTCCTTTTTAATATTCTTCAATCATTTTGAACCTAGCAGTGCAATCTAGAAATATTTATACACAAAAATATATAAGAAACATTCTTCTTTACTGGAGTGATTCAATTTGTGCCCCCAAATGAACAATATTTATTGGCATTGTCCTATGACCTATAGAGACCATTTAGGCAGCCTGTAGAGGAAAAGATTCAAGGGCAGAAACAGAATGACCTCCAAAAGCCTCACAAATAATACTGGCATTACAGTAGATATTTCACAAGTCCAATTAGGATGGGCACCTACTGATTACATAATTCATAGAAGAAATCACTTGGAAGTACTTTTCCAATGAAATTAAAAGAAGCTTGCTCGTTGTCAGAAAAACTATGGCAGCATACTAAAAAGCAGAGACATCAACTTTGTCAACACAAAGCTGTGGTTTTCAGAGTAGTAATGTATGGCTGTGAGAGCTGGACCATGAGGAAGTCTGAGTACTGAAGGATCACTGCTTTCAAACTGTGGAGCCAGGGAAGACTTGATTGCAAGTTTCTCTCTATGGTCTTGGGGTTCTTGTTGTGTACGCTAGAGTCACATTTGAATTGCCTAATCATATTTATACAACTCCAAAATTTATTTGTCACTTTCTCTTACTAGTAACAAGTCATTCAACCAAATATTCAGCAGTAATATAGCCCTTGTTTCTTTTTAGTTTTCACACGGTATCATATTTCTGCCTAAACTTTTCTTGCTCATTCTCTGATCATTTTTCTGCTGTTCCTTTTGCCACTGGCATTTAACCTTGTTATCATATTTAGTTTGATTTGCTCTTTTACATTCAAGGATTTACACAATTCATCTCCTTTTATCTCCCCCACCCCAAATCCTACACTCATGTATGCTATTCATTCTTAACTTTCATTTCTTCTTGTTAAAAGCTCAATCATTTCTCAACATTGCTTATTTTCTTCCTGCATCTTTCTTCAGGTAAAACACCACTGTGCTCTTTCTTTTCTAAAAAGTCAGTTTTCTGTCTTCATCTTCTTGCGTAGAAATCACTATTTTCTAACATAGAAACGTGCTAAGCATCAGTATCCTATTTCCGCTTATATAAGCATGAGTTTTTCTTAAGGACTTCCATAGTTTTTTTCCTTCTAATTTTGTACATGTTCTTGTTCCTTTCCCTTCTGCTTTTGCTCTTGCTTAGGAAAGGGGGCATTTTGCAGAAGCTGTTTGTGTAGTACTCATTGTACTATATGCATTTAATATGCATTCAAAAAGAAAAAGAAAAATTGTAATAATGATCTTTTTTTAAAAAAAAATAATTCTTCATATCAATGGTTAATATTCAGTACCACAAAAGGGACCTTTCACGTAAAAATATTTTTCATTTACTAAGACAGGAATTGAAAAACTGTCCTGGGCAGAGGAGATGAGAAAACAAGTGCACCCAGTGTCCATGATGTCTAAATATCTGGTACATATAATAACTCTCAATTGATGTCAATTTACATGAATGGTCAAAAGAATAACATTGGCAAAAGAAGGATAACAAAGTGGACCGTAATGGAACGGAATATATATATAATACCAATGTTTTAAGCATATATATAATCAGTCATATTCTAGGGGGGAAAGTCATAGATGCAACATTACAAATGACTCTGATGGTTTTGGAAATCCAGAGATAAAGAAAAATTATAGTGAAATGTACAGTGCTGGAAATAAACTACTAACTACAAAAAATAATGTGCTCATTACAGAAGGTGTGCCAATTCTAATCTGAAAGTCTTTCTCAATAAGAAATAAAGCTTAAGAAATATGAACAAATGTTTGCACTGAGAACTACTTCTCAATAAGAGTCCCAAAAAGTTTCAATTTTTGCAATTATTAAAACCCAAGTGTCTTCTAAATCAGCATTTGGATTCCTTATCCCAAAAATAAAAGGAATAATTCTACAATTATTGAATCAATAGTATTGTACACTACTCCTACTTAAATATTTTGATAAAGATTATTCTGACCTATGTAGAATTTGAACCCAAAAAAGGGAATACATTTCCATTTATGGTAGAAAGTAAACCAATTTTGAATGTCAATGACTTCTGAAATAAGTGGAATAATTAAGGAATAATAGAACCTACACCTGAAGTTTGTTTACTCTTTTGAAGGGTAGTAATATCACAATAAAAAACTATAATATATATTATTAGCAGTAAAAATAGAAGAAACACTAGTTACAACAGCATGCAGTATCATAAGGTACAAGAGTTGCCAACTAATAAGTATATTCACCAGAAGCTTAATCACGTGGCAAGAATACCCAATAAATTTACCTTTGCAGATACATCATTTATAGCAACTTGGAGATTCTGCATTGCCACTGGAATAATACACTTGTAAGCAAAAGATCATCTCTAAACACTGTCTTTTGAACTAAAAAGACCATCTTTCATTAATCACTAAATAGAGTCATTTGGTTATCACAACACCAGTCATAGAATAAATAATAATCTGTATTACAGCTTTAGCAATCTACAGTTATGAAAATTACCGCTATGATTCCTAATTTTCACAGAAAAAAAACTGAATATCAAAATCCCATGTAAAGTAGCAGAAATTTGCAATTTGGCTTTTTCCTCAGTTTAACAATGAAACTCTTTTCTCATTCTCCTCATGGATTCTTTAGTGCCAGGTAAAAACTTTTCAATTTATTCAGGTATTTGGTTTTGAAGAGAGTTGATGGTTGTGCATTCTAAAATTTTGTTTGTATTTTCCCCCCTCAGTATTACTGGCTTATTGGTGTTTTATGATTTTATTGTTTATGCATGATTCATATACTGCCATACAGTGTTTAGAGACCTATAAAATAAAAAGCTTTCACCTAGCACCTGAAAAAACATAGTGATAACGTAGGCAAGCCTATAAACTGTGTAGAAGTTTAACTCACATTCAGTATAGATATATAGAGAAAATACACAGCCCGTCTAGTATGACCTTTATGTGAATACAGTATGGTTGTAACTCAAACAGAGTAAAGTATCTCTGTTCATTTTACAGTACATTAACTTGGCTTAAATGTATATTTTTGGATTAAAAGCAATTATAAGCTTAAGGATGCAATCCACAGCATTCAGAATCAATTGCAGAGATGTTAATACGTTTATTATGCACTACAAGCAAAGATCTGTTTTACTTACACATCTTCTACCCGGACTCGTTGGTAATCTGAAAGGATGGCCCCAACTGAAACACCTTCCACAGCTTCTTTATCCTGAAAAGGAAATTATAAACGTGAAATGAAAATATGAAATAGAACACCATACATTGCATGGTTTCAATGTTAAGTCTGGTGATGCACACTGCTTTAAAAAATTAAGGGAACACTTAAATCAAGCATTGGATCTCGATGAACAAAATAAGTTGAAAATATTTAATGATATAAATTGTGTAATTTGTTAAGAAAAAGAATGATGTATTGATGGCCAATAGAAACTAAAATCATCAACCAAGTGATTGCAGGATTCCAGATCACCCCAAAAATCTTAGTAAAAAACTGATCCAATTAGTGTGAATTTCATGACAGTTCATAATATAGCTCAGCAGTGTGTATGGCTCGCCACAGGCCTCTATATACTCCTGACAATGCTTGGGTATGTTCCTGATGAGATGGTGGATAGTCTCCTGGGGATCTCCTCCCAGACCTGGATCAGGGCATAAGTGAGCTCTTGCACCGTTTGTGGAGCCACCTGGGGGCATTGGATGCACCGACACAGGTTAAATTGATTCATAATTGCTTATGCCTCCTAACTGGACAGATTGATATCCCTGAAGTTTAAATGACTTGGGGTTATACTGTGATGTTTAAGTGTTTAATTTTTTAAATTTAATATTTAAAATGCCTAAATTTTCTGAGCAGTATATTTTATTGTAATTATTTTATAATACCCTTTTATAATACTATTATAACTCGGGAAGAGACCTGAGTTCTTCTGAATAGGCCTTACTATGGGTTCCATATAATGCAATATAGCATCTTATAACAGCTTGCAGTCAGGCCTTCTCAGTGGTGGCACTTTCCTTTTAAATGCCCTCCCTTCTGCTGTTTGTGAAGTGCCTACACCTACAACTCATAGACACTCATTAAAGACTTATCTTCACAGGCATTCCCTGTATGAAAGTTTGTTTCTCTTCTGGCCCACTCAGTTTTTAATGTGTTTTAACTGTTGTTTTTACTGTTTTAATTCTTGCTGTTAATGATCTGTAAAATAAATAACAGTAGAATAAAAAGGGCAGCTGAAAATTATGCTAAATACTTCTTGCAAAATAAACAATGGGGTCCATTTATTTTCATTAAATTGTGAATGCTAACAATAACAACAAAAAACCCACACTAGGGGCACAGTTAAAAGGTGTGGTAGTAACTCTACTCCAATCACATAAAGAGGTAACTGCAGTATCAGAAGCCAAAGTCTTCCCCTTCTCAGTACCTCCATAAATAATTTGTGCATCATTATAATCCAGAGGTGCTGTCTTCAAACAGAAGGAAAACTTGTGATTTTGCAACCAGGTTGACTTTTATGATTTTTTTTTCTAAACATTTCAGTCTAATTCAGGGGGGTGTTCATTACCTAAATGGCCCAGGGAATGAAGGAATGTCTCCTCTTATAAAATTTTACCATAATTTGTGCTAAGTTCAGGAACCTCACAAATAAATTCTGTTACCACCACTGGCTGTTACATGGCCAATAACAACCTGTTCCAGTGTCAACTCTATAGGTATCCTAGCAACAACTGAGGGAACGTAAGTTTGTATCTCTAGCTGCCACTGTGCGTTTAGCACCTAGGCCTGGAGCATGACAGTCTGATGTCTGTCTACTTAGGAATAGAGGAACTTGTCGAACAAATTCCATATCAGCTGCTCAGCGATGGCAACTCACCACTCTCTTAGGCTCCCATTTACTTTTGCACAGAAACTTAGTTAAAAGGGATCTAAATATTGCACAAATGACCTAAATATTGCTCGTAAACTAAATGCCGTCAAATGCACCCAATACAACCCCCAAATCATACAATTAAAGCAAGTTCTGCATGCACTCCATAGCACACTTGTGAGGAATCACTCCTAAGCCAAAGTGCTTTTTCTGGCCCAGGAGCAGGGTGGACTGCCACCTGCTCAGGCAGCGCATCCTGGGCACACTAACTTGGAGGCCAGAGAATGAAATTCCTCAGTATCAAAGCTTCCATGTGGGGACATTTTGCCAAGCTTTGGACAAAGGCCCACAGCGTGCCATTTTCAGAGCCTAGTGAAATAGGCTGCTTCTGCTGCCTCCTGCACCACAGCAACACAAGTGAACATCTTATTTGTAAAGTTAATTTTCCCATTCTGCATATAGAGTACTCATAGGAGCAGATTCTCCCCTCAGGAGGAGGCTGGGTGCCAGTGATTTACAGTCACTGTGTTCCAGGTTCTCTTTTGGCATGAAGTGACATGCAATTACCACACACGTTCCTTCTGGGCCATGTAGATCTTGCCAAAGTTTATTTAGGAAGAACAGAACAGATAGAAGTAATAGTAAATATGTATACTGAAAAAAAAATGGAATGAAACACTAAACTAGGACATTATTCAATATAAACCTACATTAGAAAAACTATTAAAGCTACACCTACAGGCACTTCCTAGATGAGATGTTACTATGTATTTGAGCATGATGCCACACTTTGTCTGTTTAATCAGGGTGATCCTAAGTTGTCCTTTGATTACCAGTCAGAGTCCATATAGGCAACACAATCAATGCTGTTAGTCATCACTAAAAAGTAAAAATTAAGGTGTATCACTGGGCTTTCCTGGAAGACGCAAAGGCAGAAAGGGCATTGGTTTCATATATGAGCATTAGTCTCAAGACATGGTATCTGCTCTACTAGCAAACCAGATGGGAGATTATAAAATGTCCGCCTTTTCAGCCACAAGTCTTCATGACACATACTATTTACCATACTGTTAAGTTATACATGCTCATATACCTTAGCTAGCAATTTGTGGGACTCAGACTACTTTAAATTTCTATGAGTAAAACCCAACCATGCTGAATATGTATTCATAATACATTAATAACTACTAGGTTGACTACTAGGTTGAACATTATTGGTTTAATGCTAAATCCTATGGGAATTAATTTGGCCCTGGTGATGACACACCTGTATTTTATGTGTCTGTTGTTTTAGCATCCTTTGCATTCTGCATTAACATCAAGAATTTATTTTCTTCCTTCCTAGAGTTGAATACATAAAAAAGCAACACCTGAATACAAATAAATCATGTCTATGACATTATCTGCTTCCACACTTTCTAGTAATATTTTTCAGACAAGCAGATATACAAGTGTATGTACTCAGAAATTGATCCTTTAAAACACTTTCTCTGCCTGTGTGCAAAATCTTAAAACACGAAAATAACAACCTAATCTGACCTTTCCAGTGGTGGCACATTTCAGCCACTGCCCTGCTGTATTGTCCGAATCCCCTTTCAGCACTGCTGACAATGATACACCTATGCACCAAACAACAAAGCAAGGTTTGAGGGCAGATTTTCTGTAACCATGATCCTGCTCCCACAATAATCCCACCAGTCAGTTAAGAGATAACAGTACAGTGGAAATCAAGCAGCCTTGAATATGCACAATACAAGCTCCCAGCTTCTGGAGCAAACAAGGTAAAATTGAATCGTCATATTAAGGATTAAATCCTCTAATACTTCAGTTATGCCTCTTGTTCTGTAAGATGCCTACTTTTAATTATGTTTCACATAAGTAAAAATAAGTATCAATATATATTTTAAATAGTAGCCTTAGGTTCAAAGTGCTTTTTAAAATTATGCAATTAATCAGTCTAATAGCCTGTGACCCAACATAGCTCTATTACTATGCTGTTTTATGGAAAAACCATTCTTTTATTGGAATAAGCATTATTAAGTCAGAAAGCATCCAGCATGCACTGCAGAAAGTAATTTAATGAGCTTTATGGCTTGAAGTTGGCATGACGTTACTGCTGAAAACAAAATTCTAGACAGTACTACAGTAGCGATAGGACATATTAAACTTTACAAGCAGTCTCTTTTGCAGGCTACTACTACTATATGCTTAAACCAAGTAAGGATGTGTGGAATTTTTTTTCCTGCTCACTTTGCATCAAAGCAAATGGGATAGAAGTTTGCAATTGTGCAAATGGGACCACTTCAAATGTGCTAGACCTTTGAATTAGCTTCAAATCCCTGGCGCCACCAGTCAGGCTTCTGATGCCAATCTGAAGCTTGTGAAGGTGAATCTTCAAATATAGCTGATATTCAATTTGGGTGCAAAATTCTGAACCTTTGCAATTCATACAAATTGAGGAGGTTACAAACATTTTGGGGAGAATGAAGAGAAGAATTACTTGGACCCTTGCCTATGATGAGTACTGTTAGGCGAATTATGTATAGGTTTGTCACTATATTGGAATATCGTAAACTTGAAAAAAATCAATTAAAATTTATTTTAAAAACGAAGAGATGAGAGGTGGACATGGAAGAAGTAATTTATTATATAATTTCCTATTATATAATAAATGGTTTTGATTTATGGATGTGAAGGGGAAGGGGGGAGTTTAATTTTTAATTGTACTATGTATAATTTTGTCATTATATTGGAATACTGTAAACTTGAAAAATCAATTCCAGCAAATAACAATCTCCAGGATACGTGGTGCAAAAGAAATATCCCAATCACAGTATAGTATTGCCCCAATAACACTACTGGTCAGGAAAATATTGAAGAGTAAGTTTAATGGTGGAAACACCAAGGCCATTAATACGTGGGCAATACTGCCGGAATAGTCAGCTGGACGCAAGCTGAACTGGATAGCCTGGACAGAAAAACAAGGAAACTGATGACCATCCCCTGTGCATTACACCTCCTGTAGTTACGCTGACAGACTGTATCTGCCCAGAAAATCTGGGGTAGAGGACTGTGAAACAGACCATTGAAGAAGGAAAGCATTCTTTGGCTGATTATATCAAAAACAGTCAAGAACCAGCTTTGATGGAGGTAGCTAATAGAAAAGTGCATCAAACAAAGATTGAATATTGGAAAAATATAGTGCTAACCCAAACAGACAATTGGAAAAATAAGGCACTGCATGGACTATTCTTGGAGAAAATCAAAGGGAAAGTAGACCAAGGAAGGCTGTGGCTTACAAATGCGACACTTAAGAAAGAAACAGAAGTTATTAGGACCAATGCAATAAAAGCCAAAATAGAAAAATTAGCTTCAGACATCAGGTGCTGATCATGCAAAGAAACTGAAGAAACCATCAACCACGTACTCAGCTGCTTCAAAAAGATCGCGCACACTGATTACAAACTGTGCCACAGTAACCATCTGCCAGCAGCACAGAACTGGTGGGATCATAGGCCTGAAAAAGTGGTTGAAAATGAACATGCGAAAATATTGTGAGACTTCAGAACTGACAAAGTTCTGGAATATAACACCACTGATATCCTCATTATAGAAAAACAGAGGATGTGGCTAATTGATGTTACAATACCATGAAATAATAGGATCAACATTAAACAAGCAAAAAATTGCAAAATACAAGGACTTAATAAGATTGAAGTTCAAAGATTCTGGCACAAGCCAGCAGTGGTGGTCCCAGTGGTGATCGGCACACTAGGTGCCATTCCTAAAGACCTTGGACGGCACTGAAAACAGCCTGACATCAACAAGGTTACCATCTGTCCATTGCAAAGGGCCACCCTGCTGGGCTCTGCGTGTGTTATCCGCCAGTACATAACATCATTCTTAGGATCTTGGGAAGATCCCGATGTGTTATGAAATATCAAAGCTGACATGCTTGATGTTGTGTCATACTATTATATTTCTGTCTAATAATAATAATAATTCTAGTATTCTACTTTAGGTTTAGAGGGGAAACTCAAATGATCCATATTTGAAAAAACTGATTAAACCCACCAGTCCCAGACTTATCAAGGGGAATAGGCAATTCAGTTTAAAAGACACATATAAAATTCATTTTTCAACAAAACATACTGGAAAGCATTCCACCACCATCCCAAAAAAAGTGAAATGAACAAATTTAGAGCATTTTTAAAAATATACTAAAAATGCAGTTACTGTAGATATGATCCTAAGATTTATACAGAATGGGGATAGATTAATGTTCTCAGTATTAAAAATATCTAATGCTGTGATATAATATATCCTGTACCCTTTCACTATTCATCAAGAAAAGGTTCCTCCAACAGGGCATAAATACTAAACTTGTAAATTGCGAGAAACCCAGAACCCATTGTTTTCTTGTGCTTTTTCATTTGAAATCATCCTGAAAACTATAGTGTTTTGGTGCTAAACTCAGAAAAAAATTAATTTGGGAGTCACTTTGTCTCACAATAGCATCTCTCCATCATGAATATACATAACTCAAATTCACAATACCATGAGGGGTGACTGTAAAGCAACTCTGAGGTAGATAACACATCTTCCAAACCACAGCTGATCTTGCCAAGATGGAGGTACAAAGATGTAATTCATTTTTAGTTCTCAGCATAATGTATCAAGCAAGGGATCCTCTACAGCTTGTAACAAATGGCTCTCCTATGTAGTGTGTACCTTGCCCGTTCTCAAAGAGTTCTTATACCTGTGATGTACAGGTATAACAAAATATATGCACAGAGAAACCTAAGCCCAGTTGATAGTTGGACTCAGACCCTACTCTGGTACAATTTTCTGACCTGTTAAGGAATGCCTGCAGTAGGTTTAAAGACTATATGTGCAGGGCTGAATGTGCTGTGTTACCTTGACTGGCGTGAGTAATCAGTTATTATGAGTACAAGCCATCCACAGAGAACAGGCAGGAGATCAACTATTTTCAGCCTCCCAAAATGGCACCTTCTGTATATTCAAAGAAGTAAATTACAGGCCTGAGTCTAAGAAAACTTTTAAAACTTCCTTTGTTGATGATTAAAAACTTTATAAGTATAAAAATAATGCAGCAGGTTAAGACCACTGTCCATTTCCCCTCCTGAAAGGCAGCAGGGAATATATGTACTTCTTTCAACGATCATTACTATATTATCCAACACAGCATCAGCTGTCACCATCCAAAGTATTTTAATCAGTTTTAACTAGGCTGCATACCATTTTGGTATGTGTCATGCAGGAATAAAATCATAGGTTCTCAAACTTCATCGCAGACAACTTTCCCAAGTTAAAGAGAGAGGGGGAATTAAACATGTCGCTTCAAATGCAGATTAATGAAAGATGAAATTCTCATTAACCAAAACAAAAAAGCCTCTAGCCATATTGATTTCAGAGGAAAATATGTAATGCTTGCTAGAAGCAGTTTCACATTTGAGAGAGAGAGCTGCTCTGGGCGCAGAAGCACACCATTAAGCAAGCATACTTGCCTTCCAGCATTGGCAAGAAAAGAAAACAGCTTGGAATGCTTGACAGAGACACACCTGTGGTCACTTCTAAGGTTATTGGGAAGGTTCAGGTATGGTGAGGCCAAAAAGGGAGAAAGACCAGAGGGAGGGCAGGTCTATGTAAATGATTGATTGTTGAAAGACCTTGAAGATAGCAAGTGAGCATTTTGCTGTGGGAAGATTTGACTAGTGATGAGCAGGAACTGATTTAAAAGGCAAAGAGATCAAATGAGCTTTTGACAAATGCAATGTAATGAGCCACCAACACAATTACGAATGCTTGTAGGAGCCTTTCTCCAATGAAAGATGAGTAAATTCTATTCTCATTTTCTTTGGAATCTATAGCAAAACGTGTTTTATCTTCTGGCCCACACAACAATCAAAACTGTGAGTTAACTGGGGATGTGCTTAACTGCAGTTCATCAAAAACAAACTGCCCTAAAAGGGGGAGAAAGTGAACAAATTCCACCCTACCTACACATCTTTGGCCATCAAAGAAAGGAGGAGAAAAAAAGTGAGTGAAAGCTGCACACAAGAATGTATTTGAGGCAAACCAGCACTCACCTGTATTGTCCCCACCTGACGCTGACACTGGACCCTCTCTCCCAGCTGACCTTACCCCAATTGCAGGGCCCAGTAAAAGACTAGGAAAAGTGAAATTGTCATGAACCATGTGGACATGCATGCCCCCTCCCACCTACAAAGACAGCTAGGAAAGAACCCAGCTCCAAGAATGAATAGGGAGTATGCATGTAAGTGTTGCTACGCCTTTAACACGTTTTCACATGCACTGCACTCTGCCATGTAAGAAGCTGGCAGAATTTCACAGCGCAGCGTCTGCAGGATTGTTTAGGGTGCATCTGGCCTGTCACAAATTCAGACTGGCAGAAGAATCTTCCTCCTAATGTTGATTTGGGCAGGTGATACTTTGTTTATGCATGTGCCACAGATACCCCATGGTATTATACTGCATCATATCATATCACATTACGTTATGCCTTTACTGGATTTATGTACTGCGGATTTCATAAAGAGATTGTGTAGTTTACAGTGGTTTGTAGCACCATCACTGGAAGCAATATGCACCAGGTAAAAAAAAACTTTGTTATTTTACAAATACACAGGTGAAGCTGCTGATTCAACACATTAGTTGTAATGACATCTTTTTAAAAAAGTAATTCTTAATGTTCAATTTAAGGTTAACTTGTAAACCTCATTTCATAAAACAAAGGATGACATAAACATAACTTTTGAGTAAACATGAATATACTTATAATGCAATATATAATGCAAACTGTGCATTAAGAAGACAGCTGCAACCACCTTAGCTTCTTCCCTTCCTGCCATGGTTAGTGTTTTTATTCAGTTAAAGGGAATGCTCCCTTCCTGGAGATATATTCTTGTTGCCCACTAACAATATTTTTGCTATAAGATGCAGTAATGATGCCAATGATTTCAAAGCAGCATGGCACAATTTCAAGGAAGACAGAGCTCTCAGGAGTTACTAGTCATGATGCCTATTACTAGGGCATCTCATAGGCATCTGGCCACTGCAAAACCCAACTAATGAGTCTTTGGTAAAATCAAGCATGGTACTAACCTGTAACACATTTGTTTTCTATTAGCAATTAAGCCAAGTAGCACTTGATGATAGAACATCTCAAAAGCTTCTAATATGTCTGTGTTTAGAAGCCAATAGCTTTGGCCATTCTGGTTGTTATCGGACATACTAAAAAGGCTTACTGCAGTCCCAAGCTTCTGATTATCCATTCCCTTCTACAGACAAGACATAATAATTCCTATTTGTGGTGGATGTGGGAGGAAGTTATGGAGGTTCCTATAGCCAATGGAAATGGCTTCTAGGGTTGGCTGACCAATCAGGAACCCCGAAATCAGTGGTGGCCAATGGGAGGCAAGAACTTGCTGCTATGATGGTGTTGTCAGACTTTGAGGCAAAGGAGCAACAACATGAGGTATTCCTGTTTAAATGCTTGTTTTTTTTGGGGGGGGGGCATTTTGTAAAAGGGATGCTTGCAAAAATGCACTGTGTGGTCACATCTTCTGTATTACTTATTTGAATATTATGACCACCCAAAAGCTTGAAGCCTATTATAGTTTCATATCTATTTGAATTATTTTATTCTATTCTTCAATCAAAAATGCTCCCTTTCATGAAAGAAAGATATCCAAGTCAATATACCAAAAAGATGGGACAGATGTAATATAAAAAGACAAAAATACAGTACAGCAAAGTAAAATAAAACATAAAAAATACTCTATATACGGTATAGGAACCTGCACACCTGATGTACTTGATGAACTATGTTTTTCCCTTACGTTGGCACTGTGGGAAAGATGAACGACAACACATCTATGCTATTGTATTTACATTCAAACTTTTGGGGAAAACAGTGTAGGATTGAAACTCACAAACTTCTTAAAAACAAAGGATCTGTGATATTTATTGTTATTTAGAGGAGGAGGAGGAGGAGGAGAGTTGGCTTTTAAACACTGCTTTTCTCACCCATTTAAGGAGACTCAAAGGGACACCCTGCGTGGTAGGTGGGGCTGTGAGAGCTCAAAAAGAGAGCTGTGACTAACCCAAGTTCACCCAGCTGGCTTCATGGAGGAGAGCACAATCAAACCAGGAAACTACAGGATACAAGTCCAGCACTCTAACCACAAGACCAAACTGGCTGAGAATTATAAGATAAAGCATAAGATGTTGTTCCTCTTTATTATAACAGCAGAGCAATTACCAAGAGCACAAAACTGGAAAACTTTAAAACAACTGAGCATAAGTGGATGCTATAATGAACTGTGGTAGGAAAGTACACTATAGGCCAGTGATGGCTAACCTTTTGAGCTCAGTGTGTCAGAATTCTCAAGAAAACCTAGCTTAACACAGGTGCTGTGTCACTTCCAGAAATATCCATAATTTTGTGATATTTGTAGCTCTAGTAAAAAAGTTATATTTTTGATGTATGTATTTTATTAAAAGCAAAAATGAATAATTCTTTATATTAGTGACTTTTGTTACTGAATTTTGTTTGCTAAATCTTCAATTGAAAGTTGGTATTTCACACACTTCAAGAACAAGCAAGCACTACATGCCCAGGTGCCAGGGTGGCCATGCGTGTCACCCAAAAGGGCTTGGCGTGTCACCTGTGACACGTGTGTCATAGGTTGGCCATCACTGCTATAGGCCTTCAGGAGAACCTGTAAGTACCAGCAATAAACACACTCCTGGAAGCGATACCATAATTACACAGTACAGCAATACCTCCAAAGACTATACGGACTTTTTGGCAAAAGGATACACAGGACTGGACTGAATCAAAGGATCAAGATAAACAACGAACGAACTAGAACGATGAACAAACCCCTCAAAGTAACAAAACCATCCCACATTCTTTACAAAGCAGATGGCTTATGACAACGTTATGAATATGCAAAACAATATGTCTAGAGAGAGGGAACTTCTACTTCCGGATGTACAGGAATCCTTGGCAATAATCCTTGGGAATTTCTGTTTCAGAAACACAAAGTTCAATTTATACTGAAATACAATTTCAATAAAAAATGAATATAAAAAAAGTCTCTGAGAGCTGTTTAATATCAGGCTCACAACTGAAATGGCACACTCAAAAGTAAGAAAAAATAGATGGGGGAAGGAGAATTCTTAAACCTTCTGTTCTTATAATGACCACATATAGTGGTAATAAATGTTTTTATGTTCTATTCACCTGAATACAGGACCACAAAACATTAAAAAACCTCCTTCATACAAGAGTCTTTAACCTAAACTATTAAAATGTCAGTTTTCTGGGCCATATAATAAGATTGGGAAGAAGACTTCCAAAATCCTATATGTTGTCCAATTTGCCTGTGAATTTAAAACAGTTATCACTACATGTGCTTTTTAATCCTCTTGTTATACAATTGCTTGAGTTCAGCAAGAAGAAAATTAGTGATAATGCTTCCCATTTAATTAGTATATTACATGCATTGTAATTATTAGTGGGAAATGTTATATTAATGAAAGTGAAAGTTAGCAGTAAATTACCTTGTAGTTATTGTCAATTTCCCAAGCTACTGCTCCTTAAGATAACCCTCTCCCTATAGTCCTTCCGGTAATTTTTTCTTGCCTGATAAACATAATGATTAAACAGCACACAGAGCAAACCTTTGATACTTTTAAAATTAAATCCATGCCCAGCCTAAGGGCTGTGTCTGATTTCAACTAAATGTGTCAGTTAATCAGATAAAAAATTATCAGTAACTCAAAGAAACAGCAGCCTAAGGCTTCATCAGGGCTAGGGAAAGCTGAACAAAATAAGACATTCAGACAATATCACATTATGAGTAAAGGTTACTGATAAGCATAAAGCCAAACAGAGCTGTTCATCACCTTAATAATATCTATCTTTGGAGAACCATTATGTACAACAGTCAAATTATCGCTTTTTAAAAAGCAATTAGAAAAATGGGCTACTATGGTAATACACCATTAAACTGAACACACGCTAGAGGAAACGAAGAATTATACTTGCAAAGATGCAACATCTCACAAGAATATGTTTTTTGTTGGCTTAAAAAATATACGCTGAAACATTTGAAGCATGATTTGGGTTTCTGAAACAAAACTATTGTGTCAACAAATTACAATCTTATATTTATGCTCAAATTTCTATTATTAGTCTAAATATAGGAGAGCACCATTTACTTAGGCACTCTTAGCTAAACTATGAAAGCAAAGGTAAATCAGAATTCACAGTAGCATTGGTATTGGGGAAAGGAAGGAAGGAAAGACGCCATGTTGGAACCCTAAACCTGTCTGTCCTGCTCAGTGTACAAATGAAAAGGAAAACTGTTCTTCCTAAATAGTGATGTGAATATTTGTAGGCTCCATTTGTCCACGAATCGAATTGATCCGGCATTTGTCGAAGCCTCAGTTAGGACCAGATCTTCTCCCCAACCTCCCATCTTCCCCTGGCATCCTGTCCTCCCACGTACCTTTGGCTGCCACCACATGGTCCTTGTAGGCCCAAAATATTTATTTACTTACTTAGGGTGCTTCCCCATTGGCACTTAAAACACATTAAGGACCCATTAATGACAGATCTAAAATACATGGCAAGTTGCCTTCCACATTGCAGCGCACATTAGACACACTTTGCGGAGCCCACTTCCGCATTGGCTCATGCGAGATCTGTCTCTAATGTGTGCTGCAAGACGCTAAAACCGGTTTCCCATAAGACCTGAAAGAAGCTAGTCTTAATCAGGTCTTATTGCGTCCTTGCGCAGTAAATCTGCATCCACAGAGGATGCTTCCGCACAAGGACGGGGAACTAAATGGGCTCTCCCCCCAGCTTCCCCAATTCGCTCCTCTGGAACCAGGCATGGAGAACCGGAGGCCTCCTTTCTCTGAGCTCCCCCTCGCCCCAGAATCTGGAATCGCAGCTGCTGGGGGCCTGGAGTGGCTACCTGCAGGCAGCCAGGCTGATTCTGGTTGCCGGGGCCCTGCATGGTTTGCGTGTGTGCACAGCACGCCTCCCCATTGGCCAGCTACGTGTTTCCACTGCAGACTCCATTAGAGCCACATTTGTTTCCACCAGTTCTAAGGAAATGGTCCTTCAAATGGGTTCATCAGGACCTATAATCCAGATTTCCTGTAGACCCCATTAAAGGGGTCTACAATGGGGCTTCAGGCATCAAATCCAGATTATACGGAACCCATTTCCACCATTATTAGGTAATGGGGTCTAGGAGGGGCTCCAGGGAGCACCCATGGGGGGAGCACCCCAAAACCCAAAGCTTCAAACCTTGTGCATAATCTCCAAAGTCAGCTTCGAAGAATAGCACAGGCTTCAAAGAGGACCAGAGAACTCTGAAGGAAAGAAGGCCAATGGAGGAAGGAGGTGGCTGTTTCTGCCCGCACTCCCTGGCCAAGCAAAGGAACACAATGCTGCTGATACGGCTGTAAATATCCCCCCACAAATCATCTCCCAGTGAGCCTCATGGGTATGTGAGAGCTCTGAGGATGGCAGCGACTAGCCCAAGGCACCTGCCTGGCTTTGTGGAGGTGTGCAGAATCAAACCCATTATTCCCTTTAACCAGTAGCCCCTTCACCACTAGACCACACAGCCACAGGCTGAACCCCGGCTGTTGGAGGGGTGGAGATATAGGGGTTAGGTGTGGGAATACCTTCATGTATTGCCCACCATAACAGCCAGGGACAGATCCCACTGTACCAGCCATGGTTTACGTTTCCCATGACGTAGCTGCCTGGTATCTATTATTTTGTATTAATAACAACCGTGCTTGAGTCAAGGACACCCAGATGGCCCCAGGGAGAGGGGTGTTAATCAGGCCCTTGCATCCCTTCACATCCAGCAGATAAAACAAATGGAGCACTCTGCATTCCCATGGCTCCCATGTTCAGCAGGCACATGTGGGAGAGGGAGGGCCACCTAGAAAGTGCTCAGAGATCCCTGTCACACCCAACCTGCACTGGTGTCTGAGCAGGAGGGGGGGGTCATCCTTGGGACCGGGCCAGAAGAGAACCTGTCTATGGCCAGCTGCAGAAATGAGGGCCCTCTCTGAGATATGGGGTGACCCTGACATGCAGGCACTCATTGACGAGGACTATCGGAACAGGGCAGCCTTTGATGAGGTACCAAAGCAAATGGAGGCAAGGGGCTTCAACCGGAATATCAAATGTCAGAAGAAGGCAAAGCGGCTATGCCTATCATACCACAATTGCATCATCGCCCGTCAGACTTGTGGGGCAGACAACACAAAGTGTCCATACTTTGATGAACTGGACTGCTTTCTGCACAACAAGCCCTCCAGTGCCTCAGCTCACTTCACACAAAGCCTACTTTTGCCAGAGGAGTCAGCCAGGCACGGTGCCTACCTGGGTCCCTGGGTCTGCAGGGCCTGGTGAGGGGGGCACAGGGTCCCCACTCCGTAGCCAGCTTCACAGGTAGGGCAGGGGGCAGGCGGTGTCCAGCCAGGGAGCTGCCCAGCCTCTGCAGCCATTAAAGAGTCTGGGTGGCATCTGCACAGCCTCCATAGCTGACTCCGAAGCTGACTCCAAAGTCTGGGCGGCATCTGGGCAGCCTCCAAAGCTGACTCCAAAGTCTCAGCAGTGCTTGTGCAGCCTCGGTAGCCGACTCTGAAGCTGACTCCAAAGTCTGAGCAGCCTCTATGCAGCCTCTGAAGCCAACTTCAAAGCCATTACGGAGTCCGGGCAGCGTCTGCACAGCTCTGTAGCTGACTCCGAAGTCACCTACAGAGTCTGGGCGGCATCTGTGCAGCCTCCGTAGCTGACTCCAAAGTCGCCTACGGAGTCTGGGCAGATTCTGACCACAGGGCTGCAAAGGGAGGGAAGGGTGCTGCTGACAGCCGTGCACATATGCTGGAAGGAATCACTGTGGTCATGCTATTTACCATACATAAGCATTTATTGCATATTAGTTACATATTGGTCCCTGTGGTACATATCCACTATGGAGCATGAGCAATACAGTACAGAACAGACTAGGGATGTTACATATGAGTAACGGTCCATTACACTGAAATGATGACAAGCTCCCATGGGGTGCCAGTGTCATCTGTGTTATTTGTGCATGGATCAAATACCCACTGCCACTCAGCGCACCATTTCTATGCTACCTGTCGGTGTGGAACACGGGGCCCTGTGCTGAGGCTGCCGGACACACCGATGCATCTTCCATGTGGGAATGCCACAGTCACAGCATCTAGCGAAGGTTCTTGATCCCTCATCAGTGTTGCCTCTTGCTAGCCATTCACATTCAGCGTCCAGCACCTGCTGCGGTCCACACCTTTGCCGTGTGGATGATGGGGGCACATCTGGGATCTATTCTGGGTCCCTGTATCCTACAATGTTATGTAATGTGACGCAGGCCACAATCACCAACACAAGAGTTGTCCAGGGACACCTGTAGGCCGCTCAGGAGACAGGGCCATCTCTGTTTTAGATGTCCAAAACTTCATTCCACGGAAAGCTTGGCCCAACTAAGGCGCTGGTTGAATAACACCTTGTGTCCATGCATGAGACCCATGTAGGCCTCAATCATTGGTGGGATGTCCACACCGTACACTCGGAGGGCAGGCTGTTCTCTGAACAAGAGACCCTGGTCCATGGCCCCACATAGGGGACTGAGATGGAACACATATGAATCATGGGCATGGCACAGCCATCCAATGAAGGCATCCTGGAAGATCCCCATGTGATCCACGGTACCTTACACATTCATGGAGCAGAACTGCTTCCTGTTAACTTACTTGGCTGCCATTGTCAACAGCCCCTATGCAATTCAGGAATCCAAGTGACTGGGATCTTGCCATGGTCTGCAGAGGGCAAGTGAGATGTCACAGGTTAGCGTGTTCAACAGGGACCATCACATTGTGGGCTGCAATGTGCACTGAACCTGTCCCAAGGGCAGCACTGTGTGACACATGCACACAGCCCCTCATAGTCAGGCCCTTGCACTGTCTGTGCTGTGAGGCCCACCATCATGCCGCCAATATCAGGTAAGGGGTGGTGCCACCTACTGCTCCCCCCACCCTGCATCCAGTCCTAGGAGTGCTTACCGTGTTTATGTCACCAAAGTGCCTCCACTGCGAGACAGAACTCGAGGCAGGCATTGGCCACCATGATCACACCCATGCCAAATTGTTCACTGACTGTATGGTAGGTACTTCTGTTTGCAAGCCATCAGACTGAGGCTGCAACTCTCTTGGGGCAGGTTGCCTCATGATGGTCTCCTTTTCCAGGTGTGGTCGCAGCTCATTGATGATGTACTGGAAGGTGCCACGTGTCATGCAAAAGTGCCTGACCCACTGCTTGTCCTCCCATCTCCTCATCACGAACTTGTCCCACTAGACAGTAGTCCACGGGTATACCCAGTATTGGACAGTGCATATGTTCACAGCTCTCTTCAGGAGGTCCTGAAGCAATAGAATGTCCAGCTCCCCAGGATTAGTCTTCACCTCTATTGCTCTGGCCACCACTTGGCCAATCAATTGGGCTGTCTGGGGACCCCCTGTGAAAGTGGAAAAGGATCATGGTTGGTGGGGGAGGGGGCTGTACACCATTGACATTGACTAGAGCTACATCTATTGTTGCCTTCCACCATGGCTAATGAGCTTCCCTCCGCTGCATTAACTTGGGTGCCTGGATGTTGAATGGCCTCTCCCTCCAGCAGCTGACAGATTTCTTTTGCAGCTGTAACCTTCACTGTTCCAGACAGTAACCCAAACACTGTCCAGCTCATTAATAAAAAGGGAATGTGGGCAGTGATCACAGTGAGCAGGCGGACAGCCTGGCACCGGGCCAATTCAGCATGTGGATCCTGCGAAGGCACTAGCTTGGAATGTATGGAGGGTGGTGGTATGGACTTGAGGGTCCCAACACTGTATCCAGCGTTATACAGTGCAGGCATCTGCTGGCCAATCACAATGTTATCCCCTTCTGCTGTGTTCTTGGCCTCATTGTGGGACTGCTGGTGACCCTTGCTCACTTTGCCCTGGGCTCCATAGCCACTTCATAGGGCTCTAGAGACTCTTCAAAGTTTGCCGCAAACTTCACAGAAACTTCAGAGTGGCTCCGGAGAATCTTCGAAGAATCTCCTGAGCATCTATGGAGATTGTGCCCCCTGTACCCCAAAACACCTGGGGTGATAGGCAGGCCCCATGTGGTTAGATCAGGATTCGCCACATGGGTGCTCTGGCATTTCCACTGTGAGCAAGCTAGCACCCATTGCTATTGGGTGCTAAACCACCCATAGAAACGCACTGGGTATCTGCCTTAATCTAGATCTAATAGAATAGTTGAAGGACCCATTCCTTAAATTCAGATCATCTTAGATCCAGATTAAGGAAGGTAAGTGGAAAGAAAACACCCAGATTTAAGGGCCTGAAGGACCCATTAAATCCAGATTTCCCCTGCCCTTGTGGGGACAGGGGCTTGCAGATAGGGCCTTCAATGGATCCAGGTGGGGACAGGGCCTTCCCTGGCAAAATAGAGCTCGAAAATGAGACATTAGGCCACTCCTGCTGCCACTGCCTGGAATGGGAGATCACTTTTAAGTGGTTTCTCACTGGACTTGGTAACCCTGGACTTTGTTTCTGTGTCCGGGAGTAAGTTTGTCACATTGGCTGTATCACCACCATGTTCCATGCCAACATGTGCCCTCCCATGGCCTGCAGACCATGTGCAGTGTTGCCTTTCAGTTTTGTTTGGAGAAAACTTTGCTTGAGCCTTTTATTTTAACACTCTCCTGGATTTTTGAAATTCATTTTAATATTACTGTTTTGTTATTGTTCTTCTTCTTCAGACCTGCTTTGCTTACATATTAGATCCGTTTCTCTATAAAAATGTTTTAAACTAAATAGGAAAGAGGATATCCAACAATTAAATTCTGCATTTACTAAATTCTTCTAGTGCTGAAAAATAATGTATTGCAAACTATTTTCATGAAATGATTCATAACTTTCTTGAAAAGAGAACACTTGATATGTTAAGTTCTTTAAAAAACTATCTTCCATTCATGACACAACATTGTTACGAATCAGGCAGGTAAGCACAACTTTACAGACAAAAACAAATACGCACAGAGTCAAAGTACTGTATGGACAGATAATGAATGATGTTATGTGGGAAAATTTTAAAGGGGCACAATATAGAATATCCCAATTACATTTATTCATTAAACAACTTGCTTTTCTCAGAACAAAGAAATGGCCCAGGATTCTGTAGCTGAACGGGTTTTCTGCTGAAGGGACAACATAAAACTGTTTGAGATGATAGGAAATTGTCCAGATTACTAATGAACCAAAGTTATACCATTCTCACAGGCTCTTGCTGCACTGGGCTTTGTTCTGGAATATGTCACGAAAGAGGGCCTTGTCATCTGCACACTAGTGTATACTATGGCAGGTTCCAGGCAGGGCTTGCCATAGTCTGCACTAGCATGTTGACAGTACAGAAAGGACCACAGTTTGATTTACTTGTTACAAAAATCTCAGTTTTTCTTCCCTCAAAGTTCTAGGGATGTGCTGCCCTTCTTCTGGCAGAATACAGTTTGCTCCATTGGATACTTCTGTCAGAATAATACAGAAGAGGACAAGATTCCATGATTCCTTGAAATCTTCCATAACCTTCCCATCTCTTCAATATCATGTGAATGAGAAACTGAAATGAACCATCTGCCAAGGAAAATGACCAGTCTTGACCAATTAAGCTGTTTAGTGACATGCAGACTACATCACCAAACAGCTTCAGCAATAGACTTGTCATTGCAGAGATTAGGAAAAGCTACGATATACTGGTATAGAGCCAGAATTAGGAACATAAACCCAATAAACCCAATAACGACAAAAATACAATTACAAAGCAAACAAAATAACTTGCTCAAAATAACTGAATTACAGCGACATGAGTCAATGCTGAATACAATATCCCCCCACAAAAAACCCAACCTTAAATCAATCACTGATCACGAAACCAGCATCAATAATTCTACTACAGACTAAACAAAAGCAGAAGTTTTCAGTCTTTACTCTTTTTTAACTGTTTTTCTAACTTTAGACAGGAAATAGGCATTTTAAATATATAGAGCTCATTAAAGAGGCCCACTAAACTGTTCAGTAATGGTAAAGATTTTGCATTTAGTGTGCAACTATGAACAAGAAGGTCAACGGCCATGTCCATAACAGGGTTGTCAGGATACTTTTAAACTTGATACTTTAAAGAAAACAACTGACATCATGAGAGCTAATTATTAGAACCATGTTTTGTCAAATCTTTTCCAAGTTTCAGACACACATAACTAAAAGAAAAAATAGTCATTTATGAAAGGTTCACCCACCCACCTATCAAATGAAAATAATAATTAAAAAATTAGTTCCAATGCAGAAATAAAGACAGCAATCTCTAACAAGTATGCCCTACTCCTTTTTCTCACCATTGAAATTCACTCAACTTGCCTCAATGTAAGACAGAATGCTATTAACAGAGTTTGCACAGAATAGTCCTAGAATGGACAATTCAAAGTAAAGAGGTGGTAGATAATAGTGCTATAGCTTCAGTTGGAACTCAGAGCCAAACTGTACAAACTGTGTAGTGGGACTGTTAGGTGCTTTATCCAACAAGCACAGTCTCCCTACAGCACCAGTGTACAAACTGGGAGCAGGTGAGCACCATGGAACTTTTGCAGGAAAGTCACCTGAACTGCAGTGTGCAGAATCTGCCTTTCCCCCTCCCCTAGATTTGTGGACAAGATGCTGTCGCATAGGCAACCTCAGCATGCCTGCACAATGACACGATACACAAGCATGACACACACAACCCAGAAACAATGATGGAGGGTGCACTCTGCAGAGCAGGTGAGCTCTGGACCTGATTTCCAAAGTACTCACATGTTTTCAGCACATAGCAGGGCTAGACTTGTTGAGTGAAGCACCCAACAGTCCTCGGCTTCTTTTCAAAGGTTGTTGTTGTTTCTTGCCACACTTCAGTTCAACACAATTCTCCTTAGAATGAATGTCTTCAACTCAACTGCTCTGAGATTAGCAGCTGATGAAAAAAGAGGTTTGGCATTCATGCCTTCAACAGATGGCCTCCACTAGAGCTGACACTGACTGCCGCCACATTCTTTCCTTGTCCTTAATAATCATAGTGAGTGCAGATGCGATTTTTATTTCCTATTCACAACATAAAACAGAAAATAAAGAAAGCAAAACCTGACCAGCTCCACCCCAATTCCTTAAATTCCTTAAATTATTTTAAGCAATAAAATACAATGGGACTAATTTTAAAAGTTAAGAACAGTGGATGGGAAGAAGTCATTCATACCTGGACAAAAAAAATGTGTCCAACAGGAACATAAAAGTTAGAAATATGGCCAATCCATGGATACCAAAGGATCCAAATATTCCAAACTGCAAGTGCTACTGTAAGAAAGAGCCAGCTAAAAGTAATTCTGAGATAACACTCATTAACTTGAGTAATACTCAGCATATATTCTCTAAATGTCCAAATGATCTCACAGATCTATAGTGGGAGTGGTGTTCTATCAAGAAACCTGGTTCCAATTGTTCAGGGCCTTGAATCTGGCCCAGTAGACAACCAACAACTGGTGCAACTACTTAAGTATAGATTTCATATGTGCACTAGAAGATATACTACTCAACAACCTGGCTGCTGTGTTTTGCACTGACTGCAGCTTCCAGAGTAGGTTCAAGGGTAGTCTCACACTGAACACATTGTAGTATTCTATATGCAAGGTTACCAGCACATGAAGAACAGTGGCTATGTAATCTCCATCCAGGTAGAAGTATAACTGGTACACTCCTAGCCAGAGAAGTCATTTGGGCCACAGGGTATATAAAAAAACTAGGAGCAACCCTAAATTATGTTCTTATTCTTTCAAGGGGAGTGCAACTTCTTTTAAAACAGGGAAACTATCCTTCTCCCAAATCTGGAAATAGCCTGCCCTCAAGGTCACCGTCTTGTCAAGATTCAGTTTCATTTGTTGGCCCATACCCAGATCATCGCTGCATCCAAGCACTGATTCAGAACACCCCTAGTCTCTCCTATCTCTCATGCTGTGGAGAAATAGATGAAACCTCACTCCAAAACTCCTAATGACCTACTCCAGTGGCTTCATGTAGATGCTGAACAAAGTTGGCAGAAGAGGGACCAGCAGCACCTCACAGTATAGGTGAAAATACTTAGAGGCACAATCACACACTATTTTCTGAAATCATCTCTGGATGTGGGAGCAGAACCACTGCAAAACAGTGTCTCCTACTCCCATCCTAAGCAAATGATCCAAAGGAATACTATAATCAATAGTCAAGTAAGGTCAGGAAAGTTGCTCTGTATCTGTTTCATTCCTACAAAATGTCATACATGAGGGAAACTAAGTCTGATTCTGTCCCAAAACTAGACCTGAACTCAGACTGAAATCTGTCAAGGGACATCAATGGTACAACCTCCTCTAGAAGACTGTGCACATTTAGAATATGGTGCACAATTTTGGAAGTACCAGAGTTGGAGAAGGTTTAGAGGAGGACAACTAAGATAATCAAGGGGCTGCAGGAACTTTATGAGGCTTTTTAGTATATAAAGGAGACAAGTGAGAGGAGGCATGATAAGAGGCTTATAAAACTAGGCATTATGTGAACAGGAAGAAGTTTTCTCCTTTCAAAAAATAACAGAATGAGAAGTCATTCAATGAACCTGAAACCTTCATTGGACAAATTGATACAGACAATCCCCTCCCCTCCACAATGCATAGTTAAACTTTGGAAGGGAATTTGCTAATGTTGATATGTCTCTACGTAAAGGCCAGCTGCAGGGCAACTGTAAGCAGAGCAAGCTAAGTGATCAGGTTCTGCTGGTAGGCTGTCTTGTAAAACTGGTTGGCCACTACAAGAGTAGATGTCTGGATCAGATGCAGTATGGCACAAATGCGGCGGACCACTTCTTATGTTCTTATTATCTCAATCAGTTTCATCCAAGAACAAATGCAAGGGCATTGCAGCTACCGTCTCTAGAAACTTGGTCAAGTACTTGCACCTGGCTGAAGATTTGTATAAACCTCTGGGTCCAGGGAAGGCTTTCTCACAAATGGATGAACTGCCAATTCCTCAGGACAAACAGCTATTAAGTGTTATGTTCACATCCTCACATGTAAAGAACATAGTACCATACAAGACAACTCACTGGTCGCCTCACCAGGTAATATATCAACAGAAGTGCAGAGGTTGGCAAGACCCAGAACTCCTAGAAGAACCAAAAAAACACATCTTGGGCTCCATAGTAACAAAGAAGACACTTGAGAGCAATCATACCAATGGCCCACTGTGTTTCAATATTCCACAAATCATTAAGGGCCCCAGCAGATCACAGGCAGTGGTGGTGATTCAAAGATCCATCAGATTCTATCAGTTTTGGGGACAGAGCACCTTAATGAGTCACCACCCTTGCAACAGAAGAGTAACAGCTTTATTAGGTGGTGGCCTGACCATGACAGTGGGGTAACATTTCCCCACCAATATTCAGCTCCTCCTCACAATCTGAAGCAAAGGTTAACTCAAAAACAAATACCCCCTCCATGTGCAGGACCAACGATACACCAAGACAGTCTCATGGCTGTCATGGAGACCATGAAATCTCAAGATGCTCATGAAAGGGCAATTTCAGTATGAATATTCAAGTCTCCCAGAACAGTGCTAGAAAATCAAAACTACACATGCTCAGATTTTTTAAAAAAGAAAAAAACAGAAAAAAAAACTGTTTGCACAAATTGTTTGTGGGAAGATTAAACAACATCCCCTCCCCACGCAGGTATTGTTACTGGGCAAATTTGCACTTCAACTCCTGTCTCTGGGAGGTGAAGTGCTAGATCGCTTTAGGTATCTGCACTTGTGGATGCCGAAAGAGTTCAAAACTTAGATGGCACTTAACTGTCAGCTAAGTACAAATGGCCACTGTTACAGCAGCCATTGTAGAGCCCCAGCAACTGCATCAATGCACCTGTGCTGTACTGTTGCATAGGAAACTGGGCAACGCAGCTCCACCATGAAGAGGTGTCGAAGGAGTGGGAGATGTTTTGGCATGCACAGAGTCGTTTCTGGTAAAGAAACGGCTCCATGCAGTGCAGACACTCTGTGCCAGAGTATGCCTCTGTGCTTAACTACCAGGTAAGTGTGAAAAGGCTCATTGTTTTAGTGTTACTGTTTTAGTCATGTTTTTAATCTGTTTTTATCATGATTTTTTATTGTGATCAGCCCTGAGACCTTCAGGTATAGGATGAGATATAAATAAATAAATAAATAAATAAATAAATAAATAAATAAATAAATAAATAAATAATATTTTTCTATTTGTATTTGTTTCAACGTAAGAGGAATTGTGAAGCAGTTATTAAATACGGGATAGTTGTGATGAAGACTTATCGAGAAGTGCATATAGTTGTCTCAGAGGTATACCATAGAGGCATGAACTCCAGGACTTCAGAGTTTATACAGTTGTACTGTCAGTTTACATTCCTAGGTTGGTCACAGCACAGAAGGAAAGCAGCTGATAATATTGCCATCAGTGCCAATGCAAGGCTTTGCACAGCACATGTTCTATAATATTTCTCTGGCTTCCTTTTAATGCTAGAAATTTTAGAGCAGAATAAACTTTTTGATTTAATCTCAGATGCAAGCTATTCCTTTTAATGCAACAGCTATAATGTGAAGAAAAAAGTAAAAAAGTATACATTTGGATCCAGCCCATTATTTGTATGTATTTTAATACAGCAACCATATGGTACTGTTTCATTTTCGTAAGAGAAAAACTTGATTCATGCAATTTCAGTTTCTAAACAAAACAAGGTTATGCTAGAATCACTTTTTCAAAAACAAACTCTACACTTGATACAGAATTAAGTGTAACAAACAAGAGATTTGGGCCAACAAATACTAACCTGTGGTTTTTCAAATACTGCTACACTCATTTTCCATCAACCCTGCTTACTGGCCAGGCCAGCTGATTCATCAACAAATGGAAAGGAAGAGATTAGCCATCATGCTTCAGAGAAGTAAAGGTAAAGGTGCCTTCAAGTCAAGCTCACCTCCAGGTGACTTCACAGACAAATCCATGAAGACTTCTTGGCAGCAATGGGGAAGCATTTTCCAGGGCATTTCATTCATTTCCTAGGGCTTGTCCCCATGGGCTCCATTTACTGGGGTGACGATTCGGAGCAGCCCCAATGCGCATCCTAGTGTGAATTAACAAGTCCCCATGTGACGGACAACTTCTACAAAATCTCCACCCCCTCCATCATGATAGGAAGCTCGGCTGATGTCACCATGCCCTGCCCTGCCTGCTGCATGCTCAGTCCCGCCTGCTGCAGCAATGACAGGGGAAACCCATGGGAAACCCCTACAGTTTGCACCTCCAAAAGCACAACACACACACAACATTATAAACAATAATAGCAGGGCATAATAGGGTGGGGAACTGGCTCATGATCAGCGAAGGTGCACATTTCCGCATGACAGCAAGCACACACGGAATGACAGCCAGCTTCAATGACAGTGGGTGGGGGGCAATGTCCGTGTGCAGCGGCTGGAATCCAGCAGCCCCAGCGGGGACAAACAGCCTCTTGGCTCGGCTCTCCACCGATGGCGTTGGCCAGGAGGTGCCTCCAGCCAGCCAGCCAGCCAGGAATGGATGGCAGGAGCAGATGGAGGCATGCCGTGCCCTTGCTGGCCACCCTGTCTGCAATGGCCGCGTCCAGCAGCAGCGCCAAAAGCAGCAGTGGCGGCAGAGCAAAACCTCCTCGCCCCGGAGACCGCACCATGGTGCCTGGTCCAGCCTGCTGCCTTCTAAGGATGGGGGGGGGGAGGCGATTTGCGGATCATTCTCGCCAGACCCCTCCCACAATATCAGGAGCATCCCTATGCCTTGGAATAATTCACAGCAAGAACACTTGCAAAGGGGATGTTTTTTGACACGGAATTGTGCCATTTCTCCCATGTTAGCCCCGGATTAGAGGCTTTTCATGGCGACAGCAGCCTAGTCTATCATGGAGTGGGATGCCTCTCTCTCTCTGCCTCTCCAGATCAGCTATTCTGGCTTCAAGGGAAGAAACCCATTCCCCGAGAACGAGAAGGTAACCACACCAAGCACCCACTTATGACTTCTGCCCAGAAGGCAGATAATTGTACATATGACACTTGGTGTAGAACACTGGGAAGTCCCACTCACTCTGGATAGCAACCTTCATGGCTACTTTTTAAACCAGCCACACATGAGTCCAATTCCCACTAGGACTTTTTTTAGTGTTCAAAATGGTTTCAAAACACTCTGTCCGGACTCGAAAGTGCCATTCAGCATTAAAAACAGGAGTAAAGTACAAAAACCAAATTAAATAAAACACCCCTTTAAAGAACTTTCGTTCCCTTTTTTTTAATGAAACGGTTTATGGGGCTTTCCCACTTGGATTAGAGTGTTTTGAAACCATTTTTAAGCAGAAGCCCACCTACCCACCCACCTGCCTGCCTGCCGCTGCCTTGCTTGCCCAGGTGCTTGCCTGCCCGCCTACCCACCTGCTGTTTCAGCTGCTGCTTCGTCCCCACCATTGTGCCTGCCGCTGGCCACTGCTGCCACCTCGCTTGCTCGCTCCGCTTCCTGCCAAGCAGCCCTGGTGCTCCTGAGGCATAGGGAGGAGGAACGGAAAGCGGCCAGTTAGCGAGCTAGCTAGCCCCCCCTCCTTTTTGGGTGCTGCTGTGCCTCCAAGGCCACCGCCACGCTCTGCTTTAAAGCAGAATTAAGAAAAACAAATGGGAACACAAATAATGTGCGTTCGCATCTGTTTTTTTAATTCAGCTTTAACGGAGCTAAGTGGGAATTCACCCATAAAGTACAAAACAAATGTCCCCACACACCCAAGGTGAATCCCACAGAGACCTGAAGCTTATCCTCCAAATTCCCCGGGAAAGTTCCTATTACCTTTCCTTTTGTTTGGTTTCAAGAAGCAACCTTCTTCAAGTGGAGTCCAAACTCAAACTATACAAAACAGTCAGCTCTTTTTTTTAGATCTCCAACCTATCTTTGATAGTGTCCACACTGGGCTGCTGGCCCATGCCAGATGCCCCCAGGAATACCATGTCCGCATTGCAGACCAGTCTATCAGGAAGCCATGCATCTACAGTGCCTGACAGAAGTTCTGTCGCTTATCCATGTTGTTGAAACCAAAGCTTATAACGTGACTTAAAATTCATCCACTGGTTTTAGAAATGACTCATATGAAAGCTGAAACCCTCCCAAATGAGGTTTTTTAAAAGAAAATAAATTTGCTTCACTGCTGAGATATTGATCATTTAATGAACACAGAAAGGTGATTTTGGCTAGACAAAAGTTTTGTCGCCTACAAAAAGTAATGTGAAAATCAAACAAATAATTCACTTCAAATACAAAGATATGTTTCATAACATTGGTGAATGAAGTTGTGGTGCTATTAGAGCCATATTTAATATTTTGTGTGACTTCCATGCACTTGAAGGACTGCATCCATGCGTTTCGGCACTGATTCATACAATTTATTGATGAAGTCGTCAGGAACAGTAAAGAATCCAGTTTTACATGCCTCCCAGAGTTCATCAAGATTATTTGGTTTTATCTTCCAAGCTTCCTCTTTCATCCTACCCCAAACATGTTCAATGGTGTTCATATCTGGTGACTGGGCTGGCCAGTCCTGGAGCACCTTGATCTTCTTTGCTTTGAGGAACGTTGATGTAGAGATGGGTGTATGAGATGGAGCACCATCCTGCTGCAAAATTTGACCCCTTTTATGATTGGGAATGTAAGAGGCAGCTAATACTTCTTGATATTTTAGGCTATTGATATTGCCTTCCACCTTGCAAATGTTTTGCACACCCCTATACTGAATGTAACCCCAGACCAAACTTAACTGTTTTCTGGGTGTATCTTGGATCCATATGGGCTCCAGTAGGTCTCCTGCAGTATTTGTGGCAGCTGTGGTGTAATTCAACTGAAGAGTCATCTGAGAAATCCACCTTCTGCCACTTTTCCAGCATCCATCCATTTAGTAGGCTGTGGGCCTTGGCAAATGCCACATGGTTTTTTAATAACGTTTTGTTTAGTGCTGGCTCCTGGGCACTGATTTGACCATGGAGGCCATTTTGAGACAGACTGTTCTAGTTGACACAGGGACTTGAGGTGACCAGGCCTGTTGGAGCTCTGCTGCAGTGGAAGAAGGGCTGGCTTTTGATTTTCGAACCAACAAATGTTCCTCCTGAGCAGTTCTCTTGTGGGGTCTGCCGGACGTGGGCTTGTCAAAAACATCACCAGTCTCTTCAAATCTTTTTTAATTCTTTGTACTTGACGCTGAGACACATTAAAGGTGCCAGCCACCTCTGCAGTGGATCTGGTCTTCAGCCTTTTGATAATCAAGGCTTTAGTCGCAGGGTGGATTTTTGGCATGTTGTCAGAGGTCAAGTTGCAATTCAAGTGAAGGTCTGGGGTGCTGGAGTTCTTTTTATACGCACCCACTAATTATCCAATCAATTAGTGAGCACAGGTGAGGCTGTAAACTAGGATTAGGTGCATTATATGACAAGGCGACAAAACTTTTGTCTAGCCAAAATCAGACCTTTCTGTGTTCATTAAATGATCAATATTTCAGCAGTGAAGCAAATTTATTTTCTTTTAAAAAACCTCATTTGGGAGGGTTTCAGCTTTCATATGAGTCATTTCTAAAACCAATGGATGAATTTTAAGTCAGGTTTTAAGCTTTGGCTTCAACAACATGGATAAGCGACAGAACTTCTGTCAGGCACTGTACATGCGATATGGTGGTATAGCAGGACTCAGTGAGAAAATTGTACCAAAGCCCACTCCAATGAACAGTCTCCCACATGTTTCCTTGAGTAGGCTGACCCTGCATATGGAGGCCAGTACCCAGTGATTCTAGGGTTTCCGAGCCATTTTTTTGAACATATGTAGATACAGCCCAAGACTTTGTCACAGTGCAAAGTAGCATTGCATTTGATTCTGGATTCTGCAGTTTAAATCACAGGGTGCCTTAATTTTCTTTAAAGAAAGACCGTTTCTGTGATAAACAGTTATCACTGATTAAGAATTAGGTGTTTTTTGTAATTGTTTCCAGCACACATTTATCCACTTAACATATGACATTCTGGTTTAATAAAGGTTAACAAAATTCACTTTCTTAAGTAGGAAGCACAATAAGTTTAGATTCTGAAATGAAATCAATGCTGACTATGCAAATGAATATGGTTAATTTTTTAAGACAAAACAGATACCCAGATTTTTTTAAAACGGCACACATTTTTTTCACCATCCAGCTAAATAATAAATGAATTATTTCCATTCCAAGAACATTCAAAATAGCCAAGAAGAAGATATTGCAAAAATCAGAAGGCAGTATTTGGGTGGAACCTTAATTTCAAGCTTGATAACTGCATGTCTCTGTGAGTAATGGAAAAAAACTTTATGAAGCATAGAGTAGAAGCTTGAGGAAGGATTGTGCATATGGAACTTTTCATTAAGAAAGACAATAATACATGGGTAAAATAAAGGATACTGATAAACAGTATAGAACAAAGTTCCATCTTATTTCTGCACAATAAAATCTCTTGGCTTGGTTATTTCAGACTACAAGCAGGCATTTTTCAATCTTGTCCAACCTGGTGCCCTTACATTACCTGTTATTCTTGACCATTGGCCATGCAATCTACAGCAGATGGGAAGTGTAACCCAAAATATACGGAAGCACCACATTGAGGAAAGCTGTCTTATAGACTGAACCTTTTTGTCCCAAGGAATGAAATTCTGGAATGGACTGAGTGTCCACACTTCAGGATGTCCAAACCATTTGAAACTTAGCTGACCCTTAACTAGGTGCCAGCTAAGTGTGAATCACACCCATTAAGGAGGTAATCACACTGCTGCTGCAATGGCACCAATGCACATGTGTGGCACCATTGCCCCAGTGACCAGGCAACACGGTGTGCAACTGTGGCTGTGTTGTTGGTCACATACTCCATACTAACCTCTTCCACCTGGAAGAGGTATGGATAGAGCATGCAGGCCTGCTACTGGTATAGTTGTAGAGCAGTTAAAACTAATCTACCACTATACATGTCAAGGAAACTCTGTTATGTATGGAGCTGCTTCTGGTACAGAAGCAGCTCTGCCTAGTGCACATGCACCACCTAGGAGCATACCTGGAATTCTCTAGCAGGGTATGTACAAATTTGCCCATTGGATCTACTAATTCATGATGAACTTCATAAACAAGCTATTATTATGGACTATATGTCATGCTTATCCTTGAAGGAGACCAAGAAGCTATGGATGACGCACAACAAGTTTACTACACTGTTTCGAAAAAAATCACTAGTGATGCAGGATCTTGGTACCTGAGTACCTGAGGAGCCATCAGCTCCTTCCGTTACTCTGCCAACTCATGACTTGAAATGTTCAGAAAAGTGCCTTCCTAGACCCTCATGCTGACATTTCAAATATTAATACAAAATGCATCTGGTGTTTTTTTTTTTGGTTGTGAGCTGAAAGATGATTCAGCTCTACCTTTTTTCTTCTATTATCATGAAGGTTTGGTTTTGCTTAATAATTTTACTTGTGACTTGTTAGTTTTACTAATATCTAAAGTTGCTGAATTTCCCTTGGGCAGGAAAGGACACAGAGAAGCAGAAATGCTCCTGTCCCAGCATGCAACTGTACAAATAACTTTTTACAGACTCAGAACAGAACCTGGAAAACCAGGGTTCAAATCTGACTGAGCTGCCCTTGGGCCATTCACTGTCTCGCAGATTACCTGTCTCCCAAGGCTGCTGTGAGGATAAATGGAGGGAGGGGAAAATATGGATGCCTTGAGTTCTTTGGAGGAAAGGTGAGATAAACGCAAAAATGTATCACCTGCCTTTTTAAGCCTGCATTGCAATCAATGTTTTTGTTTTTGTTTTTAATGTTGTAACCCACCCTGAGATCTAAATAAGATTAGGTCACAGAGATTGTGCTTGGCATTGTATCTATGGCAATGAAGACTGGGAAGATCCATTAAAAAAAATTACTTTATTCTTCCATTTCCTTCAATCTGAAAATGAACAATTAGAGACGAGTTGACTATAAAGTACTGAGAGCTAAACTCCAAGTTACAGAATCTGTCTATCACTGCCTGGTTGGCAGCGATAAATAAAACAAATAGGAATTTGTTGCACTGAGAAGAAATTTGGAAGGATAGGAGAAGGGAGAATTTTGCAAAAAAGTTGGTGGAATTTGGGACAGGAACCAGAAGTTTTGCATACACATAGGTCTTCTGGGGACTCACAAATTTGGTTTGTTTTAGAATTGTTCAATTTGAACTTCTTGATTTGACCCCGTCTGATACAAATTGAACCACCTTCTGCTCTTAAGATACCGACTGATCATGATCCAACACAATATTCAAATTTGAACTGTTCTAAGACAACGATTTCTGGCACTTTTGTTACAACCAATAATTGCACAATTCTACACGTTCTGATTGGGTGAGGGAGAATTGTTCAATGCTTAGCTGTAACAAAATATAGAACATTTTGTGAACTAGTTTTGACCTGGTTCTAGATTGAATCAGATAGCAATTTTCAAGTACACACATGTCAAATGTCTCCACTCTCCTCCAAGCATCATTACTCACTCAAGAAGCAAGCAAGAGAACAAAAATTAATAGCATAAACAGAAGAATATAGTGCAACAATGAAACTCACCTTCCTATGACAAAGAAATACAGTACACTGGAAGTAGGAATACAAAGAAGATGGAAAAGGAGCAAGAAACAGTAAGTACTACAGCTTCTAAAGGTAAGAGAATAGTGAATCACACAATGCCTTCTAGCTTTCCTGTTTGTTGTCTGCTTTTAAGGCACATTCCCAGATCATTTCAGAGCCATGGACATGAAAAAAATTTTTAGAAGTTATCAGCTGCACCATGACCAAGACACTGGTGAAATGTGCTCTTGGGCAAAAGGGTAGAAATAAAATAAATATTTTATATGTTAAGAACTAAAGACAGCCAAGAATGCATTTTATTGCCCGTTGATTAAAAAGCTAAAAGCAAAGGCAGTCGCCAGTATTCATTTCCTTCATTTTTCTGCACACCTGTCACCCCACACACGCACCCACTGCAATAACCACACTGTCAGCATTGCTTATTCAGCTTCCTTCTAGTTTACATGGTCTCTTCACCCTCCTGCTGTCCCCATAAATACACAGAAGTCCCTGTCTCAGCCACTGGAAGCAGGAGACTAAGTGTGATAATAGAATTTGTGCATGAACAGTTCCTTTTATTGACAATTTTCAAAAGCTTTTCCAGGTCTGGATGTCTTAAAATTCAGTGAACAGGGACCAAATGTCCATGGCTTATATTATATAGTATATCATCAATAACACACTGCGCTGCTCTGCCATAAAGTAGTGTAATTGAACCTGTGTCACACTTCCTATTACGTGACACTATTTTCTGAGATTCTGTGTTTTGTTTACTACTTTTTCTCTTACAGCATTCACCCTCTTCTACCCACTCACAGACACCCCCAAATAATTATACAAAGCTTGAGTGCAAATTAAGCTTTTTTCAAAAAAGTTTCCATAATTGTCATCTCATCAGCCTACAGTATTTTCCCCTTTTGCACAGTCTACTTTAATTATGCATTCAAATGGAAGCCAAAGAAAATGTTAATATTGTACTGGCAACCATTAAAACAGCCCTGACTTCAATCTAAAACATCTTAGTAGTCAGGTAGAATAATGCACAAAGCTTAGACAATGGGTAAGGATTTCTGCGGCTACAACACAAATGTGTGCCTTCTATGTACATAATGCAGCATAAACAACAAACTGCAAGGAAGGTTTGTATGCTTCATATCTTTACATGAATTACAATGCAACTACACATCCAGACGCCCTCCATATCCAATATGCACATACAATTCCTGGTCAAACAAGAAAACGGCATACAGAATCATTGTTTCTGCATGTTTTTTCCTTCAGGATCAGAAGATTAATTAACCTATTTTACCAGGATGACACACTCTACTCTACTGACTCTCATTTACCCCAAAACACCCACTTTTTTCAGGGCTGGGGGGAACCCATGCCCTCAGGTCTCCATGAATCAGTAAGATTTATATTATATTTATAAATCAGCAGCATTTCATTAGGTTAATAGCCATAGGGCTGTTTCTCAATGATGTGATATCTGAGCACTATGAGAAATCACTTCCTTCGCACACAACAGGGATCCCTACCCTTAGAAAGCCAAAAGCATTTGTATAGCAAGTGAATGTGTAAATCCACCAGAGCAACAACTGAACGGAAGATAGTGAGGTCTGATCTTCCAAATGCCTGCTCTGCGCCTATTTAGAACCACCAAATGAGATAGTACTTATTTTTTGTGAACAGTTTTTGTGCATATGCTAGCCACAGAGAAGGGCACTAAGTCTCTTTCCCCACTAACTTGCTATCCCATTCTGAGGCAATTGTTGAGGAACAATCCGGGGATGACACTGTCACGCTCTTCTAGGTGCTGTAAGGTGAGAGGGCATGGATTGTACGACAATGGTTGCACAGTTGTTTGCAGTGTCTGGATTCCCCTGCAAAGTCCAAACTTGCTCCAAATGCCAGGTTCAGACACTGCAATGATAAGCCAGATGAGCCATTCACAGAGATGTTCCAGCAAGCAAAATGTGAACCACCTAACTGTTCCTGTTGTTAACCTTCCTGGGATGTTCTTTGGAGCCCATTCCAAAAAGGTAAGAACAGATTTAGCCTTCAAGTGATTCCACATTGGCCAGTACTAGGAGCCTCCCTTCTGCACACTTAATCTCTGCTATCTTCTAAGTGGTGAGTCTTCTTTTTGAACAGGTGGGAGAAGGCAGAGAACATACACACAACAAAAAGAAAAAAGAATCTCAGCTTATAAAAAGCTCTCATCATCTGGGCAATAATGCAGTAAACCCTATTTAGTAGGCAATTACAGCTGGTCTATGCTATTTTTTATATATTTTTGTATGCAGCTATGAACATAAACTCACATTCATGGCAATTACCATAATGACTCTTTGAAAAAAAAATGGGATGGTGCTTGTTAAACTCACAAGTAACACTGCTCAATGAGTTACTACAATTAAGACCTATTAAATGATCTGAATGCATCATAATAAACACAGAATAATAATAAAATAATGCCCTAAATACAGCATCTAGAAACATTTTTCCTATAAAAAGTTGGGTCTCTCTATGACAGACAGAATCAAGGCTTCAAATAAGCAAGGGTTCAAAATATGGTAAGAATACTACTCAACAGCATGTGAAATCTGCTTTGAAAGGTAATGACTCTAAGTAGCTGACAAGCAAAAGGACCCTATCTGCATTTCTTCTACAGGTGATTTATTAAAACAGAAACAGCAAACTCAAATAAGAAGCCCCATTCTCTAGGTTACTCTATCTCACTTCATTTTTGCAAACAAAAGCTGTAAGTTAAAGCTCCAATCTAACAAGCCCCTGGGCACATTCATACAGAAGGTGCATCTGTATTAACATTCTGCAAATAGTACTATATGCATAGTATTTGAAAAAGCTTTACAAATGCACTGCATGTATTAAATGAACAACACCCTTGTCAAGGTTTTTTACCGAATCAAAGTTCAGATGCACTTCAGATGCAACATCTCCATCCCTTTGTTTTTTTTGCAGAGAGGGTAAGCCGCAAAGAAACTTAGGCAGAACTCCATCCAAGTCTGCTTTCCCAATCTAAAATGCTTTGTGGACATCACACATTATCATCCCATATTTTTCGCTGTCTTAATCACACTATAAGCCCACCTTTTAGTGCCACACATATATATGTATGAAAGAGGATGAGTCTCACGGCAAATGTTGCTCTGAAAGCATTTATTGATCTTTTTTCTGTAACATAATTCACCATTCTGTAAAGCAGTACTTTGGGGGATGATGATGCAGGCAATGAATAAGTCACCCTGGCAATTGGGTAATAAATAATGACTGACCCACTTTTCCCAACAATACCTCTCTCAGTACACCGTGAAAGGTTACACTGACAAACTAGATACTTCCAGAACCAGAATACATTTAATATGGAGTTAAAATCAAGAATGAGTTGAATTAAGATTAGGAGAAAGGAAGGAGTGGAAAACGTATAATGCTTTGCATGAAAGACTGAAATGCTTCCTCTGCTTGGAATTTGAATCCCTCTTTGGAAAAGAACAAGCATTATGACGTACCTTTTGTAACATAAGACATTAGAGCTTTCGTGATAGTTATGTTTCAGTTTATTCTGAAGAATGGGCCATGATACAGATTTAAAAATAAACAGAAGTAAAAAAGTATGAGGATGTTAATATTGAATAGGAAAACCATAACTTTTCATAACAGTGGTTATGAAGGAAGAAATACTACAATAAAAGTGAAAAAGTATGTTACAAAAATGGCAAACATGCCCTTTTCAACGTTCAAGATCCAAAAGATGAAACTCTGCCCTATAGAACAGTAAAAAGTATGTAGGGGAATTTTATTAATCACATACTAATAGTCACGGTGTCACAGGTCTGGAATTAAGAAATACAGTGGTACCTCGACATACAAGTGCCCTGACATACAAGTGTTTTGAGATACAAGCCGCCGAGCGAGTGATATTTTGCTTTGAGATGAGAGCAAGATTTGAGATACGAGTATGTAAATACAGTACAGTACATAAGAAAAACAACTGAGGTGGTGTTTTGGGAGCTGGAATGGATTAATGGGAAAATTGCTTTGAGATACGAGCGATTTGACATAAGAGCAAGGTTATGGAACGAATTAAACTCGTATGTCAAGGTACCACTGTACCTTTAATAAAAGAGAGACTAGGGTCCTTTCTGTCCCTACCTCGCTTAATCCATATTAGTGAATCTGGACTGGCTAAATCCAGACCAACCACAGAAAGAGGAATCTGTACTAAGTGGGCAGCAAATGTGCGCTAAGGAATGTCTAAGCCTTGTTCTACATCAGTGTATGCAAACTGATGTAGGAACTGCTGAAAGTATAATGCAATTGCCCCCCACCCCATCTTTGAGGTGCCCTCAAAGGCAATGCAAAGACACTTTTACCACAGTTGTGAGGTGTCTTCACAGACACTGGAAAGACATCATTGCCACCACTGCAGCTGCTGTTATAAAGGTGCCGTGAAAGCATTATCACAGTTGCATTGTAACTGCACATGGCATCCAAATCCACACCCCTCTGTTCTACATGCAGATGTAGACCACATTTATCAGGTCTACAACTAATTTAGATTACTGATCAGACGGCATGGATCGGATCTGAATTAACATTAGCCCTAACCCTAACCCCTTGCAGACATGGTGGAATAAGAGGTTATTTGATCCAGATTAACAAGTAAGTGCAGAAAGGAAAAACACTAACATAAAACACTAACATAAATCTTGATGTTTCTCTTATCATAAAAGTTGAACTTGGAAACATCAACAGAGGTCATCTAAAAGTTCAAGTTGTTATTTTCATCCAAAATTATTTATTATCATCATTATTAAATTGGCTAATAGCTTCTGTGCAAATTTGATAATGCCCTTGAAATGAATGGCAGCAGTAACTGAAGTTGAACTTGGTCCACTAGAGTTCTGTACAATAGGTTTTTTAAAATCAGTGCTCCTGAAGGAAAGAACCGTTCACCAACATTACACTTGACTTTTTTTTACTGCTCAGTCTATGTTCAGTCATAACAAAAGAGGCACCTCAGAGAGACGGTGTATGGTCCTTGCTAATCTACCTGTTCAAGCACAGAAGGGAGAAGGGCACACTCAGAGGTACTTTTTCTTACTGTGTCTATTGATATCATCATGATACGCTATGAATGGCTATGTACTGTACAGCTTTATGCCTGTATGAAGCTATTATATTGATTAAAATGCAGTGCCTAGGATGCAAAAAGGCATAATAAAGCCAGAGCTATGACGTGTCTTAGATGCAGGGAGGTCAGAGAAGGAGTTGCTAGGTCTGCTGCTCTCTCAGCACAATGAACCCTTAAGTAGTTGGCTGTCTTTTCATTGTTCTGTAACAAAAGAAGGGAGGAAAGAGATTTTCTTCTTTTCACAGTAACAATTACAAACTGAGTCAGAGACTTTATGCATGAACACATAAAAATGATTTAGAGGTAAAACTTTACCAACTTTGTCAAAGACAAGTGCCAAACAGCCTACAAAATTAAAACATACATTGAAATAAAACTTGTTTTCTTCATGACATATTTTTCAGTCAGAGACTACAAGAATTTCCTTTCATAACCCATCTAATATGAAAATCAAAGAAGGTTGTTTTCTGTTTTTTGGCAGAGTGCTATAAAATTATCATTGACATTTTAATTAAAAAAAGAAATGTATGTAGAACAAACAGGACATTTCCTGTAACAGTCTACAGTGGGTGCTCTGTCACTTTGCAGAGTCTTAGTAAATTACATAGGATCTCACTAGGCAGAACAGCTATAATTCATTGTCCCCAGTAATGTAATCTACATTTATCATTATTTTAATTAAACTAAATCTTAATTTGCTATCTTCAAGAAAATATACCTTGTTCATTTTTTTATCATCGTCATAGATAGCATGTTGATAACAGAAAGATCAGTCTCTTAAAGCATTTCTTATTTGTTTAACTGGGCTTTGGAAAGCAGTAGGTTGCCGGTTTGATTCCAAGTCTGTTCTTGGAATTGGCCATGGCAAACCATTTTTGTACCTTGGGCAAGAAAACTGCAAAGAGCTGCCTAGGCAGGTGCCCATGCAGTCAACCAGGAATCTGCTATAACTCAGCAGTATACAACAACAACAACTATTAATACCTGGTCCAAAATTTGCATTGTTTCTTGTCTGTAAACCATATGGTAGCCAAGTTCACCTACGGAGAATTGCTTCATTCATTTGGGATGTTTCCTTGAGTTCCACCTGTGGCCCATCTAGTCCTGCAGTCTGCTCTCACAGTGGCCAGCTAGCTGCATAGGGAGGCCCATCATCAGGACCTAAGCTTGCTCTGCTTGGAGCCTCCCAGCAACTGCCTTTCAAAGACATAAACCTCCTTAAAACCATTCACAGGCCTGATTTCCCTGAATTGGTCCAAACTGTTTTTGAAACCATCCAAGCTTGTAGAAAACTTTACAGCCAGATCCAATTTTACTTTTCTCAGCAAACGTAATTAAATTTGCTAAAAAGTACACATCACAATTGAAGCTTAGTAGCTGCTCAGGAAGATTTCAGCTACCTTTTTACAGTGGTAAGGATTAGGAATATGTCAAACTCCTGTTCAGTGAATATGAACAAACCAAAGAGGGCTTAGAATTGAAGGAAATCAATGGCACCCTTCTGTAACTATTAAAGAGAAAGGGAGGAGAGGGCAGCTGAGTGCTGCTTCTCCTTTTTACAGGATCCCACATGCATCTTCCACTCATGGGCATGTACTGTCTTCTCAAAAGTTGTTCAATCTTACTCCTGGGTCTGCTGTGGTGACTATGTGGATACAGAGGGGGAAGTCCAGGATCTAAAGTACTGGCTATCCCCATTCTAGACAAAAATTTGAAACACTTATATGACTTCTGCAGCAGCTAAACAGAACCATAACCATACCACATAGATCAATTTTAATATCTGTACACATACAATACTATATTTAGTGAGTCTAACACAAGGGGTGACACCCAACACTTGCTTATGTGAGAGTAAGTCCCATTAAGAACATAGGAATGTAAGAAATGACTTGGTGAATCAGACCACGGGGTTATCTAGTCCAATAGGTGTCCCCAGTGTGGCAGACAGTTGCAGACAGAAGCCCGCTAATGGATCAATCTGTTAGAATAGGTTGCCATGGGGGGCAGAAAGTTCTCCTTCTCTGGAGGTTTTCAAGAAATGGCTGGGCCTACATCTCTCTGAGATGGTTTAGGAAATCCTACATTAGCAGGAGTTTGGCCTTGATGACCCTAGAGGTCCCTTCCTTTCATGTTCCAGATATGCAATCCACCACTTGGCTCAGGTTTTTGGCCACAGCTGGGAGCTGCTGCGATAACTGGCTTTGTTCCAATAGGTCCCATGTTTCAATCAGCCTGACCCTGGGGGTCAACCACATGTTATGGCTGACCTGATTAGGCTAGAAAACGGGGGAGGAGAATTAAAAGTCTAGAGACAGGAATCAGCAGGAAAAAAGAGCGTTTTGCCAGAGGTTTTTACACAGCCAAGGAAGGGGTGTGGGAGAAATGACATCAAGGCAGTGTCTAGGGAAAAGATTAAAGCAAGGCTGGGGTCAGGCAGGTCAGAAGTCCTTGTCACATCCTCTGGTCTGTGGCAGGAAAAATATGCAGTCAAAAGAGAAGGCACAGCTGTAGTTTAAGGTTCCATGTGTCTGAGAATCGCCATTATCCTAACCGGCATTTTGCACAGAGTAGAAAGAGCTTCAACACCTTGGATAGTGCTGAGCATGTAAAGCAAGTCTACGGAGGGAAAATTCCTGGCGTCTTTTACTCTTGAGGCTTGTATTAACCAGCAAAAGAGCTAAAGTAATGGGCTGAAAATGAAGGCTAAACAGCCTAGTGCTTACCACACCTTCCAATTATGTGATTCTATAAATAAAGACACACACTAATTCCCCAGTAGCTGCCCTTCAGAGACACATTGCCTATTGCATATGCCTTCCTCAAGTCATAACAGCTGTCAGTGCTAGTAATCCATAATAGTCCTGTTCCCCATGAATTTCAAAGTTTAATTATGCACTTTGTGGGAATAAAACCCTTTTGTCTGTCCTGACTCCTCAGTTTACAAGGTGTCCTCTGGTGTTTTGAGAAAGGAATCTCCATCATGCAAAGATCTTTTGGGAACTTTTCACTGAGCCTCTCTGTAGCATTATGTTGAATTTGGTGTTGACTGCTCACTCCATTAAAGGACCTTGAGGGACTTTCCACCTCTCTATTGTGAGAAGTATCCATGTACTCCTAACCACCTCCTTATGGTCTTTAATTAGTTTCTTACCCATGGGAAGATCTAAACTTTAATTCTATGGCTGTTTTGTTTACCAAGAAGCTTACATAATTTATGTGCAAATGCATTATTCTTACCATTAGTAAAGAATAGAGTAGACCCTTTCTCCAGTCCTTAATTACAGAAGTACTTGGATTCATTCCTATCTAGTTCCAAATCTGATTTTGGGACAGCCTTTCTGTAAAAAGGCAGACACAGTATCCCATGCTGTTTAACAGTTACAGAAAACCACCTGTGGGAGTCAGCCAGAAATGTAACCTGCAATGTAACCAATAGGCAAGCCACACTTAGCTACACCTCTAACTTTTATCTTCTGATGTCTGAGTGAGAGTTGAGGTCCTGAACCACTTCTGGAAGCAATTTTGACTTAAATGATGACAAAAAATACTAGAAAAACAGTAGTGCTGATGAGGAGGAAGTCCTCTACATGAATATAGCTTACAACTATTTCTGTCAAAGCAGAACTCTCACTGAAAGTTTGGAGCTTAGTAAACAGATGATGAAACTGACTTAACAAGAGTGGTAGGGTGGGATCCTTGAGCATGCTGAACAGAGCTTATAATTGTTTCAAATGAAGCCCCTTTCTGCACTTTCCTTTAGTAAGAAACAAGAGCCTCTGTGGTCATCTTCTGGACCTCCTAGATCCACATGTTAATGAGGACCTGTGAGATGGTGCCTCCTGCTAGAATGCTCCGCCTGCTTTAGATGCAGCGTAATCTCAAGCAGGAGGATCATTATTAAATGTGAGTCCTGGTGGACCAGAGGGTTCTGATTTTAAACAAGGGGGAATGCCATGTAGGCTGCCATGTAGGTAGCATGTTTCCATGTTTGGGGCTACTTGGGCAGGAGCCATAGAGGCTTGCAACGCTTCTGATTCACCAGTCATCCCTGCCAGAAACCTGTGAAGTCCAGTCCATGGGGGAATCCTTCAAGGGAATAGGTCTCAAGTTCCATAGAGAACTCTGCCCAACTGAAGATATCAGAGAAGCCTCAGTTGTGTTGAGCGAAGCAGAATTTCTAAGATGGAGTTAAAGTGCTACTTTTAAACTGCTAAAGACCAATTTATTTGAAGGACCACCTACATCTTTAAGAAACTCACATACCAGGAAAGAAATCAAATGCATTAATTTCTGAAAACTGGTTACAAAACAAAGGCCTTCTCAGTGGCTACCACAGAGCACTATAAGTTCACAAAATACTTTTGGGAGATTGATGAAGATGCCCCTATTCACCCTGGCCTCTGGCTGATGAAAGACCTTCTCTTCCCCACTTTCAGGCACTGTTGGTTTTAGTGGCTTCATTTAAAGTTTTGTTTTTACAGATGTATCCTGCCCTGAAACCTTCAGGTATAAGGCTGGATAAAAATACAAATAAATAAATACATCATCTCACAACTTGCCTCAGAATAAGCCTCAGGATATTTATTTCAAGCAAATGATATGTGATATTTCTGCTACACTGCTCTCTAAAATAAATTATTAGGGAAACTGATTATTTTAAACTCCATGTGTACTTGAACGTGACTTGTTCCTTTACCTTTTTGGTACTACAGAAAACTATTTCATATAGTTTATATTATTATATACTTTACACTGCAATGGTATCTTAATTATTTTTATCAGTCCAGATACCCAAAGAAGCTCTGCTAAAAATAAATGGCCTATAAATATTTTAAGTAACATGTTCCTTGTATTAGTGTTTGTGTATACTTTTATGTTAACACACCAGGAAACACAAAAATAGTCTCTACTTCTGTAAAAAGAAAAGAAAAGAAATCCTAACTGAACATTCAGTGATCTGGAAAGAGCTTCTTAACCTTAGGATTTTAGCTGTAATTAGCCTATCAATCCAATATTTCTCCAGGTCATACGAATTCTTGTATAAGTCCAGCAGACTGCAAAGTTAAATCCTCTCTCACTCTCTCTCATTATATATTATTCAGCTAGTTAGTTAGTTAGTTATAAATGTGTACACACACACACACACACATATACATACAACATATCTTTTAGCCCTATTTGTTAGCATGGTACACATTGTACAGTTCTTTTATGTACAATATACCAGTATATTCCGGCATATAAGACGACTGGGCGTATAAGACAACCTCCAACTTTTCCAGTTAAAGTATAGAGTTTAGGATATACTCACCGTATAAGAAGGTGACACCTGGCATATAAGGTGACCCCCAACTTTTGCGAAGATTCTCCTGTGTTAAAAATCAGTCTTATACACCAGAATATACTGTAGTTTTATTATTGACTTATTTCAAACACTTTACCTCTTCAGCTTTTTGCAACAATGTGAACAGGTACCGCCTGTTGGGATGCTAATATGCTTATTTAGACACAAGTCCCAGGAAAATAAAGAATAGAAATCACATCTAAACATATATTACTTCAGGAACATAGGTTAAGCAATACATAAGAGTAAATTTAAATCATGATATTCCCTATTGCAAAATAAAACTGAGAAGGATTTTTCTAGATAATTTCTATGTGTTTAGTTTTCATATTTCATAACATTTAAGGAACAGTTTTCTATAAGCAGAATCAATTCCTTACCCAGAAAAGGGGGGAAGAGTTTAAAACAGTAGTGGCCAAACCACATCCTTCCAGACATGGATGACAGACATACCAATGGCTACTAGAATGGAGAACTAGGTACCGTATTTTCCGGTGTATAAGACGACCCCCAACTTTCCAGTTAAAATACAGAGTTTGGGATATACTCGCCGTATAAGAAGACAACACCTAGCGTATAAGACGACCCCCGACTTTTGAGAAGATTTTCCTGGGTTAAAAGTAGTCTTATACGCCAGAAAATACAGTACATCTTTCAGGCTGGGGAGAGAGGCAGGATGTCTGTAAGGCCATTTGCTGGGATTCGAGAGCAGGTGAAGGTTTTGCCCTTGTCTTCTGCTTGAGATGCCCATGAGCAATTGGTGGGCCACTGTGTGAAACAGGATGCTTGACTAGAGGGGCTGTGGCCTGATCCAGCAAGGCTCCTCTTATGTTCTCATGTTCTTACATCAATGAACTACAACACCGATGAGCCCTAGTAAATCTAATCCGCAGCATGAAATGACAGAAGTTGCAATTAAACAACATCTGGAAGGCCAGAGATGGTATAAAACCACAGCCAAATGTAACTGTGCCGCCCCAACAAGTAAGTTGAGGTCTGAATATTCTTGTTGACATGTTAGCCTCTAGATTTTCCCAGCCAGCAACACTTTGTGGCCTACTTGCACTCAAGAAGAACCTCTTGATAGGAACAAGAACCAAGATCCACACCTTAATTTTTTTATTTATGTAGTGCATTTGTATCCCAGCCTTCACCCAAAGGCCCCAGAGGAAGTCAAAGCATACAATAAAACATAGAACACTAAATATACTTAAAACATAACCCACCCATTCTCCCTCCCACACACCTACTTTGGTACAACTACGTTTAGAAGTAACTATATGGATAGCTTACCAAAAGCGGAACAATACAACTGAATTACGACAAAAAAAGAAAACAATCACACTCTAGGACTTTTCCCTCTACCTAGAATAATTACTTAGGCTACATGTGTATGTATTATTAGCTTAATCCCAAACTCTATCAAAATATACTGCCATGACACTGAACTGATGTGTTACGTACATCTTATTTGTAACCCTGCTGAAATGAATCAAGATTTAATTGGTGCTTCTGCAGGGCAACCACTTTGTAAATTGCTCAATGGGACTTGAATGTTTACTTCTTTAAGCTAAATTCAAGAAAGAAATTGCAGGAACGTGTGTAGTCTTTCAGTGATTCTACTGACCCTAAATTACTGGGAGAAACATCTGATAAAATCAGAGATTTGCTCACACTGTAGAACAAGAGGTGCTCAAGAAATGAGAAAGAAAAGAATATCCTTTTGTTTTTGTAATTGCTTTCTGGATGATAAGGTAGCAGTTCACAAATCAAATTGTTTATTTAAGAAAATAACCTTCGGAGTAAGCTAAGAATAAATCTCACATTCTACCTTTCTGCCCAGAATTTAAGTACACTTAACAACCTAGAGAGGGCACTGTTGTACCACCTTTGAAACCTTCAGAGCTGTATTGGCATATAAAAATGGAACTGTCAACAACATTCATTCCATAAGATGCAAATATAGTAAACCTAATACATTTGTAATCCAGAAACACTGAAGCAAGGTTTTGTGAAGACAACCGGACTTGAAGAAAAAAAAAAAGAAACTTCACATAATAGTCCGTCAAACTGAAAAAGACTACAGCATTACCCAAGCAGTGAATTTCCCTTTGTAGTTTGCCCTGTAAGAAAAGGTAACTAATCACAGCACTTCCTTATTCTCTTCAAAGGTGTTTGGTTACTGGAACCCCAGTTACATTCCGTAAGAAATATGAGTAATTCCACATTCCCCTGGAATAGTATATTATCCCTATATGTCACAACTCTGTTCTAAAAACCATTTCTGCCTGTGCACCTTTTCAAATACGTAGCTATAAACTCGGCATGTAAAAAATGTGAAGCTCAACTACAATTTTTTTCCAATTAAAAAAAATAGGGTTAACATTGCCCAATTTTCTAAATAGGAATTATTTTCTATAAGCATTTACCCATTTGTGCCAATTTAAGAGGATGCTAGATCTAACGACAGATTTCATTTCTTTATTACAAAGACAGGAAGCACTCACTTTATTCTGTGAACACAGCCACAGCTGAAAGAACATCTCTCCAAAACTATTTTTCCTTAAATAAAAGGACAATAACAACAATAATGATGCACGAATTCCTAACCATACTGATGTACTGACATCAATTTTATTTCTTGAGAAGACCCTGTACTAACTTAGAAACTGACACACTGTTGAAAACATGTGCACAATACCGTAATGTTTTATCAGGACTTGAACACATTGTGCTGTACAAGGCAGGCATGGAATATTATAAAAACGGACTTTTAAAGAAAGCCACCTCTCAGTCATACTTATGAGATGAACATGAAACTGTTAACTACCTGATTTTTAGAAATAAAATTATGGCTTCCAATTCATTTCTTTTATTACTGTTTTCAGCTGTGCACAAAGACCTGCTGACTATGTGTGTCCTGTGGGCATATTCAGAAGTTATTCCACACCAAAGCAACCTTCTGAGCTTCCTTAGCTCACCAAAGTTATGCTCATCTATATAAAACGGATTCTAAACAGATCTAGTGAAATGCTTTGAATTCTTTTATAAAACTGACCTAGATTACCTCATACAATGTCACTTCGGAGTTTTATGAAACACGACAAGAGGATAATTTTATCAGTATAATTTTCCAAAATGTATTTAAATAAAACTTGCTTTTGCCTTTATAGCAATGCAGCAGGGTGAGCAATTACTTTATGAACAAGCTGAGAGTTTCTTTTCTGAAGCTTTGCAAAACCCAGAACTAATAAATGTTAGACCTAAATATAATGAAAAGTCTGTTTTAAAAAAGAGAGAGGAGAAGAAGAAGAAGAAGAAAGGAAAGATCTAGGCACAGATCAGCATCCAATTAGTAAAGCCCAACATTTTTAAACAGGAAAAGGGTTGAAAGGAATGAGTACAACTGGAAACCCATACTTCACATTGTGCAATCTCCCTGATAAAAGGAGGAAATGTGTGTTTATCAATGTGGCTGTAAGTGCACAGTTCATTTGGTGTCCTGTAAACAATGCCTGGTTGCCCATTTCCGAATATATGTGAGAATCTTGCAGTTCCAGAAAGCCACATTCAGCAGGCAAGGTCACACTAGCAAAGCCCTGGAAATGGAAAATTAGGAAAATCTGGCAATCAAAGGTTTAAGTCTGACTAGAAAAGACCCTGAGGCTTTCTAGCCCTCTTTCACCATTAGCCTGGCTGTCTCTACTTGGTCAGTGTTAACAAAAGACCAGAGGAAATGAAAACAAACCAAACAGGAACAAATCCACTGTTCACCTATTTCTCACAATACCACCATGGCACTGATGAGAAGGAAAAACTTTTGCAAATCCTTCCTTTCCTCTGTTCATTTATTTTTTTAACAAAATAAATACTAGGAATTACAACTACCCAAAACTATAGCAAATGTCTCTAGAAAGGATTCTAATGTATGAAAAAAACGTTTCTAAAAGTGATGTTCATAAATAGGTGTTTGCCAAGTTTATCTGAAAGTAACACAAAGGCAACACTAGTACGACAACTGCTGATGGTGCAGAAAAAAGAGAGAAAGAAGATGAAATTCTGATCTCTGTGCTTTAACTGGCAGTATGGATAAAATTAGGAAAATTTAATTTCTTTCACCTGCAGCATCAACTGTGGCCACTGACTAACATTTATAGGAACTGCGGTCTTAAAAAAATGTACTTCTCTTAGCTATGAGTGATTATAATTTTCACCTAGATTCTTTAACACAGCAAAAACAGAGTAATTTCAATTACTGCCCAATTTCAATACAAATAAATACGTTAAGATTGCAACTTTTTACTATTGTTGAAAATTGCCAGATACTGCCCTTTTTTGCAAGGCAAGATGGACGGACAGACAGACAGATAGATGGATGGGGGGGTGGATAGATAGATAGATAAAGAGAGAGACAGACAGACAGACAGAGAGTCATCTAGGGTTACAGAATGAAGAAGGAATGTTTCCAGATCAGAAAAACCTCACTTCCATGTAATTCACAGCTTATCCCGTATTAACCCTTGTTGTACAGAGGCAAGAGGACAGAAGGGCCTGAACTGCTATGTCCCATGGGATCACAAAATGTCAAACACAACTTAACATCAGCAACACCAAATGAAGTATATGCCCATATCATTCATGAGAATTCTGCACTTCAAAGTTATACACTAAAGGTTTGTTACAGTAAAGATTGCCTGTGTTCAAGCAGTAATTTTAAAAAAGCATCCCTTATGATTTGTGTATAGGATAATTTACAGTCCAGTCTGGCCCAACCCATGAACATTCTAGGCTAGAAAAGATGGATTTAGATCCAGGATGAGAGCACAGCCTCTATTAAAGCAAAATTAAAGAATAAGTTTATTGGCACTGATGTCAAATTCAGCATCAGCAAAGGGAGGTAACTTCATTTGTTTTCTAGGTTTCTCTTTAAAATGTGCATTTCTTCACTAGGCCTGCATAAAAATAGGAACATAAAAATATGTAACATATTATCAAACTGTTACCTGCAAAAGAAACTTTTAGAAACAGCACCTATCTTCAGTGACCACTTACTAAAATCCAAGGAAATCCCACGTTAATAAAGCTGCATCAGGTCTGAAAACCTATAAGTTACCGTATTTTCCGGCGTATAACACGACTGGGCGTATAAGACGACCCCCAACTTTTCCAGTTAAAATATAGAGTTTGGTATATACTCGCTGTATAAGACGACCTCTCTTCCAAAACACATCAAATAAAAATTTTAAAAACATCAGATTCAATTTCAATACAGTAATGTTAATTCAAATGCTTATGACGTGCAGGTACTTAGCAGGAAAACTCACTTATAAACATAAGGGTGTTTGTCATCAAACATGTAAACATAAAACAGTGCAAGTGGATTAAACTTTTCCTATTTCACTCTAAAGCTAAAAGGAAGGATAAGACAATAAACCCATGGGAGCTGCCCTGTCAGGATTCGAGGGGACGGACAAAATCGCCATCAAAAATCAGCCAGAAAACAGAGCCTGGGGTCAGCCACCCTTCAGGGAAGGGGGAACTAAAGGGATCAAAAAGGCACCATTAACATTTAAGGCAGGAAAGGACTCCCCCCTCACAATCAGGTCCTGCTCGCTGCAGCTGCTGGCTCCAAAGGAGCCTATCGGTCAGAGAGGTTGGCAGCAGCAGCCTCCTCCAAAAGGAGAGTTTTATTCTAGCCGTAGCAGCAACAGAAGGAGGAGGGGTAGCAAGGAGGACAATGAAGGAATGTACCGGCCACATGGACGAGCACAAGGCAGGCAGGCGCTGATGATTCAGACTGCGCCGCCGCCGAGCTGAGCCGAGCCAAACCGAGCCGGGTGGCTAAGTCTGACCGCGGCGGGGCGAGGAGGGTCAGCGGATCACACGCCCGGGTGGCTACTCATGTGGCTGTGAAACCTCCAAAGTGGCGCTCGTCTCCGCCTCAGTCCACTCGCCTCTCCCCCCCCCTCTCGCTCGCTTAAGCTGCCGCGTGCTGGGTCCGCTTCCTTTTCCTCCCCTCCAGGCACCCGGTGCCGCGATGGGGAGAAAGTAGGGAAGGAGGAGGGAGACCGGAGCACGGCCAGTATGTCTGCTCATCTGGCCATGAAACCTCCAAAACGGCGGGGTGAGGCAGCAGCATCGGCGCTGATATGAACACCAGGCATCCAGCTTCTAGCGGCAGCTTAAGCGAGCGGGGGGGGGGGGACTTCCAAAGCGCCGCTTGTCTCCGCCTCAGTCCACTCGCCTTCCCCCCCACTTGCTTAAGCTGCTGCTAGACGCTGGCACTGACAGAGGGAAAAACCTTGCTCTGATAAAGATCTGTGGCTGCAATGCAGCTTTGGAGTCTGCCTCCCTAGCACGATTCATCTATGATCCTGTAGGGGAGGGGATGTTCCACCAAGCGAAATATGAAGAATCCTGCCATCATTTTCTCTTCAAAAGCCTCTCTGCTTTCAACCCCTCCCCTACTGGATCATAGACGAATCTTGCGCTAGAGGGGCAGACTCTTCTAAAGCAGAGAAGAGAAAATGAGGGCAGGATTCTTCATATTTCGCTCCATTTAGCAAGGTTTTTTCCTCGTTTCGGCGCCAGAAGGAAAGCTACAAGCCACATGATTGGGATTAGCAGGTAAGGCTGCTGTTTCTCCCCAAGTTTCAGAAGATTTTTTGGGGTTAAAAAGTTGTCTTATACGCAGGAAAATACGGTATAGCTTCCTCTAACCAGTGCTCTCCTACAAAATCTCACCTGTACAGGGACTGTGCAAGTATTTACACGTTCCCCAAACACGTAACAATATATGGAGGAGCAGAAATTGGGGATGCATTCACACGTAGCACATACAGCTGCTCAAAAGTGTCTTGTGTGTTTCTATACTAGCCAGTATACCAGAATAGCAAGTGCACTAGTAGTCTGCTTCTGCATGTATGAAAGAAAGGGAGGCTCCTAGGACTCTTGACTGTGATCACACCAGGCTGCTCTAGGTTGTCCTGTTAAGAAGCCAAACCAAAGCCGTCCTAATCCTGTCCACACCCATCCCTGATAATCACTCCTCAGATTGTCCACAATTCGGCCTGCTATGCTCACACCTTTTCTGTTATCTCCTCAAGTCTGTTACACTTTCTCCACCACTATTGATTACATCAACACCACCTGCATTCTGATAGGACAAAGCTCTGTCAATCAATCATGGCAATTGGGTGTGCTGAAGTTATGTATCACTGAGGGCAAACTCAGAGTACTGTTGGGGTCAGGGGACCGTGCCCCCAAACAGATGCAGCCGAGGCATATTCCAGCCAGCATGCACATCCACCTCTGCAGCCATTCCAGTAGAAAAAGGAGAGGCTGTAAGCTGCTGTTTTACCTCAAACAACTGGAGCATTTTTCCTTTTGAGTAAAAGGCCTCTTTCCCTTGCAGACTGCTGATGTTAACTGGAAGCTACATTGCCCTTAGAACTGTATTATTTCTACTCTTACTCCACGCATTCCCTCTCCCCATCCCAACAGTGCTTTTCTGGCCATTTAATTTGTAAATCCCTCCTGTTCTTCGAAAAAAAAAGTGCATTATTAGTCTAGCACAAAATAGAATGGTATTTTTAAAAAATAATGGTCAGGGTCCATAAGACTGCAATCAGAACAAAAAAGCAGGATGGGAGATGGGGCCCACCTAAGGATGATGACAGAAGTGGAAAGGGATGCAAGGAAGGAGGATCGTGTGTGTGCCCTCAGCCAGGCATTGGCTGGGAGGGAAAGTTGGATCCACCCTCCCAGGGTGGTTCAGCCTCCTCTAGCCCAGTTCCATGCTCACACAGATGAAGTGAAAATGGGCTAAGACATTTTCTGTAAAAGTGGACTCTGTAGAAGCCGGTTTGAGGAGGGACAGCCTGCCCCCAGGACAATCCCAGCAAAAAACAATCTGGACAAAACAATGAGAAGACATTTTCTCATCCCATCTTTAATCCACCTTTTCTAGCCTAGAATGTTTGTGAGAGGAGGAAGGGCAGATTGGTAGGCAAATGATCCCACATGGAAAATGATCTCTAAGTTGCCACAAAAGTATTTTTGTTTTGTTTGTTTTTTACTGCAAATGAATGCAAACCTAAGGTTGCTGGATGCTTTTCTTGTAAAAAACATTTCACTTGGAAATGTCCTGAAATCATATATTAACTACAGTCAAAACAGTTGAGCAGCTATATATTTTCTTAATAAACCAGCCTGAACCCTTTTTTTTTCTTGCCCTTCAAGTGGCAAGTTTGCCTTTCTGACCCTCAGTTCACTGAAGTCCTTTACATGTGCTTTAACATAATTTCCCCATACATAGCACTCTAGATGAACTCATTAAAAAAAAGACTGCTACAAGTATGAAAAAAGTCAGAAGTTAAAGGTTCCATAAAGGGATTCAAATAAATCTTTCAAGAACTTAGAACTATTTATTCAGTATTAGTATCACAAAAGTGTACTGGAGTAGTGATAGCTAAAAGAAGAAACCATTATACGAGCAATGCTGGGGGTATTTTTCCCATACCTTTGTGACAAGTAGCAAGTAGTATAAATGGTTTTATAGGTTGAGAAAACACAATAAAACATTGAACCCCCTCACACACACACACATAATGTATACACAGGCGGAGGAAGGATAACTCTGATAAACATTACCACACCATATATTCTTTCTCCACAGACTCTAGCAAAATAACCTGCAATGTGTCCTTCTATACTATATACACTCATTAAAACGTTAGACCATTAAAGCAAAGGAATCTACAATTACAAATCTTCCTTTCCCTCTATGCAGTTATGTATTTGAGGAATATGACCTTCATGATTTCCTGTAGTTAACAGCACAAGTTGACATTAAATAATAATTCAGAAAGCTTGGAGTTGTAAGCCCTGTTGGGTTAGAAGAGGAAAGTGGTGGTTTGATACGTTCAGGGTGTGGGTTGGTAAAAATCTGAAAGCCTTGTTCTAACCTCCATTTCTAAACTTCTTGCGTATACATTTGCAAAATACATTTAGGATGTTTTTCCACTGAGCTCCTTTAATCTGGATCTAAGAAGATCCGGATCTAAGGAATTGGTACTTCCCCTAATCCAGATCTTGTAGATTCGGATTAAGGGAAGTACTCAATGTGTTTCCACAGGTGGTCTAGTACCTAATAGCAATGGGTGCTAGCCTGCCTGCTGTGGAAACGCTGGAGCACCCATGTGCAAATCTGGATTTACCCATGAGGCGTCTGCCTGTCACCCCAGGTGTTTTGGGGGACAAGGGGTGTAATCTCCATAGTTGCTCTGGAGAATCTTCAAAGATCCTCCAGAGCAGCTCCGTAGAATCTCTGGAGCAATCTGCCGCTAACATCAAAGATCCTCCGGAGCCTTTGACAGCGGCATTGCTCTCACAAGGGGTTCTCTTTGGAGCCTGTGCTAACCTCCGAAGGCAACTTTGGAGGGACTTTGAAGTTTTGAGTTTGGGGCGGCCCCCCAAGGCCCCCCCCCCCGAGCCTCCTCTAGACCTCATTGCCCAATTGTAGTGGAAACAGGCTCCCTATAATCCAGATTTGATGGCTGAAGACCCCATTGTAAAGGGTCTACAGGTAATCCAAATAATAGGTCCTAAAGGACCCATATGATCCGGATTTACCTACCTCTGGTGGAAACAAATGTGGCTCTAATGGGGTCTGTAGTGGAAATGCCATCCTGCTCTGAGCCTAATGGGTCCTTAATGGGTACTTCAATGGGTACTTAGTGCTAGTGGAAAAACACCCTTAGGCCCTGTTTCCATTCATGCCTCTTAAAATGGTTTAAAAATGAAACAAAAAAGCAATTTAAACACAGATTCTGGTAGTTCCCACTTCAGTGGCTTTAAATCACTTTAAATTGCTATCAACCCCTGCTGTCCCACCCAAAATGGTTCAAAATCGCATTAGGGAAAGGGAATATTTTCTTCCCCCCTCTTGCCAGCTGGTGTCCCACCCCCTGCCTGCCAAATGGATCCCGCAGTGACGTGGTGGAGGTTGGGGAATTGCAGCGCCCCCTCTCCTTTCCTCTTCCCTCATGCTTTTGCAAAAGATGTCCTGCACATATGCACGCACACACAAATACACACACACCTTCCTCCCCTTCGCTCCCCTTCCCATCACCAGCAGCACTGGCTGGTATACACACACACACAACACACACAAACATAAATTCAGGACTGGTGCCTTTTCACTTTTCCACAAATGCAGAAAAGTGAAAAAGGGTCAGTAGAGAGAGAGCTGCATACCCATTCCCTGGTTGGCTGCACACAAGCGTGCTCAGTCACCAGTGGGGCATGGGAGGGGGAGGTGCTTCTCTCCTTCCCAGGGCTTAGCAAAGCAAAAGAGGTGGCTCCAGTGTGTGCTTCCCAGCAAGGAGAAAATGAGGGGAAATGAAAAATGAAACTTTGTTATCCGTGTGAAGTGTAGAGTGGGTGAACTGCTACATCTTATCAGGCTGAATTGTTACTTCTCTGCTGAATATGAATCTGGCACTTGTAACAAATCTGGCAAGGGGCTGGTCCTGGTGCAGGGTGAAAGCCCAACTGTTTCATGACATATTTGCCCCAATACTGCTGTAGCATTCCCACAGCAATAAGGAAGAAGCGTTTTAAAAGCAAAACCTGAAAAAAAAACCCTGAAAAAACAGGTGTTTATTTATTCTGTTTTTTAGCCAAATAATCCTCAAAATACCCCTGAAACTGATTGAGAATGGGGACAAAGAGGATCCAAACCGTTTCTAAACTGTTTTAAAATGCCAATGGGAACTGGGCCTTACAGGCTGTGCAAAATGAATTGCCAGAGTATATTTGAAATATGTAGTCTCCTACTGTTCAGACGCATTTCATGAGTTGGGGTACGTCTACACCAAGGTTTTAATCCAGCTTCAGACCACTTTCAGAATGAGAGAAGACATCAGCAAAGTGAATTTTTTTTGAGGGGGGAGGGACACTCCCTAACTCCAAAGATCCACCTTTGGGTTAGATAATGTAGAAAGAAAAGGATTAGTCACTTTGATGATGTAGTCTCTAGGGCAGTGGTTCTCAACCTTCCTAATCCAGCGACCCCTTAATGGAGTTCCACATGTTATGGAGACCCCCAACCACGGAGGTAGAGCAGCTGGGAGGTGGGAGGGAAGGGTTGCGGGAGACTCATTGCGACCCCTCTGAAAGGACAGTTCGACCCCCAAAGGGGTCCCGACCCCCAGGTTGAGAACCACTGCTCTAGGGTGTGGTCACACCTAAGGTTTAATCCAGCTTCAGTCCACCTTCAGAGTGAAAGAACACATCAGCAAAGTGACCAGTAATGTTCTTTCCACATTATCGATCACAAAGGTGAATTTTCTGAGTTATTTAACATTGAAAGAAAACAACTTGTCACTTTGGTGATGTATTATCTAACTATGAAAGTGAACTGAAGCTAGATTAAACCTTAAGTGTGACCACAGCCTTTCACTCTGAAAGCAGACTGAAGCTAGATTAAAATTTAGGTGTAGACAGACCTTTGGAAGATAATGAAAAAGGAGACAGAAAGCACAGTGCTAGCTCTATCATGCTTAATATGTTCCCACACCACAGTGCCTGCCAAAGAGGAAACCAAACAATATTTTGCACATCACAGTAACTGTTCTCAATTATTAAACTTATGATATTAGCCATTTTAATTATAACTCAAGTCCTATTTCAGCATGCCAGGAAAAGTATTAGAACACAATGCTAAAGCATTAGCTGCCTTTTATCTGCACAGATGTGGGTAGATTGCAAGGTGTTTTGGTTTAAACTGGGTGAGTTGTGGGATGTTTTATTTCCATTGTGTGGGATGAAGGAATCTTGTTTTTAATTGATACAGAAGTATTTAATTCTTTGTTCTATAATGTACAAAAAAGGAGGGAACAAAATGCTATGCCAGAAATACGAGAGGAAATGTCACTAAGGGTAACTAACAATGCTGTGATGGAAAAGGGAAGAGTCAAGGCGGCAGGAGACAAATGTTAGATGTATTAAAACTTTCATTTCTTCTATGCCTTCTAACCAGAAGAATTAGGTGAGGTCTGTCAGTCAGTCCACTGCTCTGGTAATGCTACTTTTGAACACCAGGTCAATCTAAAATGAAATATCAAACATTCTTTCCTGATTCTGAATGAAGAGGTTGATGTCCCACAAAAACCCAGAGTTTTGCCTTACCCAGCTTTGTCCTCCACTTACTCAGAGTAGTACAGTTCCAGACAGCTGAGGCACAGAATGAGAGTTGCTGTGATCAACATGACTTCTGTTCCCCTTTCCAGATGGCCAACTGCGTCTGTGACAATGGGACATTACAAAAGTCCCATTGTAAATCCAACTGAATATGGGTTAGAATGCACCATTGTAACTACAAAGTCGGGGCGATGGAAGTGAAAAAAAAATATTTCTTCACCAAGAAACTGACTGGCAGAACTTTTTCAGGTGGTAAGCAGCCTACTGACATCACACCAAAAAAAAAAAAAAAAAGATGTTGCCCTCAGAGGCACCCTATGCTAGATCTGTGAGGACTTTCAGGAACAGCCTGATGGAGGTGTCCAGAGAACTGTACAGTCACGTTATTATGAATCAGGTCTGTGGATGTGGGCAACCTGCTTGCCCAGGCTGGCCAACCTTGCCCATCATGACTCATAAGGGATAGCTGGAGGAGCTTGGAAGCAGGGTGTAGGGAAGTAGTAAATGACTCGTTCTGAGAGGTACCCTTCCTAGACCCAGAAATATTAAATTACTGTTGCTTGGTTTCTAACATATCGTTTGTGAAAAAAGATTCTATACACGTGGTGGCAGCTCTATTACGGGAATGAGTGGAGAAAGTTGACTATTGGATCCCATTTCAGTCCTGCATCGGGCCTGGTAATGGCACTGAAATTGCCTTGGTCATCCTAGCTGACAACCTTCATTGAGTGAGGAACAGGGAAAATGACACACTGCTTGTTTATTATTTTTTCTCCTTGATCTCTCAACCACTTTTGATACTATTGACCATGGTATCCTCCAGGAAAGGCCTCAGCAAATGAGAGTTAGAGGCACTGCATTGCTCTGGTTTTGCTCCTGTTCCACGAACAATTTCAGAGAGTTGTCATGGAGAATTTTTGTTCATTTTCCTGGGAGTTGCCCTGAACTGTCAACTCAGGGTTTTATATGCTTTTTAGTATCTACATGGAACCACTGGGAGACGTCATCAGGAGATTTGGTGTGATTCTGAAGACAATCAGCTCTACTTGACTATATCACTTGGGTTAGGAGAGGCAGTTCAGGTCAGTAACTATCACCTAGAGACAATAATAAGCTGGTTGTGGACCAATACATTGACAAAACAGAAATAGTGTATGTCAGGGGTTCTCAAGCCCATAAAATAGGGAGACATTCTGTTATTGATGGACTTGTTTTACCTTGAATGGAAAAGGTGAGTAGTTTGGAGATAGTCCTGGATGCACTGCTTTCACTGAATGCTGGGAACACTTATATCCAGCACAGTAGGTGCACCTAGTCCCTTCAATGCATATATTTAGACACAGATGAAGACCCACTTCTCTACCCTAGCCTTTGGATGAAGAAACAACTTCTGCACTCCTTTCATATACTATTATATGCTGTTTTAGTGTATTAATTTCTTGTTGTGCCTTTATATCTGTTTTACTAGAACTCATCCTAAAATCTTTGAGTATAGGGCAAGTTAGAAATATAAATAGATAAATAAATAAACTGACCTGGTGCCCTCCAGATGTTGACTAAGACTAGCAGATGTAGCTCAAAGGAGTTGAAAGATGGCAGGCTGACGAAGGCTGATATTAGATAATGAGAGGGCAGACAAAAGTTGAAAACACAACGAGCACAAAATTTATTTTCTTCTAACTATGGGCAGAGTTTACATCTTATGCAACCTATGAAGACGCCCTTCAGAATATCATCACACCACATTTATTCATTCTTGCTACATAAAATCAGTACTGTGTGAAACAAAGATCATGAAATGTAACTGGTACTTTGCCCTGTAAGAGGATAAGATTTTAAAGAGTTGGGATGTTGTTTGACTTTCTACTGTTTTCATATAACATGCGGACACTTTACATGCTATCGGGAGGTTTCTGAAAATCCAATCTACATCACCAGGGAAGTCTAGATAAAGCCCACCAGGCTCACCATCATTTTAAAAACATTTAAATCTTTATTTAAACAAACCAAAATACAAACAATACACTATGTTCATACAACATAGAAAGTACAAATCTGCATGTCCTAAGCCCTCCCTCTCCTTCCTACTAGTGGGGCCACTCTTAGTTCCAGTATGCTTGCTGGTCCAGTACACTGGAAAACGCAGACTTGCCCCATCCTGACGGTTTCTGCTTGGCTGAAAACTGCAGGAAGAAGCACATAGCTTCCAGATTGCCTTTCCTATGATACAATGGTAGGTTCCTGATAATATGCAGTTGGGGCAGAGGAAAGCGAAATGGAACAATACCGTAGAGTAATAAAAATAAAAACAGAAACAGAGAGAGATCACTCTGCTTGCTGAGGTAGCTGTTGGTAGTAAATATGGTAAACAGGAAACTGTGACTTAACGCACCAAATTTTGAGCAAACATTAGGCATACACATACACACAAATCAAATGGCAGAAACAGGAAGCTGGAGCACAGAGAGAAATTGGGGAACAGGGGAAGAGGCGCAAAAGCAAAAAATGAATTAAGGCAAGGAGGGATGTGAAAAAAAAAATCTAGGCATCAGCTGTGACTCTACACAGGGCTCTTCCGCTCTGGAAACTGCAAAGATCACAAACAGACATTTCCGCCTCCCCGAGTGTAAAAACATCAAGTCTGAACTATCCCCACTAGCAACCCCATCAAGTACTGTATTTTGCACCATATAAGTCATACTGACAGGTAAGACTCGCCCATAATTTGCCAAGCAATATTTAGGAAAGACAGATTGAAAGATAGGACGCAGGGTGATTTTAGGACAACTTGTATTGGAAATAAATGTATGTCTTATTATGGGGAAAAAAAGTACTTTCTATAAGGCAGACAGACACTCTAGAAGTAATACAAACTTTTTCAAAGCAGTCACCACCTGTTCTTCCTTTCTCTACAGTTAAGGAACTTTGAAGAGGTACTGCCAGTATCTTCTGAAATGCATCGGCTTAAGCCACCAATTACTAGGTGCAAACAGCCACCAAGGACAAAAGCAAGACCGGGACTTCCATTATTTTTCAAAGTTCAAAGCCAACATAAAGCTCTTGTGCACATTTCCCCCCCATAAATTATACATTTATTGCCATATGTAAGATTTCAAGTGCAACTTTAGAACCTTTTTTAAATGAATTCAGCTGTAAAAGCATGGTTATAGAATCTCTATCATTAAAGCAATTGATTCCATATATTTATATCTTTTATTTTTTTTGCCATGAAATTAGTATCTGTTCAGAACAAAAAAAAACCTCCCTTATTTAGTCCAAGACAACTTGATAACATCTCTTTCAACTATAGTTATAAATATCTTGCACAAACTTCCAAAGCAGAAGTTGTCCAGATTTAACATTAGCATTAATTTGTGTCATAACTGACTGTTATTCTCAAGATAATAGCAAAGTATTCAGTCCAGGCTGTCTGGGAGAAAATAAAAATGAAACTTTTTCCTGTCACTAATCATTTAATTAAATTGATCAGTAATGTATTCTCCTCACACTTCTCACAAAACTGATTCTCAGATCTGTTATGCTGGAATAGAAGTTCAGAATAACTATATCAAGAAAAGAAAAAAACACATCTTCCCTAAAGCCAATTTTACACTGATTTTGTAGACAGATGCTCAATATAAATGTACAAATTCAGCATGAGCCAAGATTACTTACAAGTAGGGTTGTGCACAAATTTTTTTAAATTCGATTCATATTGAATAGAATGCAAGAAAATATGTATTTGTTTGAATAGATCCCCTTCTAATATAGTGGGATTCGAATTTGATACAAATGTTCAGTCCCATACAAATGCATATGAATCCCACACATATCCCATACAAATCCCATAAGAATCCCATACAAATCTTCATACAAGTGTATCAAAACATTTGAATTCGAATGTCAATCTTCAGATGTGCCAACATTCAATCTGAATACGAATGTCTGAATTCGGCCAAATTCGTATGAATTTTGAATGTTAGGAATATTCATGCACATCCCTACTTACAAGTCACCTTGCTAATCAAAGCTAAACTGGTCACTCAATGGAACCATATTAATGGTGACCATTATCAATTCTGATTATTTTTAGTCTTTTGCTTCATTGCTGGCCTTGTTATTCCACACAGTAAACTGTGTAATATTCGGAAATCCACAATATGTAAATCTTGTAAATAAATAAATCCACATATACTGTATGTTTATAACGTTATACAAATTAGTATCTTAAGATGCTGAGCTTCCAAGGTGCCCCAGGAAAAGATGTTCTGCTGGATTCTCTTTCTCTTCCAAAAGAGCATACGAAGACCCCTGCTGGATCAGGCCACAAGCTATCTAGTCTTCTACCCTGTCACATATAGTGGCCATCATTTGCTTCTGGGCATTCTCAAGCAGAAGACAAAAGGCCTTTCTGCATTTGGTCCTATTCTGGAATATATACCAGAACAGGGGATTACTGTCTGCATGCTAGTGCAGACTATGGCAAGCCCCAGGCAAGGCCTGCCATAGTCTGCGTTAGCATGTGGACAGCAGAGGCCTTTTCGCACTACAAGCCGAATGGCTGTAGTGCAGTAAGGCTCAGCCATTCAGGGATGCTTTGCCCATTCACACCTAGGCAGGTAAGGAATGCACGGGCACGTCTTCCTATCTGCCTATGTATGAAAGGGGAATCCGTCCCTGCGTGGACTAGCTCGAAAAGGCTAGCACTGGGGCAGGACACAACTCCCAGGCCTGCCCCCCATTGTGTTGAATTTGACCCAGAGGTGGGCAGGCAGGCCACGTACCTTCCCCAGATTCCTGTGGGATCTAGGGGTTCCTGTGTAGGCCCATGCCTGGGGGAGTGGTTATCCAGGGGGGTTCCTGCAGGAACCTGGGGAAGGTACGCGACCAGCCTGCCCAATCGGGACAGCCAAGGGGGAGGCTCGGACCTGTCAGAGAGGGAGCGTGCAAATGCATTCTCCCCTGACCAGCTGCGGGATGGCCACGGATACCCTGGGCCGGGTGGGAAGTGCAATTTTGTGCTCTACATCCAGAATGCATGTAAGGTGCCCCTGGGACTGGCTGGGGCAGTTCCGAATGCTCCATCTCAGGGTATCCTACACGCGTTCTGTTTGCTCTCATGTGAATAGGCCTTAGGTCCCCATCCTGAGATATATTCCAGAATAAAACCAAGTGCAGAAAGGGCAAAACCCTCACCTGCTCTCAACTCCTTGTAAAAGGGCTTTTGAGAAAACCTGCCTGTCCCTCCAGCACATAGGCATACATTCTAACCATTGATATACCTGTCTTTCATTAATTTGAGAGTGGCTGTAACTCAGCGGGAGAGCAAACAGCATGGAAAGTGGCCGGCTGTCTCTTCAGTCCCCAGCCGCTCCCAAGAAGTAGCCAATGATATCAGTATTTCTGTCAATAAAGTTGCATAGAGGTGTCCATGTAGTCACAAGAGGAGTCAGCCACAACCCAGAGGTATTAAAAAAACCACCCTTTCAAAGCATCTCAGATAATACTGTACTACACTGAACAAAGCAGCTTCATAAACCTGTTGTTCGAGCATTTGTAACTTCACTTGGGGATCAGTCATATGCTAATCTCTTGTCCCACTAAAATTTTAGTAGTAGCCTCACCAGGCACAATTCCTTATCGTTTCAGCAACCTCTATGCAAATGGCAAGGTGTTTTGTGCAACTGCATGCAATGTAGTATCATTTGACACTGTAGGAGCCTCCTACAATTTTTGGTGATCTTTATATTAAAAACACTATAAGGTAAACAAAGCAAAGAAAGTGTGGAACATAAATGTAAGAAAATAATATAAAGTGTTAAAAATCTGAGCAGATATTTTTCAAATGCAACCCTCAGCATAGGTTCTCAGGCAAGAGATCTCCTTATCTCATATAAAAGGACACGTGACAAGGTAAGAATGCAAACATACTCCTAAACAACTGTTAAATGTTACATGGAAACTAGGCTGCTGATATCTTCACCCTTAAGGTGAGAATGACAAACCACGTGAACTGCAATGCTTCTTCCCCTTTGGTAATGGAAAAATCAACGAATCCCTCTTCTAAGAAGTCACATCAATGTTCCTGCTACCATGAAGCACCAGTATAAATAATATATTTAGGCTGTTTTTGCACAGAAAGGCAAGATCTGGAAAAAGCACTGTCTGCATGACAGCAGTGGTCTAGACCAGCCCCATTACAGCCTCAAAGCTCACACAAGCTTTGGCAGTTAGCCTCCAAAGCTAGAAAGCTCATGCAAGCATCCCCTAGTGGTCCTGAAATGGGAGGCTTGCCTTCTGCACACCTCCCACATTAGGGATCGGGGCCCTCTGGTACACATGTAGATCTGATTAAACAATTCTACCAGTGATGCTGAATGAGGCCTCCCTAATACGGTTTACAGGGCGGTTACGTTAACTTGCAGCTCTGTGAGGGCCAGATGCTTATTGCACAGGCCCTTAGTTCAAAATAAGGGTCAATTCAGAAAGGGCCAAAGTTTCTTCCAATATGCAGAGATTATTGTGATCAGTTTTAGAAAAGTCAGCTAGCTATCAGTGACTGTTGCTCAATATGAACCGAAAGTACCACCCTAGGACAAAGAAAACACGGATTTGTGATTGCATATTGCAGTTACTGGTAGAAAAGTGTTGCTTCTGCTGATCACATCATTGAGGAGTCCCAGTGTTTTCTTTGTTTTTGTCAATGCTGAGGAATAACCCTAGCAGCTTTATCAGGCCTCCCATGGAACTAGTTGGCACAGCTTGTTATAAACATGTGAGGGGGCCTTGTGTCAGGCACCCTCACTGTACATAGTCAGTCACCTGGGGAAGATGGGTCTCTTTTCATTAGCCTTTGAGTGAAGAAATAGCTTCTCCCTTTTTAGGAACTCTTACGGTTGGCTTTAGGCAATACATTTGAATTGTGCTCTTCATTAGTTTTATTGTGATCCACTCTGAGATCCTTCCATATACAGTAAGTCAGGACAGAAATGCAATAAATAAATAATAAATACTGATTTTAACTTTACATTTGGCTTCCAGTGATTGTGCAGAGTTGGAAAAAAAAATTCATAAACCAACCCGGAATGTAATTCAGAAAAATTAAAACAAAAAAAAAAGAATTTTATCCAGACACTCAGTTATAATTCTAGACATGTCCTCTTCTGGATGGTGTCCTTCTGGACATAAGCACCTGCATTTAGATCTTCTCTGGGATAATGTCTACTAGGAGAATTAACATCTAAAGCAGGAAAGGGAAACATCCATGAGCATTCTCCATTATAATTCAGAATCTGAAGTACAGCTCTTCCAAAATTGTTACTGATTTCCACAGCACACTAGAGTAGTCAGAACTGCATAGGAAAAAAATGAGCATGTTCATTTTTTTTCTTCTAACTTTTTAACATGCTACAGTGTATTTATTTCCTTCAGTGGACATGCACGCATACTAAAAATATTCTGCTGAGACCCATTATTGATCTTGATGCAGTTCGGTGCAGTTTAAATATACCATTGTTCTAAGAAGGAAATCCAAGTATAGAAACAACATAAGGATTATTACATTGGAGACTGAAAGGCAGCTCTCTTTTCTTACAAAAAAGTAACAAGGATCACCAACTAGTCAACCACCCGTGTCCTAGAGTCAAGGGCTTCAGCAGTTCTGAGAAGGACAAATTAATAGTAAGAAACCAGTCACAACATAAACTCTCCGTGTGAAGCAGCACGATACATGGGACAAGATATGCCAGAGCTCCTTTTATCGAATCTTTACTAATGGCTGCCACACTTTCAGATGTGAAGTCATAAATCAAACCTAAACAAAGTTTTTTTTTTAAATGTAAGGCACATGAAACCATTTTATTTGTGCATGTTCTGCTAGTATTTCTAACCAGCAAAGTATAATTGATTATATCCAGGCAATCAAATGGGTTCAGATGATTCTTTGTACAAAGGGAAGCACAAGTATAGATATTGCATCTTCTATGTCTTCTCCGCTTGCTTCTGATAGAAAAGTCAGACCAAGATATGTACACTCATACATGTTCTTTCCAATAAGCACTGGTTTTAACTATTTTACCCATATTAAACTGGAGTTTTCCTCTTAAATTACATTTCTATTATAAATTTATAAATTTTAATCTGTTTTCTACTCCATAATTTACATTAGGATCATTCGGCACAGGGTGAGTTATAGAGCAGTTGGGTCTTATTTCAGATTATATCCTGAAATAGGCATCTGCCATCCACATAGTGGAGCAGACTATGGCAAGCCCCTTCCAGGGCCTGCTTCACTTTGCACCAGCATGCAGATAGGAGGTCCCTATTCTGGGATATAATCTAGAATAAGGCCAAATGCAGAAAGGGCCTAAAAAAGGAATTCTCTGTTTCTTTAGGAGATCTGCTAGCTAGGTCAGCGATGGTGAACCTTTTGAGCTTGGTGTGTCAAAATTCACAAGAAAACCTAGCTTAACTCGGGTGCTGTGTCACATCTAGAAATATCCAGAATTTTGTGATATTTGTAGCTGTAGTAAAAAAGTTATATTTTTGATATATGTATTTTATTAAAAGCAAAAACAAATAATTCTTTACATTTGCTAAATCTTCAATTGAAAGTTGGTATTTCATACACTTCAAGAACAAGCAAGCACTACACGCCCAGGTGCCAGGGTGACCAAGTGTGTCACCCAAAAGGGCTTGGTGTGTCACCTGTGACACGCATGTCATAGGTTGGCCATCACTGAGCTAGGTTATCTAAACCCATGTTATATAGTTTGATACGCAGGAACAAGTAACAGTTATCATAATGTCAGAACAAGAAGAGTACAGTCAATACGAATTACAAATGTGAGTTCAAAAAGTAAGAACAAAAGCCTAACTGTTCAGAATTTCACTGTTCAATGTTCATTCCATAGACTAGACTGAAAGTAACAACTTGCAAAGTTCTCTCCCCAGCTGAAAAGAAAGCCAATAGCCTGAAGTGGCTCATTCTATTATTGGTAGCAATAAACCATATTCATCATAATCACTAAAAAAAAGGAGACCATACAGTTATTTTAAGTTTGCACCTTTAAAACACACACACACACACACACACACACACCCTTAGTGGAACTATCATTGATAGTTATAACAAAATTCCAAGGGAAAGCGTACTCAGTACTGCTCTGAGTAAAGAATACAATATAAATAATAAATTCTGTTAAAACAGAGCTCCTACATTTGGATTCAGAAACAAAAGATATAATAAGTAAGAAATTGGAAGTAGCAACGCATACGATTATCAGCAGTGTGAAACCTGGAAGGCATTCAGTCACAAGGAGCATTCAATTCTTCTTAAGTTTATCTTTTGTACTTAAGCATAAATCAGTTTTTACTGCTATAATGGGGTCTTTAGCCTAAAGTCAGGGAAAAAATTATAAAGTGCAGAATAAGCAATAAATTAAGACCATTTTCATCAAAGTTTATACGCTATGGGAAACAGAATAGAGAGTAAGAAAAAATCATGAATACAGGGGGGTTCACAATAGGATTCAGGCCCATAGTTTAAGCATATTTAATACTCATATTCCCCTCTTTCTTTTCTTCCTTCCTTCCTTCGTTTTAAAAACTGAAATTACCACAGCACATACCTTAACAAGTTTTAGAAGTTGATAAAGATCTTCAACCTCATCACCTTCACAAGGTCTATATATCCGGCCAGTTTCCACGCTGGTACCTTTAATTGTGTGACGATAAAGAGGCAAATCCATTGCTTCTCCATAGAGTTCTATAGCATGGTATCCCACTGTCTGATACATATAACTATCCAGCTCATCAATCTCAGCTGAAAGGGTCAAACAAAAGTGATCTTAACTTAACTAATACATATAAACACAGAGACATATATGCACTTCTTATCCCATTAAATCTGGATCAGAGTTTAGACTAGCCAAATTCTCAGCCAAATGATCAATTCACGTCTGAGACCATGGAAGGGGTGTGGAGAAAGGAGAAGCAGCTTACCTAGAGCTTTTTCACACTTCCCTTATTTTGAAAATCCACATCTCCACTGATATCCTATGATTTAGCAGATGGCAACTTCTTATAAAAATCTGTGATCCAGAAAAGGCCAGCAGTTTGTCAGTCACCAAGAGTGTTCAGCAGTGGCAGCTCTTCCAGTTGGATAGGTAGTTGGCACCCCTCTCTCATAAGCCATGGTTGGCCTTCTGTTCCTCCTAGGCAGTACTTCCCAGGCAACTGGTCATTGATCTTTTCTGTATTTACTACACTTAATCCATATTAGTGGATTCGGATTAGCTTGGTCCAGAACAACCACAGCAGGAAGCATCTGCATTAAGCGGACTGGACAGCGGCAAATGAAAACTACAAAGAGACGCAGTGCGGGTACCTAAGCCCTGTTCTGTATCAATGGATGTGAACTACTGGTGACAGCAGCTCCCAAATCCAATGCAACCGGCCCATGTCTTCATTGATCAAACACCACATCTGGAAACAGGAGCAAAGCATCTTTGGAGACAATGCACAGGTGAAATGTCTTCACAGGCAATGCAAAGATACCATCATCAACAATACAGCCATTGTTCTGAAGGGTCTGTGACAGTATCTTCACAGTCTCATCATCACAGTGCATGTTCCTAAATGCCATGTCTACAGTCTTTCTAGTTCTGTTCTACATGTGGATTCCTCCGCCTTGTTCTACATCAGACCATGCTAGTACAGTTGTGATACCAATTTATCAGGTCCATCACTAATTTGGATTACTGCATCCTTAGTATGGATCTGATCTAGATTACCACTAGTCCCATGCAGATGATCTGGACTATGAGGCTTCTTGATCCAGATTACCAAATAAGTGCAGAAAGGGCCTTTGGCTCCTAATAAGAAGCAGCACAAGCTGTATTGATATCATAGTGGATCACAGCATCTTACTAGCAAAAGCACTTGCTCCCACCCTGAGGCTGAGGTGCACAGTACCTTACTCTTCTGCCCTCTTTGAAGCTAGATTATGAAAGTTTTTCCATCATGCCAGTAAACTGAACTTGTAAGCACAGAGTGTTCCATGGGAAGGACACTATGGAAGACATTTGCCCACCTTCAAGCACTCCTGGTAGAGCACTGTATGCCTGGGGATGCTGCAGACATGACATATACCTAAAGCCTCCACCAGGTGCCTTCTGACGACCATGTGGATGCAGACACTGACACAAACTTAGGAAACAGATCCTGCAACAGACCTAAGTGCCATCTAAATGCACAAAAGTATTAATGTATATTCAAAAATAAGACCCCTTATCCTGGGTCACTAAGTACCCATTGAAGCACCCATGAAGGACCCATTTGGCTGAGAGCCGGATGACCCCATTTCTGCCACAGACCCCATTAGCGACACATTTGTTTCCACCACAGCTAGGTAAATCCAGATCATTATGGGTCCTTCAGGATTTATAATCCGGATTTCGTGTAGACCCCATTAAAGGGGTCTACAATGGGGTCTTCAGCCCATTTGTTTTCCCTGTGCAGTGAGTATACTGCGATTTTTCATTTACGCATTTGGACAGCTTAGTCTGGAGGCAACCTAGATTTGTTTTATCTGCAAAAACAAAAAATCTAGAACACTAGATTCTCGTGCTAGATTCTAGAATAATAAATGTGGAATTCTGATGATCTTTTTAAAAGTGTTGAGGGACAGGTGGGCAATTTTACACACATACAATTACACAACTTTCCTCTTATGGTGTAGCCAACCAGATCTTCCTGAAGATTTATTTATTTATGGTTTTAACATGTAACTCTCCCTGAGACTGCTTGGTGTAGGACAGTAATAAACGAAGTCAGAAGAATAGGCAGTATCTTCAAGCCATGTACAACAAGCATCCATCAAGATCTGGTCCTGGTCACCCCAATCTTATTTGATTTCAAGTAAAGGATGGAATGTGAATATTTTGAATAAATAAATTTCAACAATATAATTTAGAACAAAGGTTCTGAATCAGAGCAACAGGTGTCATTCTGTTATTCTCATCCTGTAATAGATCTGGATCCATCAGTAGATCCAGATCTATCCTTTCCCACCATTCTACAGGCCATAGCTGGCGGGAGGGCAGAGGAGGCCCAAGCCCACCCCCAATTTTTTCCCACCCCTCAAAAGTTATATTTCACTAATGTAATTAACTCCAGTCCCTTATGTGCGGATGCGACAAATTACTATTCACCCCCCCCCAATTTGTGGCGGGTTCCCCCATACATATGGAGCTGGCTGCTGGCCTGCCTCTGCAGCACAGTTAGGATGGAAAAAGAAAGGAAAGGAAATGTAAAGAAAAACATTTTTACCTTTGTTTTCATCAGGTCTTAAATTGGCTAAAGCAACTATTTGATGCCCAGCAGCAACACAGTGCATCATATTGTAGCAGCTGTCTTTTCCACCACTTGAAGGGAAAAAAGAAACAATGTAACAATCATCTGACAATCAAACAAGATTTCTAATAAGAACAAGTCCACCTTCACTTTAGCACTGGCAGCAAAAATAAAATCCACCTTTCAAAACATTTAAGGGAGCGAACCCCTGGTTTATAGTTGTAGCATTTACATTCCAGTCTATTATTGGTCTTTGCATGCAAGGGATTTTTCATGCAAACTACTGGAAACGATTGAGAATTCACATATAGCCATATGTGAACTCTTGTCTCCTTATCGTTTGCTATCTGGGCCAAATATAACCCTCTGAGAGTACTTGAAAAAAGGCATCTTTCCTCAACTGGTTACAAGTTTTCTTCTGTCTACAAATACAAAATTTACAATTTACAAGATACAATATTTTATGGGATTTTAAACACAAAGAATAAGTAGAACTGCTTAAAGAGATTTTTTGTTCTTATTTCAGTTATTTCAAATTAGGCAAACCTGAAATGCAAAATAATATTGTGGGGGTGCAAGAATGCCATCAGAGACAATTTAGCTGCTATGGACATTAGACAGATGAAAGCTACAAAATATCAGTCCTTTTGGTGTACATATGCTTGATTCTTTACACATCATTCTGCCAATTTTCTCTTTGTTTAAAGAATACTGATTTGTTATTACTTCCTTTAGCATCAATACTGTATAGGCATGCTGTTAAAAGGAATGCAGGAAAACGTAAAGTGCAGAAGCAGAACAAAATAGTTATACAAATATACTTCCAGCTTATAGAATTTATAAAAGCTCATTTTCTGGACTGCAGTTTCTGTGTTCTTTAGCCACTCTGTTTTTTGCTGCTGTACTGTATATCTTTTATATTTCTGCCCGATGATTTCTTTTTGACACCATTGATACATTATGTCCATTACAAAACAGACTTTGTGAAACCACACTGTCTTAGGTACAGCCTGACCAGCTTTCTTCTTCCACAGTTATGAGGCCAACTTAAACATCTTAGTAGTAAAAAGCACTTTGACTGTGCCCTGAGCAACTGTTTGCTGGTTGCCTTGTCCTCATGCTGATCAAAGACACAGAATTTTAGGGCAAGACAGGATGAGTTCCTCCTACAGAAGTGATCTAACTACAGTACTTCATAGAAGACCTAATTCACTGACATATTTCTATGTGACTTTTTTAGCTGATTATTCACTACTTGATCTTTAGTGTCGAAAGGCCATCAATATTATTGAATGCAAACTCATATACAAATAGAGCTTGACAAACTAGAACATTTCATCCTATTTCTCGCCAAACAGAAGGAAGTCCATACTTTAAGGATGCAGGATAGTAGCGAGAGAATAAGTTTATTTGCATTTCATATTTGCATTTGAAACTAAACTTTTAAATAAGATACAGTCAATCTAAGGCCATCCTGATTATGGTGAATATCGGTGCCATCCGGAAAGCATAATCAATGGTTGGAAATGACAGTGGTAGCCCAGAAACCAGACTTCTATTAAGCTGTACACTGAGCTATGGGCTAACAGAAGAAAAGCATGTACTCTCCTGTGTGTGGTACTTGGCACCATGGACAGACATGGTGCACGCATGTGGGCTAACTAACAATAAACATTAATGTTTACAAGGCACATTATCATAATTTTAAAGAAGCAGGATTCATAAATTTCAAGTCCTAAAAACCTGCCTCTGTGCCTATTTATTATTAGATTTTTTTTCACTTTTCTAATGCAGAAACCACTTCTTATGCTTAAACAAGAAACGAGTTCGGGGAAGCATCAGTGCCTCCTCCATCCAAATTATCACAGAACGTTTCTATTCCGTCTTGGAAAGTCCACGTTTTATAAACCATGACTGCTCTGTCTGCAGACGGGCAAAATACCAGGGCATTGAACAGGATGAGACACACGGGGGTGGGTAGGTGGGATTAAGATTCCTCAAATTACACAAAGCAGATCGAGCCTCTTCTGTCCTCTGAAGCACAGAGATGAGAGACAAACCTAAAAAGCAGCAGCCGAAGATAAGGGCTAGGAAGGGACGTTCAGGTTTCTCAATCTGAACAGTAAACACAGAAAAAGGAGGCGTGAAATCACCAATAAAAAGGACAGTGGTGGGTTGCACCAGGAAATAAAATATAAGCGGAGGCTGATTAAAGACACAGACTTCAGTTCTTTGCTTCACTTTCTCTCTCCTTCTGTTACAAAAGACGCCACCAGATTGCTTCTCTTTGCAAAAACCGGGCAAACATCATGTAACGGAGGGCATTCCCCCCCCCATTGTTATTTTACCTTATTAAAGCCACTACTTTCATGTCGCACAAAACCCCCTGGCTGGATTGAGACGCCTGTGAGAGACCCCCCAGCTAAAACCCCGCCAATGCAACTCTGCAAGCTAAGAGGAGCTTCTCCTCCCAACCCACGTTGTTGCTTCCCGGCTGTTGTTGGCAGCAGCACGAGCGGCGCTTGCTTTTCCCTGAAAGCCCCTCCCGGCCTGGGTTGGCCTGCAAAAGTGCCTGAAGAAACGGTGAGCAGGGAAGTCTTTGACGCCGCCGTTGTTTCTCGCGGGAAGGGGCGGCGAAAATCACCTGGCCTCGGATCAGCGTCAGGGGACACGCCGCTGCCAAATGCACGGCGCGCCTTCGCGAATTGGGAGAAGCACCACTCGCAGGCGCCCTTTGGGCAGCTAGAACAGGGCAACCAGGCGACCGAAACGTAAGGGCAAAGCTGAGGACCTCGACTGAGGTCGCGCTTGCTTGCTTGCTTACAGCTCGTTAGATGCTGCTTGGAAGCAAGTGGCAATAAATTCTTTCCTTGCAACTTTTTATCGCCCCTGTTGTGTCCCGACTTCTAGCAACAGCAGGACACGTGGACTGTAGCTGAGTTTTGTCTGACAGCAATTAAATCAAGAGCAACTAGACCTAACGGACAGGATTGCAGAAAAATAAGAAATATTGTATTTTATACTGTTTTAAATCTCACCGTTATGCTACGTTAAATTTTATCATTTTATTATTGCACTGCTGAACTTTCTTTTTAAGCTACTTTTATATGTTGATTTGAAATATGATAAGGAATTTTTATGTATTTTTATATTTTGATTTGTCTGTGACTGTAAATAAAATTCAGTTAATTTCTTTCTTTCTCAAATGCTTATTTGCTGATTTCATATCCGCAGTCATTTTTGAATGGCGGTTCTCATGCCTAGAGCACGAACCTTTATGAAAAGTTCCTCAGAATAAGTGCAGGCTGTATTTTTGACTGAAATAAAAGCACGGAGAAGTCTAGAAAAGATGTATCCTAATGATGTATAGCAATCAAAGAAGATCCACGGAATAGAAAAAAGGCAAAAATCTAACAATGTAGAAATATGTTTGCATAAATGTCAATTATCAAAGTCTTAAAACTTTCAAAGTACTCTGTATCCAATCAGTGGCAAACAATGAAAATAATCCTAATAATAATATCAAATCAACATTTGGGAGGTGGGAAATCAACAATACATAAACATGAATCAATGAACACAGCTGCACAGTTCAGTAATGTGTCCACAAGCCTTATTTTACTTATAGGTGTCTCAGTTACTCCAGGGCTGGACATATAGAGGCTTCCAACAACCAGTTGGGTTAGTTGTAGGCAATTACTTTGCACCTGGCTGTTGGTCTTTTATGTAATTGTTGACAATGAGTCATTGATCCTGTCCTGACTGTTGTCCATTAGCATAGTTCTTTAGAATGTAGTTGTTACTAATAAGTCTTTGGTCTGTTGCCCGTTAGCATAATCTTTAGTATGATGGGTTGTTTTATTGTGTGGTTACTAACCTTGGGTTGATATGTATTTCTTCTGCTGTTAATGGTTGGTTGTTGTTGTTTTCTGAAGAAAGGCTTCCATATATTGCTGAGGAATAGTAGCCAGTTCATGGAACTCCTCAATTCTAACTATTGCTTCTGTGTATTCAGATAGAATTTTGTAGGTTTCAAAGTAAATTTGTACTCTGCCTCCATTGACTAGGAGGCATAGCACTAGAATGCTCTAGCCAACTGCACTTGTGGATGGCTAGAGCATTTCAAACCTACCTTAAGTGTGAATGGCTGCCATTACAGTGGTTGTCACAGCAACAGTGTCAGTGTGACCAGGCAACACAGCATGTCGCTGCACATGCACTCCTGGTCACATGATCCCCCTACACCTCCCCCATCTAGAAGTGCAAGTGGGAGCTTGTCAGGCTATTGCAGCCAGGCAACTAGTATGGGCGTGGAGCACTTCCAAGGGAATTTGTACTATGCCTCCACTAACTAGTCATCCACACCTGCAGATGGCTGGAGCATTCCAAACCTACCTTAGGTGCAAATTGCCACCTGGACAGCGGCCATCGCAGAGCTCCAGTGATGGCACCAGTGCACCTGCACAACACCAGCACCAGGGCTACCTGGTGATGCAGTGTATCATCATGCATGCACTGCCAGTCATGTACTCCACCTGCATGTCTTCCAACAGGAATATGTGAGAATGGAGCACCCAAGCCTTCATCAGCCCTGCCACTAGTATCAGCATGGGTCTGCACTTACATTGCTTGTGGGAAGCCCCCAGATGGTAGAACCATTTCTGGTTAAGAAATGGCTCTGGAAGGTGCAAATGCACTATCCAGGAGCTCCCCCCACCTTGACTACCAAGTCAAGTGTGGGAAGGTCCTGTGTCTTTAGCTTGAGATGCCCAAAAGCAGTTGGTGGATCACTGTATGAGATAGAATCCTGGAGTAGATGGCTGTGGCCTGATCCAACAGGCCTCCTCTTATGTTTATATGTACTTGGCTACTATGTCTTTTAATCTACAAGGATTTTCAAAAAGATTGGATAATTTTTTAAAATCTTTCTTTTGACATAATATTATATCTATTTTTCCAAAGGTAAAAGTATAATTACTATTACTATTAAGATTGCTGTTTCCTTATATTTTCTTTACAATAGACATACATTTTCTGTGAGTAATTTTGTTTTAAAATCATAGATTTATTCACATTTATATTTTCTTTAACTCTTATTTTAAAAATTGATTGAATTTATTACCCACCTTCCACTGAATGGTCCAAGAACTGATAACAAAGTGAAAACAAGCTTGTTTATTCTGTGAGTACACACCAAATATTTTGTTTTTAGAAGCGCAGCATTTTGGTGCAGCTACTCTCTTTCAGCCTCCCTTTCCTTATTTCTCTGTGTGTGGAATAATAAATAAATAACACAGCTGTAAGTGTTCTTGAACCATGGTGCTCATCATTCCTGACTATTAACCAGGCTGATGCCAATGAGACCTGAAGTACAGACAACCTTGAGTTGTCTTGCCTCTGACTTATACCATCCTCAGCATCTTGAAGGAAGATGGAATAACAAGGTAAAAAAATGAAATATTCCAACTAATTACTTCAACATTTCAGAGTTTAAGCTCTAGTGATGATGTGTGATCCAAAGCAGATGCCAGCTGATTGACTTATGGATTCATAGTTGTAGTTTTTTGGAACTATGAAAGAGATTAGTGGGGAAAGAGTTACCAATGACGATTTTTCCTGAACGCTTTGTCTTCAAAGATTTTAAGAAAAGAAACCCGCACAAAATACTCTGTGCTCCCTTTAGAGCCGTTGTCACATCTCATGAATTCCTTGTCTTGCCTTCTACCATCTTTTGCAATTAACCAATAAATTCGGATGTGGGAATGATGGATGTGCAGTGGAGAAGAATCTGAGATGACGAATTGTAAAATGCTGCTTTGTTTTGTATTATGGGGTTTATTGTAATAACGTTTCAGTCTGAGATTTTGTTATAATGTTTCATAATTTGATTTTGTGCATTCTAGAGGGTAGCCTTGTAGTAGAAGGCTCACTGAACACCAGTCTAGTCTCAGGCTGGGTCATCAAGTATAAAACAGCCATAACAAAATGCATCTCTTTGCCCAGGGGCATTTTTGTACTTCCCTTCATGGAATGTTGACTAGCGCTCGCACTTGCAATTGCTAGTCAACATTAACCACCACCACCCCGGCGATCGAACACTTGCATCTGTTCGATTGTTGGTCGGTCCTTTTCTGGACGCTGCCATCTGGTGTGTGGTGCCCTCCACTATGTTGCTATGATGATGCTGATGCTCTGCCCCATCGCAGTCATGTCAGGAGGCTATTTGAGCTGTCAGAGCGCTTGCAGAAAAGGCCAAAAAGGGTGTGTAACACCCTTTGGAAGAGTTTGCAAACTGCTATGCAAATAGAGTTCCACTGGATGGGCTTTGAACTGTCCCTCTATTGCAAAGGTCTGGGGTGGTCCAGCCTTGGAACTGTGGGGTTCTAGTGGGGTAGAGTTAGCTGGCCTTCAACCATTCATGATGTCTCACTTAAGTAGTTGTTCAAGGACATGTTTAGAGCTGATTATTCGTAATGTTTCTGGATCCTCTACTGCACCTGAGTTGAGATTGGTCTTAGACTAATAGTCCATTTAAGTGTATGTGTAAGTGTGTTAGCAACACTTTTGCCTTCTGTGAAGATCATCCTTGACAAAGACCATGAAAAAGGTATAGATTCTCCAGCTCCCTCCCTTTGTCTTCTTTTCCATAGCACTCTTCATCTTTGCTGGATTTCGGTTTTCTTTTCTCCTTTTTACTGTGCAAAGGCCCAACTTCTCCTTTAACTAAAAAAGGGAGTCATAGCTTGGGTAGTTTACTCCACTTTGTTTCAGAAATCCAACTCATATTTTTATTGGGAACAGTTAATATTGAGTGGGTAGCAACTGATAGGAGGCCCAAATCAGTAAATCATGGGGAAGAGTTCATTAGCTATAGGAGCTCTGGCCAATAGCACCACATCTCCACAGCTGATAAACTGAGTTGTCCCGAGTCTTCTGTTCCTCTAGTAATCTGCCATTGCATCTCTTAGCAATAAGCCCTGACTGGCTGAAAAATCTCCTGTAGTCTGTTTCTTTGCCTTATCTTAGCTTCTAGACCTGAAATGGGAACTTTGTATTCTCAGTTAAACCTTCTCAGCTTGAGAAAGGTTACTGTTTGTTTACTATAAAAGCCTGACATTTTGAGCTGTGGCTCCCATTTGGCTAATTCACCTCCACTTTGACGTAGTTGCTATTTCCCATATAATTAAGTTATTCCTTGTGTGTCTTTGCATCTTAATAAAACTAAAGTTTGCATTTCATACTATCTCTGGTGGGGAAATCCTGGAATTCCCCAGCACGGAGAATCACCAATGCACAGAATTGCTTCTGTCCTAGAAGTGGCTCCACGCAGGTGGAAGTCCCCCCCCCCCCCGGCACAGCTCAGTTTGTACTTCCACTGACAGAGTCTGGAGAGGGGCAGCGCCGTTGCAGCTGCATGCACATCACTCCATCACCATGGCAACAGCTGGCACCCTTGATAGGAGGCCCAACCCAGCAAATCAAGGCAGTTGGCTCCATTGCCACAGTGACATGATTGCCTCTAACATACAGGCAATTGCAGCGATTCACACCTGACCAGCACTTAGGGCAACACTGGCGAGATGTGGGATAGATTCAGCATCCCAAAGTGCAGAGTCCAGATCTATCCCCCATCTTCACTTCCCTAGGATACTGAGAGTGCTGAAAGGCCCTCGTAACACGATAGGCCTACTTATTTCTCACTTCCTGAAGGTTGGCTCCAACTGTGTCAACTGTCAAACTGATCCTGCTCATGGGAATGCTGCTAGATGTGTGCCTAAGAGTAGTTCTTGTAACAAAGCAGTTCCTATATCAGTGATGGCGAACCTTTTGAGCTCGGTGTGTCAAAATTTGCAAGAAAACCTAGCTTAACTTGGGTGCTGTGTCACATCTAGAAATTCCATAATTTTGTGATATTTGTAGCTCTAGTAAAAAAGTTATATTTTTGATATATGTATTTTATTAAAAGCATAAACAAATAATTTTTTACATTACTGACTTTTGTTGCTAAATCTTCAATTGAAAGTTGGTATTTCATACACTTCAAGAACAAGCAAGCACTACACATCCAGGTGCCAGGGTGACCAGGTGTGTCACCCAAAAGGGCTTGGTGTGTCAGTTGTGACACGCGTGTCATAGGTTGGCCATCACTGTCCTATATTAAAATGGTGAAGAAGTAGAAGCAACAGCTTCCAGTAGCAGAAGCAGCTGCCTTTAACTAAATAAGGAAACAGCTTTTCCTTCTCATTTTTAGGCACTGTTACTGTTTTAGTACGTGCATTTGGTTTTTGTTGCAACCCATCACAAGTCCTTCAGGTATAAGGCAGAATGAATGAATGAATGAAATAGTTAGTAGCAGTAGTATTCTTCCTTCGCCAAACAGGTCCAAGTTGGTTATTGCAGCCTAAACTGCAAAATACATTGCAAAAATAAAACCTTGAGATTTAAGCAAACATTTAAAGTTCAAATTTGTGTACAACTTATAATATAAAGCTTTCCTAAAGAAGAGTGAGGTGAACGCTTCCTGTGGGCTAAGAAACCTGGAGGACTTAATTGCAAAGACATTTTTTGATGTATTACCAGAAAAGCTCTCGAAGGCAAGCAGTTCTGTGGCATGATAACTGGAGATTTTAACATAGCAGAAGAGGCTTTTGCAAAGCAATTTTATGAATTATATTTAATAGAAATAAAATAATTTTATCATGCCTCTTCCCTTACAAAATCAGTATATCTGAATTTGCCTTTAATCTGTGAAAAATGCTTAGTAAAAACTACTGCAACTCAGTATGCCTTGCAAAACAGTAGATCCCTACCATGTACCATGATTTGCCTTCTTTCCAGCACAATACATTAATGCTTTCTTGCTGTTCTTGCAACTGTATGTACTAGTGACAGAGAATGGCAGAGTTGCCAAGAATTACTGAGCTGAATAATATAAGGCATGCCAGCTGGATGGACAGCAACCAGGAAAGACAAAGTGGTCAGGAGGATATTGACTGTTGGTTGAGGCATCTGGGAGGAAATTCTGAAGAGTGCATCTCCTGAAAATAACTCTGATATGTCAGCTCTCTTGTCAACATCAAGCTTTAATCAGTTCAGTCTTTTTTGTTGCTGGGTCTTCCACCTTGTAATTGAGCCTGACATATACAATTCATTCTTCCCGCTGGCTCTGGATATATAACTCCTGTCATGGTCAATTATTAGGTGATAGTGCCTGAAACCACTGGGACTGTTGCTTAAAAGCATCTCGTACAGACAACCCAAATGAAAGACAAAATTCTAATTTGCCTGAAGAACATAAAGTGATTTTTCCCACAAAGATGCTCTTAGGTATAACAGAGTGTTTCCATTAAATGTTCCGCAAAAGGGAAAGGAAACTTGTTTTACAGAAAAGTGGATTGCTCAATAAAGCCTATGCAGCAGAATTCTGATAAAGCTTCTTGGAGGCTGTGTCACCTCTGATTGCAGGTAGAGGATGGCATGTTTGAATGGTTTCCTGTATAAACTCACCAGCATAATTGCCAGCATAGTAGGGATTTTGTCAGTATCGCTTTCTCCTCGGCATTTTTAAAGGGACATTTAATCCTGAAATGGCTAGAAAACATGCTTTATGTGGAAAAACTGATGGGTTACACTGAAGCTTCTTTTGTTACTTCTGAAACAAAGGGGTAAGGAAATTCAGGGAGTAGGGAGAAAGGGGGATTAATTTTAATTTCAGAGAGTATCTCATGGATTAAATTTTGACAGGATGAGGAACCACAAAATAACAGTGCTGAAACTGATATGCATCTGAAACTAATGTCTGTCTTTTCCTATGCATGCCTCACCTTTCCAATCTAAAAACAATTTAGGAGAAAGCATTTGCCAGTTTCATGGGAAGTCTGAGGACTTCATGGGTTCATGACTTGACCTTGCCATTTAGGATATGGCAGAAGCTATCAATTCATCGAATCCAATTTTATTGAGCTGGAGTTGCTACAGCCAAGACAGAGATCACATTCCTCCATCAGGAGTGGTATATCCCAAGGGACCATCACCAGGGTGAGATCAATAGAGTCATTGGACTTAGGTTTCCTTTGCACCATGGCGTGCATCAATAGTGATGCTGTGCCTCTAGCCACTCAAGACTTTGTTTCACCTCAGGGGGTGTTCCAGTGGTGTGGTGTCCAAATTCACCAACACCCCCTCCTAATGAGCCCCCAAGCCACCACAGCCAGCCCCAGAAGTGGCTTAAATGTAAACTCCAAGAAACTACTCTTGAGGTAATAGTAGAGAATGAGTCACTCTCCCCCACATCTGCATGGATGCACAGTTAGGAAAGGAGCAACTCACAAGGTATAACTGATGCCTGGTTCCTATCTTTGGAGGACAGAAATAGCTGACTTTGGCCTTTATTTGTTTTCCGGGTGGAAATGCCACTGCTATGACCAAAGATTCCACTCACAGGAGCGAATTAGGTATTTGGAAAGGCAGTATTTGCCTGTCACCACTTTTGTCTCTGTCTCAGATATTGTGACTCTCCAGCCTCAGATCCCACCCAGTGGCTGTCTGGATGCAGCCTCTGTCTCATAGCTGAATTTTACAGAAAGTAACTCCTCTGAAGTTTTGACTGCACCGTAAATCTCATTTTGAAGCAAAAAAAAGTAGATTTGCAATAAGCTTGAATCATAGTTGTTTACAGTTTGCTGTTGTTGTTGGGCTGAACTCCTGGTAACAACATGGATACCACCATGTAGTTTTCTGGGCAGATACTGAAGTCATTTGCCATTGCTTTCTTCTAGGGAGCTGCCAATGATCAGACTCATATCCCTCTGCTTTTCAGGCAGTTTCTCTTCCACATACTTAGCTAGGGCTACTCCCTTGTTTACAGCTAACTTAACCCTAATTCAGTCATTTAAATTTAAAATAATATGTATAATACCATTTAAGTTCAATAACTGGATATTAAATCTTCTGACGGGATTAAAAAAAAGGAAAAACACATAAAATAAAAGGTTAGAGTTACACTACAATAGGCAGAAAGTTCACGTACTATAAATTCTAATCAAGTTCTCTAAATTCCAGCATTCAACCAACCTCTTAAATAAAGCTTAAAATATTACCCTGGATGCAGGTGATAGGGGAGGGAGATGGAAGAAAACTATGAATAAAGTCTATCACTAAAGCTTTGACACAAGTCCAAACCAAATACAATTAATACTTGATGTAAAAAATGGCAAGTATTTGGACAATAAATCGTGGGTAACGAAGGTGGCTGTGAGGTCAGCTCAGGCTTTGGAAATGGTTTTATTACATGGAATAATGATATGTAATGGAAGAAATGCAGTCTCTCTTTCTCCCACTTGGGGAATCACAGCACGAGGCACAACATTGAAATTTTGTTCCTTCCGCTTCTTGGAATGGGGCAGCCAGTGTTAAAAAACACTTAAAGGCAGCAAACATGCAAATCCTGGTACATTTGTAACCCTCATTCCAAGCTTGCATTCCATCAACTGCAGGAAGGTTTGATGTCACTTTCTCCTTTTTGACCAATAATTCTCCGTATTTCCTGCAAGAAATTTGAGTGATGCAAATGACCTTATTTTTACAGCATGCTTTTATTAAATAGTTTATTATTTTGGCAGACTAATAAAGATTTTGGTATTTGCTTTTATTTGCAATAATATTACCACCACATAAAAAAGGATTTTATGTTCTTTTTGAGGAACAAGGAGGATAAAAGTGTTGATGGATAGTGCAACGGAGGCATCAGCAATGAGCTGGAAATGAGACACATAAATATGAAAGCAGAGCTAAGAAAATAGAACGGCACCCTTGGCCTTTCTTAGAAGAACATGTGCACGCCACGGCTCCTTCGCACTGCTAACAGAAGCGTCTTTTGTTTCAGCGCATAGGGAATGCAGGCAAAGTCTGAAACACTGTTTCTGCTTCTAGCTTCTTGGCATTTTTCTAATAATTAATAAAATTATGAACTAGCTCCAAGACATTTGAAGAGCTCATTTTTATCTGCATTAAAACGAAAGAAAGAATGACATCTGTTTCATTTGGGATGCTTGAAAAAAAAAATCTCTCTTTTCAAATCTTAGGCATTGTTACCAATGGAAAGATACTGCCTTGATAGGTAGGTAGCAGCTTGAAGTGAAAATGCCATTCTGCAGAGCACTTGTATAGTTCTCTATTGTACTTTTCAAAAATGCATCCTGGAACCATGTTAGCAATGACCTTAGATAAGATAGAAGAGGCTTGGCAAAGTGGAGTTTTTGATTGATATTCGAGCCAAACTTTGAGCTTATAATTTTAAAAGTGCAATTTTCAGTCCAATGACACACGTACTCTTGCTAAATGACTTCCCAGTAAGACTACAGCAACTTAACAGCATTTATTTATAAGAATCTTATTGTTCCCTTTGAACCTCTCTTACACTATTTATGTTAATGTCTGGTGGTAGTTCAGAGGCAACAGTATCTTGAAATACAGTTTTTATTATTTTAATAGTGAGGTTGTCTTTATTGTTTTATTATTGATATAAATAACTCTTGACATTTTTATGAAGGGTGGTGTAAAATAAATTTTAAATAAATAAAAATAAGTAAATGATTCTTGCAATCCTAAGTCCCAGTCCGTAGCTCTAAAAGAGGTTAGGGTAAAGCAGAGAGTCACCATTGATGGAAGCCAAGCCGCTTTGACTCATGGGTTGCCTGACTGGGAGTTTTCCTTGTTTATTCTGTGAATGTATTTTATGTGGTGCTAATATTAAGCCTTCATTAGGTTGCATGTCTTTCCTGGTATACAAAAATATGTGATATTGGGGTAATATACAGTACTTACAGCTGTTGATGAAATAAAAAGGAAAGGTAGATCTACCTTGCCTACTACAGTATAGGCATCTGCCAAAACACTGCCAAGACATTTTAAAAAGCACAGGGCTTACCATCTGCTTTTCAGGTTCAATACAATTCCTTCTTAGGGACTTTGTTCATTTAACAGCTGTGGTGATCCAAGCCACTCATTGACCTTCTGCACTCAAAAGCACTCACAAGTAATCTTTAGTTGCCTAATCACTCCTTTGCAATGCAGCAGTTCACAACTTAAAAGTAGTCCACAGGCTGACCAAACTGTTCCTGGGATGACAGATCTGCACCTCTTCCAAATGCTGCATTGGCTCTGGGTGTGCAGTTATTATTAGCAGCTTCTAGATCGCAATGATAATGTATGACTTTGAACTGGATGTGCAATTTATGTCCTTTCCATCACTCTGTGGCAGGTATTTTATGACAATAGTTCTCCACCAAGCCCACCAACCAGGTGATTCCTGACTTGGCCATCTTTACAAAACTGAAATATTTATTTCTATTTGCAAAATAGTTTGCAAAATGATCATCCTGCAGTTGTCTTGTTTAACCTGAGATTTATATCAGGATGCAAATTTATTATTGTGGTATTTTCTAGTCAAATGAGAAATACTCTCATTTGGATAGAAAATACCACAATAATGTTTTATAATCAAATAATTGATAATCCCACCCTGCTATGGTGAAAACAGCAAAACAAAAAAAATAAATCACATTTGAATTAAAATCTTGTTTCATTATCCACAACAACAGTATATTCATTATCATAATGCTAATACAAGTACAATAAAACAAGACATTTAACCATATCATTCTTGATTCATTTTGAAGAAGGAAAAAGGGGAGGGAAGGAGAGACGGAAGGAGTTTGAATAGTGTACATTTTCTGGATGTGTTCTTAAACTGAGGGTGCCTCCAGACACATTTAATACTTCACAGTTCCTCTACAACCACTTCCCATCCTTCGGTCAAATTATCAGCAGCTTTTTACCTTGCAGTTTCCCTGCTGCTCTGCTGCTGTCGCAGAAGATCAATCATCCCATTTCCAATCATGTGACCACCAGCAGCGCAGTGGCTTCAAAGTAGAAAGGGTGCCCTGGGGGGACCCTGAGAATTCAAAAGGAAATATAATGATAAGGAAATATGCATGGGCATGGGCACCTCTATCCAATTTTATTGGCATACGTAAAGAAATGATTTGTCATTGCCTACCTGTGGAGACACGCAACCCTCTACTGTCCAGGCAGTTTGGTCTACCACTGAGCTACTGCCACTCCTTGGAAAGCAGTATTTCAGAATCCCACTAAATACAAATGAGTGGAGAGAATGAATAGGCAAAATAAAACGCATAGGCCGTGTCTCCATGCACGTTTGGTACGGTTCCAAACATGGGATCAACAAGGGGCATCCCCATGCATTTTGGATTTGGTCCATGGAAAGCGGACCAAATCCCCCCAAAACATGCCAGACCAGGGCCAAATTTGGTACCTGAAAATAGAAGTCTCAACACAGTTTGGGGGTCCGGCACGCACTGCTTAGTGAGCCAAACCTGCACATGGGGACTATCACAGGCCATCCGGGGAGGAGATTGGCTCTCATGTCATTAGGAGGTGGGGTGTGTTTGCCGTTCCTGCCTTCTGCATTGAAGATCACAGCCACTAACATTTTAAAATCCCAATCACCAAGGCAGGCAGGATACTGGCTTAATTTTTGAGCATTTCCCACGGAAATATTTCCACCCACATTTTCCAATTGCCAGTCCAGGCAGGATAATGGCTTGATTTTTGTTCCAATTCCAAGAATTTTCAACCCCTGTTTGCTGATCGCCAAGGCGATCATGAAATAAAGCTTGATTTTCTCCCTTTTAAACTGGTGGTTGTTTTTGTGGTTCCCGGTAGAGCGGAGGTGTGCAAAACTGCTCAAGCACCTATCTGCTGCTAAACCTCATAGCAGCTTTCAGTCTTTTAAAATACTTTATAAATTTATTATTATGAAGTAAGCTTTATTTTAACTTTTTTCCTGTGCCTCCCAGCCCAGTCCTGACTTTCAGTGCCGCTAAGGGAGGGGGGATGCAGCACAGGGGTGGGCTGATGTCAATCCAGCTTCCAGTGAGGAGAGAGGGGGCGGAGAGGAGGGGGTGCTGCTCCCCCATGCCAGGGTTTGGCATGGTTTGCATCCGCGCCCAACCTGTACCTAGCCGACATTGCCAGGAATGGCCTGGGGACAGGCTGGGAGCGTTCTCGGTCCCTCACTTGACCCATGCGAGCCCAATCAGTGCCCAAACAGTGCCAAACGGCTTGCATGGGGATATGGCCATAGGATAAAATGGGCTTCCAATTTGTCTTGTGGAAAGAGGGTCTTGTTTATATATGTACAAATTCACTTATTCACTGACTTGCAAGGTTAGCTTGCATGGGAAGTATACTAACCATGAGTTCAAAATGAATTGGTTTTATATTATTTCTTTGTATTGACGAAGAAGAGTTGGCTTTTCTACCCACTTTTCTCACCTATTTAAGGGGACTCCAAGTGGCTGACAAAGCTTTCTGTTCTTCTCCCCACAATAGAACACCCTGTGAGGTAGGTGGGGCTGTGGGAGCTCAGAAAAGAGCTGTGACTAGCCCAAGGTCACCCAGCTGGCTTCATGGGGGAGGGTGGAATTGAACCCAGTAATCCACATAGAGTCCGTCTCCCTGACCACTAGACCAAACTGGCTAGTTTGCTTCATAAGGAGTTTTATTTATTAGAAGATTTGCCTAAAAAAGAGTCAGAGAACAGGATACAGACACACGTCTAATAAAGGCATACATTTGAAAATTAGTGCCAGGGCTTAAAATTTAGAATGCTTCTTCTTGCCCAATGCCAGTGACTCTTTCTCTGCCAGTAGTAGTCATATTTGTTCCTGGGACACATCCAACGGCATGGCATCTAATGGGTAGGAGATTACATTTTGTACAGTTGGAGGTGAAATCAAAAGTTGCACTGTGCAGAAATGATGAATTTGCATTCTTCAATGTTGCCTAGCAATAAGAAACAGAATGCTAATGCTGACTTTAATCAGAAAAGGGGGCTTTTCATTCACATTCACAATTGTATCATTTTATTTTATTTTTTAAAGGAAGGAAATAAAAGTAACAGAACTAACACTTTTTTAATGGTTGTAATTAGCTTTTGCAAGGGAAATTTCTTCAAGTAAACAAAACTGGAAAAGATTTTGGCCAAGACTGTGTAGGCTAGATGGGTTTTTATTTTAAATTATATTTTCTTTTGAATTCTCAGTTTAAGCAATCTAGGAGTTTTTCACTATTAAGCCTCCCTCCCTCCCTTTCTTTCTTTCTTTCAAAATGAATAAAGAATGATGCAGTTAAAAGTTTTCTGTTTTATTCTCAGTGGTATATTTCAAAACTTCAACAAGACATTTTGAGGCTGAGTATTTAGTATGTGCAAGATGTGCATGGAGCAAGCAATTTCATGGCAAAAGGTTTCAATTAAAACCAATTGCCATGTTCTGTGTGTCAATTTCTGTTACAGTCTGCAGGAACCAAACCAGTGTGCTCATATATTTTAGTGGATGCCGCCATGAAAGTCTACAGAAGTGCACCCAATCCTTCCTTTTCAGTGGCGTGTTGTTACAAACAAACATTTTCCACCTGTTCCAACAGACTGGCATATTATTTTCTTGATATGTGATGATACAATACCTCTCAGGTTTGCTAAGTAGCAAAGGGAAATGTAAGCAAAAGAAAAGGTTTCCCACTTTCACAGGTTTTCTAAGCTCGAGGTTTTGCTTGACTGAGAACCGTAAGAATGGCAGCCATATTTTATAGTATTTCTTTAGCCTCTGCCATCTGGTGTAGGTTAGTTTTTCCACTGCCAACATTTCCTTGGAGTCTTGGATACCAAAATCTTTCATTCTCAAGTAAATGTCTGGACTAAATAAAGTGAGATTTAGAATGATAATTATTTTCTGTACATTGCAGTCATTGCTAATGATGCCATTACTAAGCATACACAAAAGTGTCTAACTGATGGTCATAGGATGTTTTTTACACAGACACTACATTACATGACATCCTAGCTCTTTTTTTCTTTTTGTGTGACTACCATCCCACCAATATGTCAATCCAATTAAAGATGCTGTCTTAACCTATCTTTAATAATTTCAACAGTGCCTTTCCTGGAGCACCGCTTGCACTTAAAGAAAATGAACAGTCTGGTTCAAGACATGGTTTCACAAGCCAAATGGTTTCCCAGTCAAATCAAGAATACAAATATTTTTTGCAAAGTCTTGCCTGTTCTAAATCCAGTGCAAATGTTTAGAAAAGGGATTAACCTCAGTGTCTCCATAAAAAATGCTTTCTCTACCAGACAAATCTTGCAAACGGAATGTTTATGGTGCCAATAAACACTTCTGAAAAGCAAGTGTTAATAGTATATACAGACCAGACCAGCTGGAAAAGCTGTGAGGTGCACTTTGGAAAGCTTTAACAATAATTGAAAAGGCCTTTGTACAACCCATTCACAAGATTAATATCACTTTTAGGAATGAACAATCCACTTTTATTGACAAAGTTATGATCTGTCACCTTTGACATTCCTCATGCTAGTATGTATGTATGTATGTATGTATGTATGTATGTATGTATGTATGTATGTATGTATGTATGTATGTATGTATGTATGTATGTATGTATGTATGTACTATCAGAATGCAGCTTTAGGGCTAGAGTTAGCACAGCAATTCCTTGGGTATAGCCAGTTAAGAGACCAGGTTGTCATCCAACAGCGGAGGCTTATCTTCATTTACAGGTAGAACTTATATACAGAAATCATAATACAGAAGCATGATGTAAGGGGTACAGGTAAGAGGCATGAAACAAAAAGCAAAAGTTACATAAAGCATTTATACATTGATTCAGCTTCTCAGTAACACAGGTGTAGCAGATTATCCCACCTGTTGGTTGTTAGTTAGTTGCCATGGTGCTTAATGTAATGTGATTTTTGTGTCTGACTTGCATTTAACCCTTAAATGCCTGACATGTACAATACTTTGAAACACATGGAATTCTTTACACACATATATTAAGAGCAGCAATAGTCAATGTGTTGTCCTCTAAATGTTCTGGGATACAACTTCCATTATTTCTGGACTCTGATCATGTTGGATGAAAATTAGTGGAGTTGGAGTCTGCCAACATTTATTTCATGCATGTGGTAATTTGAGATCCAAGGAACAGACAGAAAAAAATTTAAAGAACACCTAGGCTGTGTTCCCACTTGACTTTTTAAACCCTATCTGTACTATTTTAATCCAGATTCAAGACCGAGTGCGCATTCATTTGGTTGAGAATAACACAGGCCGAATTTGAATACTGCAGTCCCCCTCAAACCTCACAAATCAACAGTATGGAGAAACAGGATCTTTTCATTTCTACTCTTTGTCCAACCCCTGTAAGCCTGCCCCACTCAAAATCAGCTGAGTGAAAGAACAGACAAAGGGCAATAACAAAACAATTACTCTCCCTTTCAGTTTCCCTCCCCTCTGTAAATGGAGGCTGATGGCTTTTAAAAGTTTTCCTCTTCTCTGTGTTCCTTGCTACAAATGTATCTCTTGTAAACAGAGGCTGCTGTTTTTTTTTAATTGCTCTGCGATTGCTAAATGTATCTCTAATAAACTGAGACTGGTGTTTTTTTAAAAAAGTTTCCCTCTACAATTGATAAGTGTATCTCTGGTAATTGCAATGTATTCAAAGATCCAAGCCTTTTTTAAAAAATAAAATAAAATCTCCAGCTAGCTAGCATTGCAGGGATGGGAAGCACAGTGGGGAGACCTTCCCAGATATGAAATGCCACCACTCCGTGGCAGGCATTGGCCAGAAGCATATAGGCTGGGCTGTCTGAAAGGCTGATCTCCTCCCTGGATAGTCCGGTAGCATTCCCAAAGCAGAAAAAAAAAAGCAGACTGGGCTCCAAAACGGGACTGAGAACAGTTTTTCTGAGGACTTTTTTCTGCGGATTTAGCAGGATAGTCATAAAGTCTGGGAATAAAAAAATTAAATGTGATTGGACGATCCCGAAAATGTACTAGATTTGCTTTTAATCATGTATGGAAATGAACCCAACTGTGTCTCTAGGCCTCTGATTCCTTCTACAGACAAGGATGAATTGTTTGGGATGAATTGCTCTGGACTCGAAAAATGCCTTCTGCATGGCCTTGGCTGTTCTAGCCCAGTTTCTTCACTGACTTTGGAGCTCTGATAGCCAAGAACTAAATTCCAGACCTCTGAGTAGCAGGGGGACCCATTTTGGTCATGCAGTTTGGTTCATCACCAGAATGGGTTCCCCTGCTAACCTGGAACACAAAGTGTGCAGAAAGTGGACACTAATGCTAATATGCCAGTGGGATTGTTTGAGCAGATTCACTGGCAAACTGCTGGCCTGGGTTATGCTGTGTCTTGTGCAGACAGAGAATACATGGTAGTGGGAGGAGGTAAGGTTGGATCAAAATCCCTGTGATATTGCTGAGAGGAGGGAGGAAATAGCCCACGATCATGAAGAGGGGAGAGGGAGAATGGCAGGGGGGCACCTAGGCAACCCCCAGGACGTGCCCTGCATGGGCAGATCAGTAGGGGGTGCGATCCAGGGGTGGGGAGGTGATATTGTGGGGTATTTCCTTCCCCCTCTTGGAGATCGGATCCCCAGGTCAGATTAAATGGTTTAACCCGAAGGCCTGTTTGGCATTCCTGAGGACCTGGGAAGAGGCCCAGTGCTGCACCGGAGCGGTGCCACCCACCTCCTCGGCACCCACTTACCGGTGGGGATGCTCCAGTCGCAGCCTGGGCCTGTTTCTGGGCCTTCTGGTACCGTGCACAGAATGTCTGTGCACAGATATGAATATCTGTGAGGGCTGATATTCGGCCAGAGCTGAATATTTCCACATTCTAGTCACCTCAAGTAGAATGTAGAAATTGGCTCCGTGCACAGCCCGATTTTCATGTACAGTACTGAGCCTTTCATCTTCGCTTATAAGTGTAAATAAGCAATATACATTAAAATGAATGTGTGGGTCATGAGTACTCTAGAAACATTTCAGAATGGCATCAGAGGTCAACCAAATATCCTACCAGCAAGCAATAATCTGGAGTATTACCTGGCATTATTGCTTGCTAGCTAGACAGTGCTATGGCCAGCACCCTCTATGCATGTTTTGGGGACATGCGCATCCAGGCATTTGGCCAATACAACATATCCAGAAGTAGACATTGCCACTGCCATGCATGTGCAGCCATCTGCTTCTGCCCATGCACATGTGCAATGGAACAGAATTAATGGCAGCTCTCCTCACAAAAGAAAGCATTAGCACTAATGCTGGAAAACCAGCCACCAGGTTGGTTTTTCATATGTCCCCCATTTGGATGCAGCCTCAAAGAAATGAACAATAAGCACTAGAAACATAGGTAGTACTGGGATCCTGAAATCTTAGCTAATCAGAGAGTAAGGTAACAATACAATTTTTGCCTAAATCAGTCCAACTGCACAATTAATATTTGTCATTTGTGAAGCTTTCGCCTGATTTTAAATGAAAATGTGGCTATTCCCTGGGTCACTCTATTCAGTTTATGTAGCAGAGAAAACAACAAAAATGGCAACACTCCTGTATCCAAGCATTATTCCAGTCCTTCATTTTTTCCCATCTTGCAAATCAAAACTTTCAGGTTCTATAGTTTTGTTTCATTTTTCTGATTGTATGATTTTCTGGCTAATATTTCAGCAGTAGAATCCCCAGGTAACCATCCTCTCTTGTTCAAGGCACCATATGGTGCCAATAACTGAGTAATTTCTGCTTCCAATCAAGTTCAGCAAACAGGTGGACTGCTGCTGATTTGGGTTTCTGCATCTCAGGGTATCAAAGAAGCCTAGTTAGGTGAGTGACAAGTGCCTGACAATGATAAATACAGTTCAGAAATGACAGCAATTCTATTTCAAGAACTTCTGTGCTTTACTTCTGCTCTGCAGCAATTGCTTTTCATGATTAATTTATTGTGTTTACTCTGATCTACAAAGGCTTGAGAAAACAGGAAAACAGAAAAAGGTGTCTAGCTTGAATCCTTACTGTTTCAAAACTTTTATTTTATGTAGGCATTAAAATTCTGGTGCTGCTGTTCCAGCAGAAGTAGATCTGGGTTTGTATTCAACATTGGGGAAGTTATGAGGTCTATATGTGGCCTTTGGGCTACACCCTAGTTCTCAGAAGAATCTACTCCTAAAGGTGGGCAAAATGGTGAATTCTCACCTTTGTGTGAGTTCCTATTTAGGAATCAGCTATTAAAAAAGGAGAATGTGCTTTACCTTTGCTCCGGAAATGTTGGAGGAAGAAGCAAAGGCCTTTTCTGCACTTCCCTTAGACCTGGGGAAGGGTGGCTGTGAAGCTCACATGAGCTTCATGGCCACAGAAGGTAAGGGTCACATCAGTGTCATCAGTGCAGATGGTGCTGATCTGGCCCACAATTCCCCATGATTCATATCACTGGGCCCAGTTATTCCAGACATACTGATCTGTATCTACCACAGGTAAGGTCAAAGTGTTGAAAAATGCAAGAAGAATTATTTGCACTTTGCCCATGCCTCATCTCCAGAACGCAGCTGACTAAAAAAGAATTTAACTTGTGACAAGAATGGGCTCCCTCATAAAGGCAAGGAGCTGTTTCTGCCTGTATGATCCAGTATTTTGCACATATCTATCTGCTTCACAGAGGCGATGGTCACACCTTAGGCCTATTCGCACGAGGGCCTGATGGATATGTGTAGGCAACCTCCAGGGAAAAGCATTTGCTCTCCAGGCCAGGCAGTTCTGTCGGGAACCGTACCATCCCATCCTGGGGTAGCCTACAGGCATCTAGGGTGTGGAGCATGAAATTGTGCTCCACATCCGTCCCAAGACATCCCAGGCCATCCCACAGCTGTCTTGGCGGGGAAAGCATTCACATGGTTCCTGCCGGACAGCTATGGGCCCTGCCCCTGGCCACTGCCATGATCATTGTGAGGGCGTTCCCCCGGAGCATGCACCTCTGCCAGCCGCGTGAGTGCCACATAGGACCAGAGGGTCCAAAAAGGAAAGTGGATCTCACGGCTAGTGGGACGGTGCAAACCTAGGCTGGTGGGCACGTCGGGGTCCCTGGCAGCTGGCGTGGCCCAATCGGGGCCGTGCCAGCAGCCTTCACATTGGGGTGAGACTGGGCTGGCAGTGTCTTCGGCCTCCCCTGGGCATCCTCACCCCCCACCCAGGGCTACATGCCTCCCCCCATACCTGCATGCACGTCCAAACCCAGCAAGGCCTGCCCACCCAGGGCTTGCCAGTTTGGAACGGGACCCTGAAAAGGTAAGTCGTGCATGTGGGTGGGGAGTGGGGTTGCCCAGGGGGCCTCCATGTAGTGCAGCTGCCTTGATCATGATACATGCAGATCATGCAGTCCAAAGACCAGCTGGACCCCGGCTGCCTGCCAGTGGGCCTGTGTGGCCCAATGGCAGCAGTGGAGGGTGGGGCCATTACCATCCAAGGAGTGAATGGGGATTCTGTTCCCACGCATCCTGGCCAAAGTGCTCTACAGCCATCTGACCTCTTCACTTTAATCTTCTTCAGTCTATCTTCAGGACTCACTGCTTATGCCTTTTCATTTCTATACATTTTATTTGTGTATAGAAATGGAAAGGTGTGAGCAGTCAGACTTGAAGATGGACTGAAGAACGTTTAAAGTGAAGGTGTGACCACGGACTATTAATAGCTGATGAAGTGGGCCAAGGGCAAGAGTGAAACAAAAATCACCATAGATTGTGCAAAGTGTCCCTTTATCAGGTGCTTTGAATCATCTTAACCCTGCCTCTCCTTGCCTCATGAACCAATGCTGGTACTAATCTAAACCATTTTCAGCTTAGTGTTGAGATGAACACTTCCTTCTAAACACATGTACACTGAGTTCTCCCATTCAGGGATCTTTTAACCATGAGCTTGGATTCATAGATACATTACAGGTGAGAAAGCTTAGGAAAAGTGGGGAGGAAAATGATCAGGCATCAGAGTTGCCAGTAAATGATTTTTATTGAGAACTGACTAAAATAAAAATAAAAAAAATCTGCTAAATCTAACCTTATTGCCTATGGGAATTAAATAACTGTTCTTAACCATCTATAATCAACAGAAGTGCAATGAAGTCGAACAGTGCAGAATAAAGCAGAGGCTTTGGCAGTCTTTGAAGTCTTAGCTTTGTCATCTCTTCTGTAATAAAGGGACAAGGTGGGTAGGGAGAAGGGGTTGTTTCTCCTAGTTCACAAAGGAGATGGTGGCAAACCCAACAAATTCTTCATATATCTTGATGTCTTCTTTTTCTTCATCTAAGCAAAATCACAAGTTGCTCTGGCAAACAAGCAAAAAAAAAAAGAAATGGGAGTGAATACAGCTCTTAGATCAAGGCTGCGGATTAAGGGGTTAAATGTCCTTTTGTCAAATAGTCATAGCTCTGGTTATTAGGGGCATTCACTCATCCCTTTTCTTACTCATCAGTCCTTTGTGAGACTATGTTGCCTGCTAGAGGGCCAGAGTCCCATGGCAAGTCTGAGCAAAGCCGATGGGTGTCAAAGTTTTAAAATATAAATTGATATGGTGAAACTGTTTTGATCTATAGATGATCTGCTAAAAATACACATGTGAACTTGCCAACTTTATATGTTCAATTTAGTGGATTAAATTGTGGAGATGCCAATCCCTCCCACAAATTATGTCCTGCAGTTTCAAAGGGATTGCATTAAGCTTTTCAAACTCAATGGGGCAAAGATTTATCTGTGCTTGCCAAGCCCAATAGAGGCAAGATCTCTCTACATGCACCCCTGGGCAAGGGCGGGTACCGGGAAGGTCCCCACTGGCTACCACTGACCCAATCAGGCTGATGTGAGCCCACAGGACCCCAACACCAGACCCCGGCAGGTCCAGTCCTGCCCCATCCCCAGAATCAGGCTGCCAGAGCCCAATAGCGGCAGCCCAGGGGTGGAACGTCCGGCAACTGTGGGGGCAGGAGTGGCTGGTAAACATTAGGAACACCTTGACCATTCACATCTTGGCCAGTAAGTGATGTGCTGAGAATGTGTCCCTTACCAGCCAATGCGAATGGTCAAGCTGTCTCAAACGTGTACCAGCCTTAATGCACTACAGCCATTCTGCTGTAGTGCAAAAAACCCTCAGAGCTCAATTTTTTGGTGACATTTTTAATATTGAAAGGAGCCATTCACAAGAGTGGAATGACAATACTGTACAGGTGTATATATTAGGGGGCTTTTCTGATACATTATATTATGCAAACCATTGCAAGTAGAAAAGAAAAGGGAAAAGAAAGAAGAAAGAATATGTATTTATATCCTAGAGATAAGACTGCTAACCTGTATTTAAGGTTGTAAGCCTGCCTCGCAGACTTATCCATCTTTTAAATCATTTGTATACTACTGGCAGACTTTGGGCAGTAAATATTGCTATTATTATTAGTTGTGTCCCTCCTGTGATAGAAAATATGTGTCAGTGGAACAGGGAGGGAAGTAATTTTCAGCACTTCTTCTACATTCTAACCATCACCACTCTGTGATGTCTAGGACTTATAGTCCCCCACAACAAATTTGGGAGATGGCTACAGATAGAAAAAAGAGTAATAATCCAAAATAGCTTTCCTCCCTGTTATTTTGGTAGATGCTTGCAGCCCCAAAGCTTTCCATATATAGTAGAGATTAAAGTCTTGTAGGACATCAATGTTCAGTGAATGTTAGCATAGCATATATGTACTGAAACGATTTACAGTTAATAATACAAATCTGGGATGATTATGTACTGGAATAATGATGAGCTTTCTTTAGGTGTAGTTTTCTGAACATGGAATCCTTGTGATGTTTAACATGCACCTACAGTGTTACCCCCCCATATGCTAGCAGATGTAGAAAACTCAACAGAGACCACTGAATTGGAAAAGGTTAGTTTACATCCCAATCCCAAAGAAGGGTAATGTGAACAAATAGTCAAACTACGAAATAACTGGGGTTGGTTCACACATTAGCAAGGTTATGGTCAAGATCCTGCAATTGATTAGGAGTGTGCACGAATGTATTTTTTGCATCTGAATTCGATCAAAATTCAAAAATTCAGTTCGATTTGAATTTCAAAAATCCAGATTTTCGAAAATCTGATTCAAATCCAGATTATCTGGATCTGTACTTCTGAAAATCTGATTTGAATCCAGATTATCTGGATCCGTAATTTTGAAAATCCGATTTGTATCCAAATATATGTATGTCGATAATATTCGTATTCTGATGGCCGCTCAGATCTCTAATGAGTTAGGCCTATGTTTGGTATCTGAGGGGACATCATGGGTCTATTTTCAAGCAATTTCTGAAGAAATCTGGGACTTTATTCAAACAGAGCTTACTTGATTTATTCTTGAGAAAACAAAACACAAACAACTTCAGGTTATTTCTTAAGACAAACAAATACTTTATATGTCTCTCCGTTGAACACGACTCAGACTTTGCCAGGAACTTTGACTCTGGTTCTGTGCTTTGCTTTGGTTTCAACGGTGGAGCTGTCCTTGTGCCTTTGATGAAACTTGCTGTTGTTGTTGTTATCTAATTTATTTACTTAATGAATTACCCACAATAGTTAATAAGGCTGGCCTATACTGCTCTCTCTAAACAGAGGCCTTTCCTAACTCTAAACTCTCCTCAGAATATTTTTGGAACGTACCACAGCTATGGGGGTGTTCTGCCAGCCAGGACCAAAACATTTGAAAACAAACTGAGGGAGGTTTCACTTTAAAATTCTGATCTTTAAACAGCAAAGTCAGGCAGGGCAGCAGAACCATAACACGTATCCATTATATGAATTTGTGCAAATCCGTATTTTTCCCATATGCATCCTGTATGCATCCCAATTTCATCCCGCATTATATGCACAAACACTTATAATTTTCATGAACATTCATATACAATAGATACGGATCTACTCATTAAAATTATTCAAAAATCCGTACCGGATTTTCAAAAATCCAGAATTTGTCCAAACATGTAAAATTAGATTTTTGAAAATCCAATTTGAATTCAGATGTCAGCACTCAATGGATTCGAATTGGATTTTCAAATTTTCAAATATCCGTGCACATCCCTACAATTGATGCTTCAGCAATATGTGAACCAAGAATTACCAGAAATGTAATCTGTTTTCTGAAGAGGCAGAGGAACTAGAGACCAAACGGCCAATATCTAACCCTAATCTTAACTCCACTTCTTCTTCATTGACTACACTAAAGCCCTGTGGATCACAACAAATTCTGGCCAGTTCTTAAAGAGACAGGAGTTCCAGACCACTTTATTTGCCTTCTGAGGAATCTGTATTTGATCAAGAAGCAAACAAGGACCAACTGATTGGTTCAGAAAGGCTGTATACTGTTACCTGTTTTATTTAACATACACAGAGTGCATCATGCAAAGGGCTGGTCTGAATTAATCAAAAGGTGGAATTAAGGTTGTCAGGAGAAATATCAATAATCTCGGATATGCAGAAGATATCACTCAATCCAAAAAGTGAGGAGGAACTAAGGAGTATCTTGATTAGGGTAAAAAAAGAGAGTGCAAATGCTGGCTGGAAGCTTAAGATAAAAAAGAAAAATAATGGCATGTGTTTCCATCACTCTTTGGCTAATAGAGGGGAAAGAAAGTTCACTGCAAATAGCTCAAAGATCACTGCAGATAATGACTGCAGACATGAAATTAAAAGACACTTGCTTCTTGGGAGGAAAGCTATGGCAAACCTGGACAGAATGTTAAAAAGCAGAGACATCACTTTGCCAACAAAGATCTGTAAAGTCAAATGTATAGCCTTCCTAGTAGTAACGTATGGCTGGGGGGGTTGGAGCATAGAAAGGCTGAACACTGAACAATCAATGCCTTCAAACTGTGTTGCTGGAGAAAACTTCTAAGTCCCTTAGACTGCAAGAATATCAAGACAGTTGATACCAAAGGAAATCAGTCCTGAATGCTCTCTAGAAGGACTAGTACTGAAGATGAAACTCAAATACTTTGGCTGCATAATAAGAAGACAGGATTCGCTAGAACAGCCTGAGGCTGGGAAAGACTAAAGACAAAAGGAGAAGAGGACAGCAGAGATGTTTAGATAGGCCCTGGCCAGACAGGGTGAATATAGCGCCATTATGGCATTGCTATGGTGGGATTGCCTCATGTATCATAGGCAAGCTTTTTCACCTCTAAAAAGACCTTTAACACCAATCATGGGGTTTCCAGCAGTAGCACTTTTTATGGTAGCCACTTAACTTTCTGGATGGAGCTGCAATTGTAGCTCCATCCAGCACACATGCATAAAGGATGAAATATCTCACCATGCATGCATAGGGAGGTGGTGATGTTTATATCTGGGCATTAGACAACAGCTGGATTGCCTGGATTGTGCATCATAAAAGAAGTGCAAATGCAGTGCTGTGGCCAGTGTTGTCTAGGCAAGAAACAATAATAGCAGGGGAGCAACACCCCACATTATTGCTTCCTAGTGCTCTATCTGACTATTGCCTGTGCTGTCTGGAGGCAGCCATAGTTTTGTTGGGGACTACAAACAGGAGTTTGGGCAGAATCCAGGAGATGGAGGAGGCCAGACAGGCCTAATGTGTTATGGTCTGACAAAGTGAGACACAATTGGAGAATAATAACAAAAGCCAACAGTTAATGCCAGTTTACACTTATTATCAAGGCTTCTGAATGCTGGGATTTATAAAAACAGCCAAAACATTTGTTAGTTTTATTATGGTTCCTGGGGAACAAAGAAGCAGATGATGATTTCAGAGTTGTTTCTACATGGGTTTTCCTTCCTTACCATCATATTTGCTGGTTTCTAATGCTCTTTGCTTCAGTGATTCTCACGGAAGACTTTTTATCTTGAATGGTGGGATATAAATACTTGTAATAACACTGAGAATACTGAATAGCAGGACAAACATTTTATGAAAACAAAACAAAAGACACTAGAAATAGAGAAGAACATTTTTTATTTTAAATGGTATTGGAAATAGCACTTCTGTCAAGGAATGGTTTCTTGGGTCTTCTGGGACCCGATTGGACTCCAAAAAAAAGGAACTTGTTTTAGAAAGGTAAAAGGAATGGGTTTGACCTATCAGGTCAATTAACTGCCTTACTCATATAAATTCTGTGGGGGAAAATTCCTTTTCAACCCACGCTGGCAATCTGCTTATATTCTCAGGCAGGGTGATTGGCATCCCTTTTAACCTAGAGAGGCACATATGCAAGTGTTATTCCTACACACAAATTATAAAAGCATTTTTAAAATTATAAACCTCGCAGTTCAGGGAACAAATCCATGTGCCAATGGAAAATGTGGAGGAGAAAAAAATGGAAACAAAGAGAGATATGAGCCCCCCAAAAGGGAGAAGAGAAATGCACGAACTGAGGTGAAATGGAGAAGAGGTATATCTGGGTGAGGAAATAGGGGGGAAATAGGGAATAAACAATAGAAGTTGGGTTCAAAACCTTTCACGTTTTCTTTACATTTTAAACACAGAGTTGTACTGATTTTTTAAATCATGGGATGATTTCACACTTTTTTCCCCATGAGAAAGGAACACAATCATGTAACCTTAACTAGCTCTTGCATTTACAAGCACTAGTCACTTAAAGCCCACGCCCCACTCATCTGTGACCAATTCCAGGGCTGGTCCTCTTCAGGGCACCACACCCATGACTGCGCATGCATCAGCACCATCGCCATGATGATGATGATGCTCCTTGCAGCCACATCAAGAGAGCAACAGAGCTGCCAGTCCACTTGTCCAGTTGAAGAGTGAATGCTCCCTGGCTGGATGTGATCAGGTAAATTGGGATAAGGGTTGTGAAAAGTATGGAACATGAAATTGGCAGGGGAAGGCAGGTTGTGCCTGGAGGCTGTAACAGCCTCCTCTAGGTGCAGATACTTTCCCCCAGATGTTACCTAAGAGGGAAAATAGCACATTCTTTTCTTCCCTGAATTTTGATGTGCATTAAGAACATAAGAAGAATGCTGGATCAGGCTGTAACAAGCCCAGCATCCTATCTCACACAGTGATCTACCAATTGCTTGGGCATTCTCAAGCAGCAGACAAATGCAAAATCTTCACCTGGTCTTGAATTCCCGCAAAGGGCCTCTAGAGGCATCCTGCCTGTCTCAAACCTGTCCTCCATGAATCTGTCAAACCCTTCTCAATTGATGATGCCCGGTCAAAAAATATTTCCTCTCCTCAGTGCTAACTCTCCTGCCCATCAACTTCATAAAGTGCCCCCTAGTTCTAGTATTGTGTCATAGAGAAATGAATATTCACACTTGTAGGGCTGACACATCTAAACTGATATTTTGCCAAACTCTGCAAAAATCATAGAATCATAGAATCATAGAATGGTAGAGTTGGAGGGGACCTCCTGGGTCATCGAGTCCAACCCCCTGCTCAAGGCAGGATCTCCTAAACCATCTCAGACAGATGGCTGTCCAGTCTCTGCTTGAAGACCTCCATCGAAGGGGAACCAACCACCTCCCGTGGCAGCCTGTTCCACTGGTTGATCACTCTTACTGTTAGAAAATTTTTCCTAACATCTAAACTAAATCTTTTCCCCTGCAGTTTCACCCCATTGTTTCTAGTCCTTCCTTGAGAGAGTGAGAACAGGGCTGATCCTTCTGCCCTGTGACAACCCTTGAGGTATTTGTAGACAGCTATCATGTCTCCTCTCAGTCTTCTTTTTGGTAGACTAAACATTCCTAGTTCCTTAAGCCGTTCCTCATAGGACATGGTTTGCAGACCGTTCACCATCTTGGTAGCTCTCCTTTGAACCTGCTCCAGCTTGTCAGTGTCTTTTTTAAACTGGGGTGACCAGAACTGGACACAGTACTCCAGATGAGGTCTGACCAAGGTAGAGTAGAGGGGGATAATAACTTCACGTGATCTGGACTCTATGCTTCTCCTAATACACCCCAGGATTGCGTTTGCCTTTTTTGCAGCTGCCTCGCACTGTTGACTCATGTTCAGTTGATGATCTACCAGGACACCCAAGTCTTTTTCACATGTGCTGCTGCTCAGCCGAATTCCTCCCATTGTATATGTGCTTTTTTCATTTTTCTTGCCCAGGTGCAGAACCTTGCATTTTTCTTTGTTAAATACCATTTTATTAGTTGCAGCCCATTGTTCGAGTTTCTCTAAATCTTTTTGAATCCTCTCTCTCTCTTCTCTGGTGTTTGCAATCCCCCCTAGCTTTGTGTCATCAGCAAATTTGATCAGTTTCCCTTCAACTCCCTCGTCCAGATCGTTTATAAAAACATTAAACATAACTGGGCCCAGGACAGAACCTTGTGGTACTCCACTTGACACTTCCTTCCATTTGGATGTGCAGCCATTTAAAGCCACTCTTTGAGTACGATTACTAAGCCAGTTTTGAACCCACCTTATAGTTGCCTTGTCAAACCCATATTTGATCAATTTTTCAATGAGGATCGCATGAGATACTTTGTCAAATGCTTTGCTGAAATCAAGAAATACTATGTCTACTGCATTTCCTTGATCAACCCATTCAGTGATTTTGTCATAAAATGAAATCAAGTTAGTCTGACACGACTTGTTTGATACAAACCCATGTTGACTACTGTTAATTATTGAATTCCTATCCAAATGCTGACATATGTGTTGTTTAATAATTTGTTCGAGAATCTTTCCTGGTATTGAAGTCAGGCTAACAGGCCTGTAGTTCCCTGGGTCTACCTTCTTCCCTTTTTTGAAGATAGGAACAACGTTTGCCCTTCTCCAATCGTCTGGGACTTCTGCTGTTCTCCATGACTTCTCAAAGATTACAGCAAGTGGTTCAGCAATTACCTCTGCTAATTCCTTCAGTACCCTAGGATGTAATCCATCTGGACCCGGGGACTTAAATTGGTTTAAGTTAGCTAAGCATTCCCTTACTCTCTCAGTGTTGATTTTGTGTCTTGATTCTCCTAGTCCTTCATCAGTACAGTGAAGGACTGTTGCATGTACATTATCCCTCTTGGAAAAAACAGATGCAAAATAGGAGTTCAGAATCTCTGCCTTCTCAAGATCACTTTCAATCACTTCTCCATTCTCTCCCTGCAGACTTCCCAAAACCTCTTTGACTTTTCTTTTGCTGTTGACATATCCCCAAAACCCTTTTTTATTGTTTTTAGTCTCTCTTGCAAGCCTCAGTTCATTTTTAGCTTTAGCTTTTCTGATACTTGCCCTGCAGATTTTACTGATTTCATTATATTCCTCCTTAGATATGTATCCCTCCTTCCATTTCTTAAACATTTCTTTTTTCTTGCACATTTAATGAGAAACGCATTGAAGGTATTGGCCTTTTTTGCAATACCTTCACTTAATCTGCATTAGTGAATCTGGATTAGCCAGGTTCAGATCAATCATAGCATTAAGTGGAATGCTGGACAGCAGCAAACGGGGAACAATGAGAGACACATTGCAGATGCACAAGCATTTGTTTTATATTTGGGAATGCACACCACTGCCAACAGCATCTCCAAAACCCTGAAGCAATTGGCCAACATCCCTGTAGATCAAATGCTGAATCAAATGCAAATACTCCATCAATATTAGCATGGCCAGTGCTCTGAAGGGGCTGAGAAGGCATCTTTGCAGTCCCACTGTCACAATACATGTTCCACATTGCCACACCCAACATCTTCCTAGTTCCATTCTACATAGAGATGACCCATCACTTCTTCTGGATTGGACAGTGCTGGCAAGGGCTAAAAGGTGGTTTGTATTCTTTAATGAATAATGCAAGTGAAGAAACTTGTTATGTTTAACCTGAAACACAACAGTGAATGGTTGGTATTCATGAACCACTTTCATAAAAGGGATTCTTAGGGCTTGTTCACAGTATGGGAGAAATCATAAGCCTACTTTGTTCACTTCAGCCAATGGCAGCACCTTGGAAGCAGAAATAAGTTCATGGGATGTCCTTGCTGATAGGAAGTCCAAAATCAGTATAAGCTTCCATTTCAGCTCTGCATTAGGATGCAATCTGATTCTTCTTTACATCAAGAAGGAACACACAACAACTTGGGTCACATCAAAACTTAATGTGCAGGAAGTAGCTTTGCCCCTACCACTCCACATTTGAATCTCCTCCCTGCTAATGTTCTGGTTAGTCCACACAACTTGTCGTTCTTTGCCCTTTTACACTTCTGTGCTCCAGTGAAAATGTAGAAATCAAACAAACAATGACATTGGTCCTGGTCACACCTTTAGTTTCAGATGACTTCAGGTCATCTTCAGGCCACGTTACTCACATCATTTTTATTCAATTAGTTTTTCAAGCTGGCCTACCCTCATTAGATCATTTTAACAGGAGTCCTCTTTTCCGGAGGACTCAGCCCATCCTGGCATGCCTAGCCGTCTTCTCTTCCTCAATGTGAGTGGGGGGATAGGCTAAAAGAGGCTGAACTGTGCTGTGGTGGGTGGAGTTCAGTTTTTCCTTTCATCTAATGTCTAGGGAAGGGCAGCATGCATGGAGTTCATGAGGGACCTCCTCTTCTCTCCTCAGTTTATGTGCAAGATTCCTCTGTCTAGCATTTTTCTGCAGATTTATTATTATTATTTTAAATTACAGTGGTACCTTGAGATACGAGTTTAATTCGTTCTGTAACCTTGCTTGTATGTCAAATCACTCGTATCTCAAAGCAATTAATTAATGGAATTCCATTAATCCGTTCCGGGTCCCAAAAAACCACCTCACCTTCCAGCTCCACACCCAAATTTCTGTCCCTGAAAGCGGCCAGCAGCCATTAACAGCTCCATGTTTTGCCCTACGTCTTTCTGGAGCTGCTATGTTTGGATTACAGGAGCAGCTGCCAGGCCTCGGAGGCTGCCAAAATTGAGCCTGCCCTTGGCGCTCACTTCCTCACCCCCTCCCTCCCTCCCTCTCCCTCCCACCGCCGCCTTCTTTTTCTCTCGGCGCGTCACAGCTGTCGCCCCGCCTTAGCCTTCCCTTGCCTCGCGCCGCCACCTTCTTTTTCTCTCGGCGCGTCACAGCTGTCGCCCCGCCTTAGCCTTCCCTCGCCTCGCGCCGCCGCCTTCTTTTTCTCTCGGCGCGTCACAGCTGTCGCCCCGCCTTAGCCTTCCCTCGCCTCGCGCAAGCCGCCTTCTTTTTTCCTCGCCTCGCACCGCCGCCTTCTTTTTCCCTCAGCGCGTCACAGCTGTCGCCCTGCCTTAGCCTTCCCTCGCCTCGTGCCGCCGCCTTCTTTTTCTCTCGGCGCGTCACAGCTGTCGCCCCACCTTAGCCTTCCCTCGCCTCGCGCCGCCGCCTTCTTTTTCTCTCGGCGCGTCACAGCTGTCGCCCCGCCTTAGCCTTCCCTCGCCTTGCGCCGCCGCCTTCTTTTTCTCTCGGCGCGTCACAGCTGTCGCCCCGCCTTAGCCTTCCCTCGCCTCGCACCGCTGCCTTCTTGTATCTCAAATTTTGCTCTTAAGTCAAAGCAAAATATCCCTTACTCTGCGGCTCGTATCTCGAAAAATTTGTAAGTTGGGGCACTCGTATGTCGAGGTACCACTGTAATTGCATGGAAAAGAAAAGCACATAAAATAGGAAGGGAGCATTGAGGTGAGGGAGCAGGCTTAAAAAAGAACCACAAATACATACCCTCACCTCCCTTGAGTGACACCACAGCATCCAATAAGAAAGGAGATAGATTTGACGCAGCAAAAGGGGTAGAGAGGTAAGAGTTCCATGAGGAGGCTCAGGTCGATCATGGAGTGTAGTAACCACTCGGCTGCTTAGCCTCTCCCCGCCCCCCCCCCCCGGCTTCCTTTCCTTCAGCCCTTCACTTTAAATGAATCTGTTCACTGATAAGTTCCAAGAATAGAAAGCGCCAGGAATTTTTCTCTCCACAGACTTGCATTACACACTTGGCACTCTCCAAGGTGCTAATCTCTTTTCACTCCCTGCCAATGCTGGTCGGTATAATGGCGATTCTAACCCACGTGGAGAAAAAACTACAACTGTTCCTTCTCTTCTGGCTGCATATTTTTCCCGCCATGGACCAGAGGAAGTGACATCACAAGGACATCTGACCTGCCTAGCCCCAGTCCTGCTCCAGTCACCTCCTTAGATGCTGCCTTGATGTCATTCCCCCATGCCCCTTCTTTGTATAAAAACCTCTGACATCAATGGTCGCTTGATTTCCTCCTGCCTCCTGCCTCCAGCCTCTTGATTTCCTTTCCCCATTTTCTAGTCTACTCGGGTCAGCCATTGTGGCAGGTCTCCAGGATTAAAGTGGTTGAAGCCTGGGTAAATCTATCAGAACAAAGCCGGTGTATCGCAGCAGCTCCCCAGCTGTTGCCAAGAACTTCCCTGAGCCAAGTGGTGAATCACGTATCAGGAACGTGATAATGGAGAAAGGCGTGAGCAATGCAGCCCAAAGTGAAGACAGCCTGAGGAGGACCTATAACAATCTAGGTGTGAGCAGAGCTGGTATGACCTCAGCTCAAATTATGAATAGGATGTCCTGTCTCATATTACTGTGACCAGGGTCATTATTTCTTTAGCAGTGCCGCAGAGCAAATTGGCAAACTAAAGAACCAAAAGACAGGGAATCATTCCACCCCCAGTTTCTTACCCCACTGAACTTAAACAAATCTGTATTAAACTGCAATGTGTGATATATGTCCCAGATCAAAGGGCCAACACAGATTCTGCTGGACATCTTTGGCATGCAGATAGGACAGAGGTTCATAGATGTGCTATTTCTGTTTTAGGCAGAGTGGGCAGAATTTAGGTAAATTTAAGCACCCTATAAGCCTAACTCTGCCTAACTGGAACACACAGAGCTTTGAAATGTTTAACTCTGGCTTGACTATGGCCCAATGTTTTGCATTCTTTAAAAATTAGAGTCAAACATAAGTTGGGAAGAGAAACAGCTTTCAGACTAGGTAGAAGATATATCCTGAATGAGCATTGCTTCCATTAGCCTGTTAATGCCATACAGAATATCTTTAAACTATTTAACACAAATCATCTTAGTGTCAACAACCCATCACGGATAAACTAATTAACAGAAGCCATCATAGTATTTGGGAATTGTGTCTTGGCTCAGTTGTTGGAGCAGAAGGGCAATCCTTGATATGCAAAAATTATCAAATCATTAAAAACACACGCACACCACAAAGTAAATTCTACTCAGTTTGAAATTAACCCCTCTTCAACTCGAAATGTTCAGACTTTTCCTAATACTCCATTCTCATGCTATTTATGGTGCACATTTAATTACCACCACCACCACCACCACCAAGCTCAATTCCTCTGGATAAGCTACCAGCAAATTTAAATCCATGATCCATGATTAGATCATGTGCTCTTTGATTTACAGATGTAATCAGCTGAGTTGAAAACTGATATCTCTGGACTGGTTCCAAACCTTCCAGCTTGTGAATGGAAAAGCTGCTTCTCTCCATTGAAACTTCCAGAAAAGGAAGCACTTTTTCTAACATCTCTTCTAAGATGTTTTCTATGGCCCTTTTTTCTTTGGACCTTATTTCAGATTATATTCCAGAATAGGGAGTTGCCATCTGCATGCTGCTGCAGACTAAGGTACGCCCTGGGTGGATTCCTATTCCAAGATAATATTCTGGAGTAAGGCCCAGAGTAGAAGAGTTAAATCTGCTGTTTGCATGCTAATACAGCCTATGGCAGGCCCTGCTTGTAGTCTGCTGTAATCTAGAAGAAGGCCCAATGCAGAAAGACCCTATGATATCTCAGTTCTATTCTGGAGGATTGCAAGAACTTTGACCAGAATAGGAAATGGTGGTGGGAGTTGTCAGGGGACATGGTAGACTACACTTTAAGTGCTTGGAAAGCCCTATACTGGGCCAGACCAGGTCACCATGGCAACATCTGCAGTAACATCCAGCACCTGCTCAGATGTTACCATTGTGATCTGGATGCCACCTGTAACTGTGCAGCCTCAGTCATACCACCACACCTACGCACCATTCCACATCTGGAAGAGGGTATGGGCACAGGGATCAGGATCAAGCTAGTTGCTCCTGGTAAGTGTGTTGACTCCTGTGACTTCAAGGGACCTGCAGCAACTTCTGGAGAGTTACCGTAGCTCCCTGGTGTGGACTGGCCTATCTAGTGAGCTGACCACCATTCACTAGCAGGTAAATGAAAACAGAGCCTGAGTGTAGACTGGGTTTAATTCTTGCTCTAGTGATCTTTGAGATTGAAATAGCTAATGCTGAAGTAAGAATTCCATCAAAGAAAAGAAAAAGAAACCAATCTGATCCCATGACTACTGCTATGCTTACATATTACAGGAAAGAAGGGTTCTTGATTTGCTTCCCAGAGTAATGGCTGCTTCTTCCAGGAAGAAGGTCAAGAAGTGTTTTAGTCCCAGATGGAGAAATCTTGCTTTTTAGTTTTTCCTTTTGGTTTTAGCTGGTTCCTGAAGGAAGGTGGAAACAGACAAGTAGAGAAACTCAGGCAAAGCTGTCCTCAATGCTTTTTGCTGTTTATGTTGCTTTCTTAAGTGGTGTCCCACTAGAGACCCAGTGGGACCAAATCAGTGTGTTCCAGACATTGTTCTTCAACTAAAATGGTTTTCTAATGGCTCCAGCCTTCTACAAATTCATGATGGCAATGTAAAACAACAACAAAAACAGGTCAGACAGTTTAAGAGGGAGGAACATCTCTCTTATTATCACTAATCCCCTTCACACAGTGAAATAAAGTGGTGCTAAAGTGCTTGTTGTCATGTTACTCCAATTAGCAAAGGAGATCATGAGACATAAAACTGATTGATTAACAGTTATCCAGCACTGTGAAACACTGGGACCTTAATTTGGTAATATGAAGTCTCTGAAAGGGACTGGATTAGGCTTTGCGAAAGGGACTCTCCCTGCATCGTTTTGTGAAATATAGTTAAGAAGAATCCATCCGTGTCCTTCATTAATTGATATTGCTGTAGGTTGCTCACAAATGTTACTCCATTCCTCCAATGAGTCATTTAAATTTAAATTTTCCTCCCACTTGGTTGCAATCTTTCCCTGTAGACCATTATGTTTACCCAGTAGGAACTTATATAAATTAGACCCTCTTTTGTAAGAGGCTATATAGCCATTAGGGGATATTGCAATGCATTGGATGTTGGTACTTGAAGGAACCTAGTGTGTGTGTTTCCCCTGGAATTATGCCAAAACCTGAAATACCTCTGAAAGTCAGATTGTGAATTAAAATAGTCCATTGTAATCTTCTCATTACTCATTTCTGACCCAAACTGAAACTGGCTTTTCTTATTAGTTCAATTACATGACCATAGATAAATTATTTAATTACATTAGAAGAAGAGGGAATTTATTTTTTAAAAAATACCCTATACCCTTCAACTGAGAAATGGTTTATATGAATCTCTATTTATTGTTTAGTGCTTAGATTTATTTCATGTATTTGGTTGTTATGTGTTATGTAACTAGAGTAGTCAGTGTTCAACCAAAGGCTACACCAGACCTCTGCACAACTGATCCACCAACTTCTTCCCAACTAGAAAATATCCCCATTGATAGTTGAATCCTGCACATTTACCAGTTATTCATTGAATGTGGTCACCCTCCCTGAAACAGCTCTGGCGATTGCAAATCATTGCTTCAGGTAAGAATCTGAACATAAAATTGGAATTCAGGAAAAGGTAGACTAACTGCTTATATATTGCCAAAATTTAGAAATTCATCACAAAAAGGAGAACTTAAAATCTGTATATGATCCATATTATTTTTTTGAAAAGTGAACCCAAACATTGTATACCATCCAAGTATACTTGTTTATATACAGAGATACACATTTTCTCTAATTTGAATTTACCTAACTACAGTGAAGGCAGTAACTAGATGACCCTATGTCCACTCAGATTGTAACCAAGAGCCTTTTCGTTCTTACCTGACTGGTTATGGTATAATAATCAGATAAGGTAGTAGTGGGGTGGTGACTATCGAGACTTCAAGTGCTTGAAAAGACCCAAACTGGGGCAGCAGCCCTCAAAGTGAGAATGAGCAGGCCAAGAATGCAAGATTACCATGGCAACATCTAAGGCAACATCCAGGCAAGTGACCTGGACACTGTGTGCGACTGCACACCTGCAGTTATGCTGCCACACCCACTTGCACACTGCATCCGGAAGAGGGAATGGACACCAGCAGAGGCCTCTCCACACTTAGACTGGTAGTCAACAATTAGCGAACTTCTGGGGAAGGGCATCTGCACTTGGAGGAAGCTGCTGCAGTCTCCACCCATGCCCTGCCTTCCCAGAAGTTTACTAAATGTTTATTAGGTGTGGAGCACTTAATTGTGCTCCATACCTTTACCAACGTTAATCCTAAGCTTACCTGGAGCACCCAGTCAGTGGCCATTTGCACCTCTTCTGGTGCTCTGGGGTTGCTGTCACCTTGGACAAACATAGGCACGACCGTGTCTGTGCAGAATGTCAGTGTTGTCATGGCAACAGTCTGACACTCATGTAACCACAGAGGGCGCAGCAGCCAAAATGGTGGTGCCCAGAAGACGACTGGCCCTGGCATTGGTCTCTGGTGAGTGACTGGGCTTAGGTTGTCATTACCTTGCAAGTGCGCTAGTTAATGTTGAGTCATTGCACTCCTTTCCCATCCAGCGGTTGGAAAGGGGAGCGCGAAAATGCGTCAGGAATGAGCTAGCCACTCCTGGTAAAAATGTCCACTACTGGATGGTTCTAGGGGAGCTTTTGGCTGCCAACTTCTGGTGAGTTGCTGCAGCTCCCTAGTGCAAATGGGCCTCCTCTCTGAGTGGACCAGAGCTTGCTTCAAGGTAAACGTGACCAGGCCACTAGATTTTAATTTTTATTCAGACTTTAGGCTCACTATTTTACGATGGCTATTTTAATACAAGTCCTGTACAAAATAGCCCCAAAAACACGATCCTAGAAATGAGAGGACTCTCCTGTGGAAAGTGGAATACATGGCACCTTACAGAGGGGGCTAAGTATAGTGAGGTATGATGTTTATTTATATATGTTTATTTTCTTATGTGAAAGCCTATAAAGGCTTCTAGAACAGCTTATAAATATAGTATTAGATGAATCCCTGCCCTGCAGTTTATAGTCTGAAAATGCACCATAAAAAAAGAAAGGCGGATAGGGAGGGAATAAGGAGGAAACTTTGGCAGGGCCTACAATATTCTGCACTAATACAGAAAAAGGTCATGTGCAGAAAGGGTTTTTGTGGCAGGCCCTGCAATTCTATCCTCCTTTCCTCTTTTGTGTTCTGACAATAGAGTATGGCAGAGGCTTCTTGAGAAGTTGTTGATCTCTATAAGGGAAATGTTCTTTTCAAAGCTCAGGTGGGCTGTTGCATAGAACATAATTAACCAGCAAGGTCAAAAAAAGAAAAGAAGGAAGCAGTCTGGGAGAATGTGAAAAGAAAGAGAAACTGGAAGGGAAGGCAGCAGGAAAGTGGGGGTCTCATAGCAGCCGGGAGAGTAAATATATATCTTCTGAATGCACGCATATATTTAGCAATAGAAACTATCTTTGTACCCCAAGCTTTTAAGTTCATCACTTTCAGCAACTCACTCAAATTCCTGAAAAATCACAGAATCAATACTTTTAGGTATGTCATCCTACAAAAATTTGGATGAGGGGCACAACTCTCAGAACAGTATAATTTTAAAGAAGTTATTCCCACAGCATTATCACCAAATTGTGGCTCATTTTGTGTTTTGGTTTATTGTCATGGAGATCCATTTGCTGGATCCATGACCTTGTGGTTTTGGCAAACTGAGAAATCTGAGTTATTTAACTGTGCAAAAAATGTAAGCTTTAACTTGGTGGAAAGACAGAAATGGGTGAAGAGATTGGAGAAGGGAGGAAGCAGATACCCAGATTGTCTTCAGAATGTGCTCCTTTGCAGATCACTAAAGTTCCTGAAAAACTGTTTTCCAACTAATGTCTGTTAGAAGTGGGAGTTAATTAAGGTGGTTTTACTGCTCTTGTTTCTACCTACTACAGGTAAATTTTAGGATCAAAAACGAGTGCTAGACTAGTGCAGAAGGAGACAGTTCTGCCCAGAGCCAGGGCTGCTTTTAGGGTGGCCGCATGGGGTGAGGTCAGAGAGGTGTGGAGTGGCCTGGCTGTTCCCTCTCACAAGCCAGCTGATATGCTGCTCCAGGCCACCCTGGCACTTGGAGAAGCAGTCAGATGTACACATGAACGGCACAGCTTGGCCATCCTGGCTGCATCATTCTCCCCTCTTCAGTAAAACAATGTGAACAGAAACATGCCTCCTTTCTGGGTTGTTATAAAAAATATTGAAAATGCATATAATCAGTTTAAATGCTCATACAATTGTCTTTCATACAGAAGTTTTGCTTTTATACAGAATAAAATTAAATGCACATTCCTTCATTAAACATGAGAAACTTGCAATAATACAATTTGGCCTCTGGTTAACATTACTAGTTAACATTGGTTAACATTACTAGTCTGGGTTTCCGCTTCACAGTGCCACTGTTGTGCATTGGGAGATGGAGCCTCTGTGATTACTGTAGCCACTAGTTTTCCATTGTTCACAATTATTTACATAATATAGTTTTGCACCACACAGTAGTTTATGGGAACCAAACCACAGTGCTCTACGAGGGACGACTGTAAAAATGCAGGTAAGAACTTGGTTGGGGAGATTATTTTAGGTTTTCGTTTACCATCTTCACTGCTGTTCTGTGTATGAGTAACAGAGTAAGGGACATGCTGTAGGTTGAACTAATTTCACAAACGTATTAATTTAGGCACATGTATTTTCATATAGTTTAGCTCTCAGTATCTTTCTTTGAATGCTTCTTATACTGAGGATAAATAGAAGATTAGATTAAAAATGGAATAGAGTTTAGGTCTATTGTATGACAAAAATACTTGACAGACAAAACTTCAAACTTCCTTATTTTACATGTAGTGCCTTTATTCTTTTTAATACAGTTCAACTTCATTTGCTCTTGTATTAATCTTTGTCAAAATATCCAGAATTAATTGCCCACAGCTTATCTCTATTTTTTCAACCATCTTGGATAGCTATTAAAATAGCAGTGTATAATAAAAAGCTACATTGTTCTCTTGTTAGGCTACCTTATTAATGTCCATATTTTCTAATAAACCATGCTTCCCCTTAAAGTCTTCTTGAACTTTTTCTAGGGGAGAAACATATGGTCTGAAATATATGACAAGTCTCATATCTCAACAAGTCTCAACAAAGATATTCTAGTTCCAATGTAATGCTTTTTTATGCTTTTAAGGGAAGGAGAAATTTGCTATAAGAGATATTCAAGTTGCCTTTTTATTATATTAAAAACAAAAACAAAACAAAAAATACACTTTTTATTTGTAAGGCAAAAATGGTCTCGAAGAACTGGCAGGCCTGTGCTGTGTCAGATTTGAAATATTTGATGGGACCCCTCCCAGCAATTTCATATAGATGTTAAAGGGCATGGCACCAAAGGCACTGAGGCCATGGTCATATATTAACTTTAAACCTTCTTCAGTTCATCTGTCTGTTTTATTTGTGGACTTTCCAGCCACCTGGTGCTATATAAGGCCGTGGTCACACATCTTGTTAAGAAACAAGACTCGATAACTTTGACCACTCTTTCTCTTCCTGTCTGAGTCTGCTTTACAATAATTTTTTAGATCTCCACCCTTTCTACCACCACAACACCCTATGCGCTCCAGTTGGACAAAGGCTCTGTGATTCAACAGTATGTAATCACAAACACTGGGTAAAAGGGAAGTCAAATTCATGGAGTATCCGCCCACCACAGTACAGTACAGCCCCCATTAGTCCTCTTCCCCAATCACACCTAAAATTGAAAATGAGCTAACACTCTATAATGAAACTTGTAAAAATCAGGACTCAAGAAAGTGAGATTGAAGGGAAGGAAGTCCACAAATGAAATGGATAGGACTAGAAAGGTGTGAGCATTGGGGTTTGGGAAAGGACTGAAGAAGGATTAAAATGAAGGTGTGACCACGGCCAAAGTCCAAATCTACAAGATGTCACAACAATACCAGAAGTCAACTAATATGATTTGGTTCACATTACTGTCACTAATCACTTATAATCTTCCTCACATTTTGCAGTAGAAAAAACATGCACTGCTGATTTCGGAGTTAGAAGTTCCAAAACAGGGGGTGGTTTAAAGTCAACCGTCCAGTGAGTTTTGATTTCCAGATGTGTTTGTTTATGTAAGGTCTGCTGTATCTTCAAAAGGCTAAGATCATTTCTGCCTGAAGATGACACAGGCTGCCTCCAGATGCAGGTTAAAACCTATGACCCTCACAGGATTCTACTGGTAATTCCCAATATAGTTCTGGGATATTGAAGCAGTATCCCAAAATATTGCTATTACAAGAAATCTGTCAATGATATCAGGTGCCCCATACTATTAAATAGTTACCTGTGTCTGCCTGCTGCTTCCATGATCACTCCCCTTGAAAATACCAGGATGCTAGTAAAGTATGTGAGCGAAAAAACAAAGTGAAGTAGGTGGGCACTTGGCTAGCATATGAGGATTTTTAAGGAGACCAGTCATGGAAACACAAGGCAGATGCAGATAAGAGTCTGAAGTTGCCTCTTGCCATATGGCAGAAGCCAGAGTTAATGGGAGCAGACATTTAAAGCAACAGCCACATAGGAGTTCAGACATGGTAAAGGGAGGTCTGACATTTATTACTGTCAGTTTGCACAGGTACCATTTGCTGGTGCAGGACTCCTATATGTGACTGACGGAACAGCGCTCCGCTGTGAGCCAGTTTGGTCTAGTGGTTAGGGAGCCGGACTCTTATCTGGGAATACCAGGTTCAATTCCGCCCTTCCTCATGAAGCCAGCTGGGTGACCTTGGGTTACTCACAGCTCTCTTCTGAGCTCTCACAGCCCCACCTACCTCACAGGGTGTTCTGTTGTAGGGAGAAGAATAGAAAAGCTTTGTTAGCTGCTTTGAATCCCCTTAAATGGGTGAGAAAAGCGGGGTAGAAAAGCCAACTCTTCTCCTTCTCCTTCTCCTTCTCCTTCTCCTTCTCCTTCTCCTTCTCCTTCTCCTTCTCCTTCTCCTTCTCCTTCTTCCCCACAAGGGCACTGTTACTGTTTTAGCACATCTTTTTGTTGGATTTTATTGTGACTCGTCCTAAAATCTTCAGGATAAGGGCAGGATATAACCAAACAAATAAATAAAATATATACAGCCATCCTTTGCACAAAGTACTCACACTAAAAGTGGCTCCTGGGAGCAAGGGGGAGGGCCTACCACCTCCAGGTACAGGGCAGGATAAAAATGTAAATAAATAAACAATATATTCAAGAGGCTCCAAGGAGTGAGTGTCAATAGATGCAGCTGCAAATCTGTTGTGCTTATTGTTTGCTTATTGATGCTTCACCTTTATCTCACAGCCTTTTGGAAGACAAATCAGCCCTGGGGACCCTGCATGCATACTGGGCTCCTATTCAAAGCTGAAGGGTTTTTTGGTTGGCTTAGCAGCAGGATTTACACACCCCTAATGTACTGTAGCTCTATGGTACAGCAACTGCCTGGAAAGCAGAGGATCACCAGTTTGATCTCCTTCCTCACCCCAGGAACAGGCAGTGTCAAACCACTTCTGTATTTTTGCCAAGAAGGCTGCATAGAGGTGCCCATGTAGTCAACCAGAGGTCTGCCATGACAATAAGACCAAACATACTGATACACTGCCAAGGGTCGAATGGAACTGTAAGGAGCTCAGGGCACCATTCTGCTTTTGATCCAGTAAAGGCATCTCCTAACAAAGGGAAAAGGGTGGGAAGGTGGTGCAGAGATGCTGAAGGAGATGCATTGGGGATCTGGCAGGAATAGTTTCCCCTTCTTCTTGGATTTGTGAAAATTCATTTCAAAGAAAAAGAAAGCAATAGGAATGACACTTAAGGGAAGACGTCTGCCTGTACTTCATTGAACAGTCAAAACTGCAGGATTATTAGAACTTAATTATTGTGCCTGGATTGAAAGTATAATGACAATGGGATTGTCATTTTCTTTTTCTTTTTTTCCACACCCTGCAAAAAAGACTAATTATTTCCTTAGGGAACTACTAAATAGGGCACTGATCAGAGATGTGTGCTGGAAAGTACCGCTTAAGAATTGTCATGTTAACTCTCGATCATTATTATTGAGCTTTGAATGGGAAAGGAAGTGTATTGTTTCATACCTACGAGGACAAAAGCTATACTTATAGTTCAGGCTTTTCAGTTTCAGATGCATTTCCTGGAGTAAATACTATGGTCCCTCAATTTTCATGTCTTCTGGTGCGCTTCCAAAAACTTGGAAGTGAATTAGTGTGCAATTTGCATCCAGCCCTCAGCCAAAGGGATGTGGTTTATTATAATACATAGTTCTCCTAATTATTGAAAAGCCTGAGAAAACTAGGCGCAGTGAGCATCTGCTATTGCTTGACCACACTGCCAAACATGATTTGGCAAGCACAGAAATGTACATTGAACAGACCCTACAGTCTAATTTGCATTTGGTTTGTAGTAATTATGGAGAAGTTATAACTGAGCTCGCTTGTCCTCTGTTATTACCTCACATCATTCTTTTAAAAAAATGCGAACCCGGAACAACAATTAAATAGGGAGAAAGAAAAGTAACCTAGCAGAAATTCTATGCATTCATAAAGGCAGATTTTTTTCAATGCAATGTCATTATTTCACAAAAGTTATTTATTTTTGTGTGCATAGATCAAACCTTCCAAAAGAGCAGCTCTTCCTATCCATGCAAATTCTTGATCTGTCTTTAGTTTGCATCCCCTGATCATTTTGTCACCAAGTATTGTCATTTCTTGAACATGAGCACTACTGCTCATGTGTGGGCATTAAGATTAGGATCTTTTATTAACCCCACTTGCATGCCCAACATCATTTACACCTTTTAAAGATGTGAGTTCTCCAAAGGAAAATTCAAAGTCTGATGGGCATGTTACAAAAATAATTATCTTGGAGAAAAACAACTGCTCCTGGGAGGAAACATCTAGTTGCCAAATGGAATGGGAAAACTGACTTAAATTTAGATCTCTTGGCCATGAAGATCAGTTGCAGCTTACATAAAAGAAAACGCAGAGAAAACAATCCAATCAATGGCTGCTAGTGTTTGTGATGGTTATAGACTCATCCACTATATTTAGAGATAATATGTTTCCAGCTACCAGCTGCTTGGAAGGAACAATGGAAAGGAGAAAGCTGTTGCCCCTGTTTTGTTCATGGAAGATATTTATATATGTCCTTCACAATATTTATCCTAGCGCACTTTGCAGTGTAATTTGAAATAAAATAATAATAAAAGATATAACAAATTGCTTTAAAGTGCTTTAAAATTACTTCATTTAATTCATGGCATTTGTGGTCCACTTTTGTTCCAAAGAGCCCATATTTTTCTTCAAAACAACCTTGAGAGAGGGGATGGTCACCCCCTGGGCAACTGTGAATTCAAATCCAGGAATTCCTAAAGTCTATCTTGACATTCTAGGCACTAATGGCATAGCAACTAAAAAAAACAAAATGGATTGTTTATTGGGAAAGTCTATACGCTTACACTACACATTGAAGAAAGAGAAGAGGAGCTGAACCTGAAAGTGTAACCAGTAGTCAATATGAAAGAGATTGGGGCTGAATTCCCCCTCATGGAAGTAAAGTGGCTTAGAAACAGTTTGGACCCTCTTTTGTCCCCATTACCAATCTGTTTCAAGGGTTTTTTGAGGATTATTTGGCTAAAAAATGGAATAAACACCTATTTTTCCAGGTGTTTTTTCTGTTTTTGCTTTTAAAACACTTCTTCCTTTTTGTTGTGGGAATGCTACAGCAGTATTGGGACAGATGCATCATGAAATGGGTGGGATTTCACCCTGCAGGACAGCCCCTTGTCAGTTAAAGTGCTAGGTTTTTCCTCTACAGCAGACAATTTCATTTTCAGAAACAATTCACCCACTTCACACCTTATAACAATACTTCCTTTTCCACGCATGCCTAGAGATCAAGGAAAGAGGCGGGGAGGAATCTTTCCCTTCACAAGTTGTCCTGCCTGTGCAATTCTGCCTGTTTCCCTCCCAGCCTCCTTCCTTGATCTTTAAAAGGGGAAAGTGGGGAAGCTGCAGGAACTGGGAGAAGCAAGGAACTGGCAGCCCTGAGCCCATCCCCGCCCTCTCACCTGCTCGCTCGCCCACTCACTTGCCCAGGGGAGAGTGCACAAGTGTGTGTGTGTGTGTGTGCAGGAGTGCTTGGCAGCCCAAGCAGCTCCTGCCATGCCTGCCAATGCCTCCACCCTCTGACAGGTCTCTCACCTGGAGTGTGTATGTGTGTGTTTGTGTGTGTGTGTGTAAATCGAGGGTGCTTGATCCCTGGCTATTTGATCTCCTAGGTGTTTGTGTCTTTGGACCCTTTTGAAGAAAGGAAGGAGGCTCAGGAGGGAGGGGCAGCTGGGATTTCCCACCCTTGGGCACGTCATCAGATCAAACCCAATGGGGAGAGAGGGTGGGGAGAAAAAATGATTTACTTTCCCTAATGGGTTTTTTGGAAGTGTTTTTAATCCTTTTACTGTGGGGACACATTTCTGGGTTGACTGCAATTGCCAGATGCTCATTTACTTCATTTTTAAGTGTTTTAAATAGCATTTTAAATAGCATTTTATTCCATGAGTAGGAACAAGGCTTGGGAGTCAACTTTTCATTTACTTCTTCAGTTCTACATATTATATTTTTAACTATCTTTCTTATTGTATGGTAGTTTTACACTCTTAAATGTAATAAAATAATTTAAAAAGCAACAACAGAATCATGAAAACTTTAACACTTATTGTTAAATTCTTGGAAGAATGGTAAGATGATAGAACATAATGTGAAAAATAAATAAAAAACACTAGTTAAGAACAGAACAGGGATCAAAACAAATCTTGAGGGAATTAAAATGCCATGAAAAACTGATATATATCAAAGTTTTTGTAGTCTGCTTAACTCTCAACAGTAAAGATGAACAATATGCACTTTGTGGACGACAGGGTGGTTCTGTACACGACAACCACAATTTTGTATACCTGGGATATATTGGCATCCTGAATATTTCCTCTGGGTATTGCAGTTAAAGACGGCAGCTGGATAATCCACTAGGGAGCTCGGGTTGAATACCAGAAGAGCACAGTTTCAGACTCCACGCATATGTGGTGGATATTGTGAAGATGGTGGCTCCATCCAGAAGGTAATAGTTTTTAGGTCTTTTCAGGTAGTATATAGCAGAGCTTTGGTGGGGTTGCCATAGATCCATGTGGTGACCCCACCATAGTGGTGTCATATGTATTGTGCTATCATTTGAATTTGCTATGAAATTAATTCTTGTATGCCTCTTTGGGTGCATCCCCATGGTACTTTTTTGTGTCGCTATTGTCCCTCTACTGCAGCGGATCTAACAAATGCGTGTTCAATTCCGAATTAAGTGTCCCCATGGGGCTCAGCAAAACGTGCATTTTAAATGTACTGACCATCCCCAAGGAAGGGTCTTTTGCTTACCCGCATCTTTTTCTCCCTGCCCCTCGCTGTTTCATTGGGTGCTCGGGCAATTCATTACGTTATGTACAAGTTCTCCAGCTGCCGAAATGCCTCCCCCAGCCAGCAATCATACGATCATGCACTCATTCACAAGTCCAAAAGAAAAATTTACAAGTTCTCTGTTTGTCTCCCCTCCTTGCGAAGGCAGTTTACAAGATCTCCGGCCCCAAAATGCCTCTCCCAGCCAGCGATCTTGCTCGTACACTTTCACTTGCGGGCGGGCGGAAGCAATTCATTACAATGTATCTTTGCTGTTTCTCTTTGTGATTGGAATGCCTGCCTACTGTTTTCATATCGTGAATGATGGCTGTGGATGAGAGGCAAAAAAGAGAGAGAGAGCTTGCCACCTCAGAGAGAACCCCTGCCCCTTTTGCCACGGAGCGTCTCCATGCAAAATGTTGCTCTGAATACCCGCGTCTTCCTGGAAAGTGCGCTGGTAGTCTTCTTTAAAGGGTACTTTTTTTTCTGTGCATTTTCCTAATTTGTGGTGCTGGAAGCCCGGATAAAAGCCGTGCATAGGGGTGCTCAGCGACAAAAGAGGATTTTTAGCGGACTTTAAATTGCATGGGGATGCACCCTTTGAGTCCCTTTGCAAAAAAAGCAGGATACTGTCTGAAAGCTACCTTAAATCAGTGTGCTTGCATGGTGGTGTCACCAGGGCAACAGTGTGACATATGAGATGAGGCGTTGCATCATGTGCTTCTTCTGCACCTCTTCCACCCAGAAGAAGTGCAGAAGGAGCTTGCCGGGGCTTAAGAAGCCCTGCACTAGCATAAGGGTGGAGCACGCTTTAGGTCCCCATGCTTGTACTGTGCATGGTCAGCTCTAGGATGCTCTGGAATATGCAGAGCTGTTTCTGGAGCAGAAACAGCTTCGTAACGTACATATGGCATGTCTCAGAGCTGACCACAACAGAAGTAAGTGTGAATTCCCCCTTTATTCTTACTGTGATGCAGTGATAACTTCCTCTATGATGATCAGTTTTTTCCATTCTTCTTTCCTTACCCTTGAATGACACCTCCTTTTCTTTGATACATTGCAGCACCTTCTCAGCTATGGAAAAAACAACTGCCTTACAATTTCTGAAATAAAAACAGACGTTATAGATAGGCTGTTTCTGCAGATGACCTTATTTCCGATTATATCGTGGAATAGGGACCTGCCTTCCACATGCTAGGTGGGGCCTGCCATAGTCTGCACCAGCATGTGGGTGACAGGCAGGGGCTGTGAGCAACAGTTGCTGGTACAATGGTGGGAAACGGACACAGATTGGTGCCAAAAGTGGGAAATTGTCAAACAAGATCCACCCCATCTATGTTAAAAGAATGTGAGTACTTCAGTAAATTTAAGTCCAAGGGAGATCAAGTAAACAAAGCCTCCTTAGCAATTGGGTAGTTATGGAGCAAAGACTGACACCTTGCCATTGTGTTTTGATCTACTGCAAATCCAGTTCCAGTTCCACAAATGTGCCAGTTGCTGCTCAGCTCCTCCATTGCTTCAGTGCTCACCACTGTTTAAACATTTTTGCTTTAAAAAAGAGACCATTTATCTTACATAAAATTACTTTTTTGAAAATTGAAACAATAAGCTGTAGCCAACTGTCTAAATCTTGTGTGCAAAATTAGAAATGTATTTTGAACATACAAAAAACTCTAGCAAATTTTGCAGAAACAGCAGCAGAAACAACAAAAAAGATGATGTCATTCCTAATGTTCTACCCATCTGCTACATTTTTCAATTTGACCCCGATATAAAGACATGTTTTTTAAATAGCTCAGAGGTGGGCTTTTTTTAAAAAAAAAATAACCAATTTGCTCCCAGGCTTGTTCACATTTCTGACAGTATTTTGAAAAAAGAAATTCAAAGTTTCAGTGCAGTACATAGAATTATCATTATCATCATTATCTTTAGTAGTATTAGTGATACATAGATTGATTGATACTGATACCAGCATGTAAGAAGTGCTCCAGTGGATCAGATCCCTGGCCCATCTAGTCCAGCAGTCTGTTCTCATGGTGGCCAATCAACTCCATAAAGAAGCCAACTAGCAGGACAGGAGAACGAAGCTTTCCCTGCTCACAATCTTCCGCCAGCTGCCCTTTGGAGCCATATCACCTCCTGCTGCCATAATCCTGATTTCCCTGAATTGGTCCAACTCCTCTTTGACGCTATCCAAATTCCAAGGTTTAAGTATGTATTGTATTAAGGAAAGAAAATCTTTTTGAATCTTGTGATTTGTCCAGGATTCATTTTCATTGAGTGACCTCTGGTTATAGGATCATGGAGAGAAAATCCTCTTCTATCCACTTCATACACCCTTATCATATACCTTCTCACTTGGCTCATTTCTAGCCTAAAAGTTCCAGATAATGCAATTTTGCCTAGTAGGGAAGCTCCTCCAGCCCATTGATCATCATAATCATGCTTGTCTGAACCTTCTGCTCTATCCTTTTTGATAAGCAGTGACCAAAACTGAACACTGTATGTAATTGTATAGGGGCATTATAACCTCAGTATCTCTGTTTTAACAACCATTTTAAAATTATTCCTAAGATGCTATTGGCTTTTTTAAAAAAGCAGATGAACACTGTGTCAACATTTGCATCAAACTGGTGAACCTTAGTACAGGATCTCTTTCTTGATCAGTTACAGGGCCTTTTTTGCATTTTCACTTCCCTGGAAAACGTCCAAAGGAAGTGAAGAAGGGGAACAGATCCAGTGCTTGCACTTTGGGACCTTGAATCTATCCCAAACCTTGTCAGTTCTTCCCTATGTGCTGGTGAGATGCAAACTGTCTTCATTATGGAGGCAACCATGGAACCATGGCAATGATACCAACATACCTGCTTGTATTTGGGAGTTAAGTGAGTTAAAGGAACTGTTCTGTTTTGGCATGAATATGGTTATGGATCTGTTAATACTGTGTGTCTTTGTTTGTGAAAAGCCTTCTCTGCTTCCTGGCCCTTGGTGTCAATGGTCCTATGGAGGTTTCATTTGGAAAGCAGATGCCAAAGATGCATTCAAGTCTGAGAGCACAAGTGCTCTGGTGCACAACACTGCCTGTCAATGATTAATAGCAAAAGGATCTACTAGAGGCTGTGGGAAGAGGCTGTGGTGGAAATTCCCTGGAAACCATTTGGTTGTGTTTATAGCATGCATGTGGACTTCTGTGAGCTGCTGGCTTAGATAAGCCAATAGAGCAGGTGTGGCGACCCAGCTCAGCCCCTCCATCCTCGCCCTCTGCAGAGCTGCACAGAAAGGAAGCGGCTGCCAGGCACCACAGCCCACTGCCAGTAATGATAGGGCTGTATACCAACCAGTTCCCCCCAGCCCAGTGGCGTCCTGCTTTATATTTCTGTGAGACAGACTCCCCTAAAGCAGCAAGCATACACTGTTGTAAACCAAACACTCAAAGTTTATTATTGCAACAAGTAAGGTAAAGAAGCAACATATGTGAATAACTTAAATGCTCAACAGTTGCTTGAAAAGATGGTTATTGTCAATAATATAAAGTCCTGTTCCTTATTAGGAGCTCTCCTGTAAGCTAGCTATACCTGACAAGCTCTAAGTAAGCCCTTCCACTTCTCAGTCCTTCCCTCACAGATTCCCTCTACCATTCAGTGAGATAAATCCCCCTAATAATAGAGTTAGGCTCAAGGCAATGTTGTTTGCCCTGCCAGACCCTGCTCCACTCTGGCTTTGTCCACGTGTCTGCCTATCAGTGGGTGCGCACTGCGATCTCCCTCTATTCAGGAGGAAAGACCTCTCTTCCACCCTCTCCCCTCTACCCTGAGAGAAAGAGGCCTAGAAGACACGAGGGTGTAGCAAACCCTCCTTGATCAAAGCCGCAAGACAAGAGATGCCGAGAACACTGGCCTGCTGCTTTTTATAGTCCATGTTTCAGCTGTTCCCATTGGTCCATTTTCGGCGGGATCGTGAGGCTCCTCCTGCTGCTCTGCCTCCGCTGTCACTCAGGCTGCCAAAAAGCCCGTGAAATGGCCCTGCGGCTGCAGCCTGCCTCTTTGAACGTTACAGCAGGCAGTTCTTCTGGTGTTGTGCTCATTTATCAGTCCAATGTAGTATCAGTCCAATGTCTTTGCTGATTTTTCCAGGTGGAGAAAAAGATCATGGGAGCTTTTCATTTTTTTTTCTTGTGTGGGTGGGAAGCAGTTCCTAGATGAGTTTTTGTTTGTTTGTTTGTTTTGCTGACAGATGCCTAGCAGAGAAAGAGTTAAGCACTTCCACCCACTGAATGTTGAATATGGATTCCTCTGGAAGATAAAACTAATCAATCTATATTACGGAAACAATGCAGTTACTTCAAACCACTCAACTTGTTCCTAAGTTGACCTGTAGAAGATTGCAGTGCTGTGTGTAATGTACAGAGTAACTTACCACTGAGTTTATCTATACACTAAATTTAGCTTGCAGTGGATCCAGGTGGAGTGTTGGCCATGACGTATCCTGGGAAGACGCTTCCTCCCAGATTTAACAGCTATTTACCATATCTTTTGGCAAAGCATCTTTCAAGAAGTCTGAAAAGTCTCCCTGTGTGTGTGTGTGTGAGAGAGAGAGAGAGAGACCAAAGCTTCATTACTGGAACTTCCCAGAGGCTGTGTTTGAAACTTCAATTGAACACTTATATTTGAAGCTGTTTGCATTGAACTGGACATGTTATGGTTTGAATATCCAGAAATTCAGTTGAACTGAGCCAGTATCCTGCTTATGAACATGACTGGCTCAGTTCGAATGAATTTCTGGATATTCAAACCACCACATACTCATTTCAATGCAAACAGCTTCAAATGCAAAGTGTCCACCTGATGTTTCAAAGACAAACCAAACTTTTCGTGTCCCTAACTGCAGCTTGACTTAGGTGTTTTTTCACAGTTCAAAATGTAAGAATAATGTTGGAAGGCAGGAAAGCCTACACGTAGTTGCCTGGATCTACTTCAGAGTTCCTTTCCCCAAAACTGCCCATGAATTTAATAGCATGTATGTAATGGAGCAGCTTTCTAGCATATGTAGGGAGTTGCACTCCTTCACTGTACATGTTTAAGAAGGCAGCAAAGATGCACCTCTTTGCCCTGGCTTTATGTTAACGGGGATACATGTTCTTTCCTCACTTTTCAGACATGTCTATTGTTTTAATATATATTATTATTCTTTTAATATATATACTTGGTTTTTAAATGCTGTTACCCACCTTGAGACCTTCAAGTACAGGGCAAGATAAAAATGCAGACAAACAAACGAACAATCTTGGAGCAACCCAACTGGGCAGCATCTTGTATGATACCCAACTGCAGATCTTCTCTCAGACTAACAGCAGCACACTATCCTGAGCATTGAATGCCCACAAAAACCTAGTGAGTAGCTTCCATATGAACTCATTCACATGCCACAAGTAGCACTGGGTTCAGGGTGTGTTATACAATTGTATTTGTACATCATTTAGAAGCTGCAAATATGAGCATCACCCTGAGTTGAACTGAAATCTAGATCCAGTTTATTTATTGAAGACATCTTTTTTCTCTGTTTCTCCATCTGATAACAGCCACACAGATAGTATTTCACATAACATGTGCAGTGATTTCAGTGTGATCCCTCGCGTTATTACTTCCCTACTTTGATACAGCTCAGTTGCTTAAATTCTAATACATCCCGGATAGAAAATATAAAATACGACCTGCAATGCATTGCAGATGATTCAGAGTTAATCCACATTTCTATTCATGTGAGTCTGGAGAGAATTGAGACCCAAGAGTCAGAAAATGGCTGACAATTGCCCCTAGGGAAGCAATAGATTTTCTTTGTGAAATCCAAATAGAAAACGTTCATATCAGAGTCTAATATCAACAACACGATACCCAGACTGAGCAGATAGCTAGAAGGCAGAAAGAGAGAGACTTTCTGTATACACACATTTCCTTTTACCACAGTGTTCCATGAACTTCTCTGAAGGCCTATTTAATTCATGTTGGCATGCACTGACATTTAATAAAAATCTCACTCCCCACCAGGTGTTCTGAGATGGGTAGAACACGTACTTGTAATGACAAAAGTTCAGTAATTTTATAGTCTGGTAAAATGAGAATGCATGGCAATAACTACAGCAACAAGCTGTGAGGGGCTGGTTGAACAGAGCTGTCCAGCATTTCCACATTTGTACTGCGATGTACAGGAAGTGGCTTTCTAACCTGCACTGATGTAGCCGGAAATCCTCAGAGTTTAGGACCAGATTGATGGTGGCTGCTGTTCCCTTCTTCCATAGTTTGTTTTTCAAATGCACTAAATAAAAAGAGAGCTGGCATGCAGACTCTGAGGGTTGGACTACAACATAAGCTGCATCCATATACATTTTTAAAAAATGTTCAAAAGTGCATTAGAGGTGGCAGTGTGTGGCAAAACTGGCCAGCCAGTGTTTGGAAACACACAATCTGGTCTTTAATGTGGCTCAGAAGAGGGATGGGAACATTAGCATGTAGCAAAACTGCTCAGCTTTTACCTTTAAGCCACTTCAGTAGTCCAGAATTAGTTGTCTATGACTCTTCCCTCTGCTGGCTTGGAGTGATGGGAATTAGTGTACAAGAAGATTTGGAAATGTCTTAAAATGTCCATTCCTGTTGTTGGGCCTTTGTGCATACAGCGTAGCAACAATGTGCTTTTTCATAGTACAAAGGGCTACCTTGGCCGCTGGAGGAATTGCTTCTGGGCATTCTCAAGCAGAAGACAAAAGCAAAAACTTCACCTGCTTTCAAATCCCTGCAAATGCCCTTTAGTTTTATTTGATAGTTCAAATATAAAGGCCTTTTTGCATTTTTTTTGTAGAGGTGGGGATCTCCCAGATGATGGCTTCACAGAGCTAAGAGCAACCCCTAAGCTGTATGAACATGGAGTAGTTAAAACTGCTCAAAACCTATGCTAGCTGCTGGGCTCAGATAGCCTGGCCAGCTCCCATTTGCACCTCTTCTACCTGGAAGAAGTGTGGAGTAAGCGTGTGACTGCCAGTGCACATGTGATGATGTGCTGCATCGCCTGGTTGTCCCATCAATGGAGCCGTGCAGGTGTGTTGGTGCCGTTGCCAAGGATCCATGATGGCTGTTGTAATGGTGTCCATTTGTACTCAAGGCAGGTTTGGGATGCTTTAACCATCTGCAAGTGCAGATAGCTAGAGGATTCTAGTTCTTTACATCCTAATGAATGGAAGTAAAGTGCAAAAAGGCCCATAATAATTATGGAAGGCAGGAAAACCTACACATATTTGCCTGGGCCTACTTTAAATAGAGAGCTACAAATACATCTATTCTTTCTCAATCAAAATGCCAGTTAAAGCAGGATTATTAGTAGAGAGGCCTGTCAATGGACAGCACATATTATTCTGAACACATGTGTATTATGTAATAGATCAGTATAATACATATTGGATCAGTACAATTCAAATTTACATGTCTCTCTATGTGTTTCAAGTGCAAACCAAAACACTCCTTCAAAATGCAGCTTCAATCAAGCTTGGAGTAGAACCAACCTTTGTTTCAACCACATATTTTGAACATTCAAAATACCCCAAAGCTACCATAGGAACATGTAAGGCTTTGAGAAAACCCTTTTAAAAAGTGGCTGGATTATCATAGTGTTTCATGAGCAGGGTGATAAGTAGTATTCTTCAGATTCTACAAACTACAGATGAGATAAGGCAGAAGACTTTTAAGATCAAATGCAATGCATGGTTTCCAAAGATTTCAGTTTTAGGAGTGGGTGCTAGATTACAATGGTTGGCTAATTACCACTCTATCCACAGGATAATTAGCTAATCCAGTGGTTTTTAAATATTTTTTTTCTTTTCAATCCATCTTTTTTCACTGGAATGTTGATAAAATGTTTAAGGTCGCATTCACAGCTACATTTTAACCCATCTTTAATCCACTTTGGTGAGTGATCACATCAGCCTTTTGCCTTTATTTTGCCTTTATTTAACTCAGAAAGTTCACCTCTGGGTTAGAAAATGTAGATTTATGTTCTATGATCATTTTTATTTACCTGTAGTATTAAATGGGGTGCTAGAGAAAATATCTTCTCTCTAATCTGCTGTCTCTTAAAACTTAATTCCTTAGACAAATGCCTAGTTCTTTGAGCCCAGGCTAGATCTGAACCTAAGTATACAGATTCTTTTACTGTTTTCATTTTTCTTATTGTGCATTAAGACTGTGAAATAATTCTTCCAGTGTCTTAAGATATGAAGATGAGGCCCTCCTGGTTGTACTACTATGTTTAATAGCTAAATAGTGCCTTTTTTTGGTCGTAGCCCCCAGATTATGAAACAGTCTCCTGCCTGAAGTATGCTAGGTATCTTCACTATATACATTTAGATTACCAGTAAAGGCACACCTATTTACCCTAGCCTGTGGTTTAGGAAACAGCTTCCCCCTTTCCAGATACCATTATTGTTTTTAGTGGGGTCTTTTAAATTTGTTTTTCCATTGTAAACCACCCTGAGAGCATGTCCCCATGCACATTTTGGTCCGAATCGAAAGCGGGTTTGAGAAGGGCCATCCCCATGCATTTTAGATTTGGTCAGATTTCCACAGATCAAATCGTCCAAACCAGGACCAAATTTGGTACTGGAAAAACTATTTTTGTCATGGTTTTGTGTCTTGGCGGGGACGGTCCCAGGCTATTCAGGGAGGAAATTGGTACTGACATCATTGTGGGTGGGGTTTCATGTCCTGCGCTTGTCATTCCTGCCCTATGCATTGGAGATCACAACTGCTGAGATTTTCTGGGAGTAAATGGTGTTAAAGCCGAAATGATGAGGGGGTCGAATGGTCTTCCACCCCCCTTTCCCGATCACCAAGGCAGGCAGGATAATGGCTTGATTTTTCTCCCTTGCCGGGTATTCTCGCAGTTCCCAGGTGGAGCGGAGGCGTGCAAAACTGCTCAACCACTCAACTTTGTTCAAACAGCTGGGTTTTTAAAATTATTATTTTTGCTGTTCAGTCCTGGCTTCTCTGTGCCACTAAGGGGGATTCCAGTGAGGAGAGAGGGGGCGGAGAGGAGATGGCGCTGCTCCCCTGTGCTGGGGTTTGGTGTGGTTTGCATGGGGACAGCTGTATCCACACCCAACCCGCACCCAGCTCGCGTCCAGCCACATTACTGGGAATGGCATGGGGGCAGGCAACGTTTGATCTCGGTCCAGCACCCAGTCACATGTGAGCCCAGTCAGAGCCAAACATGGCCTGAGACTTGCAGGACAGGATACAAACAAAAACAAATGATTCATCAGTATTTCTGTTTCTCCTATTGGGATTTTGGTATGCAGGAAAATGTTGGTGCACAGCGGTACATGATTTTTGTAACTTAGTTCCCTGATTATTTGGAATTTGAGCTGGTGTGCTGTCATTCCAGATCTGGACATTTTAGTGACATTTTAATTTCTAGGCTTGTACAACTGTGTAATGCACAAGGTGTGTCTAAGGCCATCAAATAGATTATTATTCAAGTTATTATTAAAAATCCACATTTCAAACCATGCCCACCACATTACATTAAATCACACGTTTTTTTAAAAAAATCTTGCACCTCAAAATCTTCCTTTAGAAAAAAGAAATAGGCATCCAACAAACACTCTTTCCTCCAAAACATGTATTTATTTATCTGTCTTTTATATCCCCTGGAACCAGACATAGCAATAGCTGCATCTACTTAGCTGTCTGTGGTATTATTTGTTGGTCTTTTAATAGGTGTTAGGCATTACAGAACTAGCAAAAGAATTTTGGGCATTGATAGCTTCAGTTAATAGTCATAGCCTTAGGTGCTGCATTCCTGCTTGCTTAACAGGCCTTCCGCATCCAAGAGTGTTCCAGCAATTGACAAAATCTGTTTAATGCTTTAATAATATGTGGAGATTGCCCACCTCATCTGACAAACCAGATCGTGGTTCAGGAAGCGACTCTCAGCCTGTCTATTGCTTCTGACATCCGTGGTAGCTACACAAGCATCCTCCGCATATCCCCCGCTTTTAAAGGTCTTCCCATCCCTGTTATTGGTCTCACAGATGATGCAGGATGACACTCCATAAACAATGAGCCGAGCCTTTTGTAGGATGCTTTGCTTTTCTTGGCTTGAAACTGCCACTGAATGTCAAATCAATTTGGCGCTCATTAGAACAGCTTTATATGTGCAAATGTATTTGTGTCTGGTTGCCATTTTTTCCTCTTTTTAGAACTCCCTCTTCTGCTTATATATTTGGACTCCTACCATTTCCAATGATGCATTTTTTTTTTTGCAATGACTCTCAACACCTGATTTCTACCACTACCCTTAAATAGAGAAAGAGGGAGGAACATTTTGTTTTAACAAATTCTCTTTTATTGAATCAGAACACATGCCAGCCTGCTCATTATGAATCAAATAGGAAGAACTGTGTACACTTGTGTAGCTTTTGTTAAACCTTGGTTATGGATGCTTATGGAACTTACTGGCCATGTAGGGTAAGATATGTAAATTGCTTGCATGGATGAGGGAAAATGCAAACAATATAATTCATAGCATATTTAAGGAGAGTTAATGGTGAAACAACTAGGGATTCACACTCCTGCCATTAAGAATCACCAAGCAAAAGTGGGACAGTGGCACATAAATCTTGCCAAAAGATGGAAAATAAAAGGGATATGAAATGCTACACAAGAGACAGTTCTTCTGTACTGCAGACTATTTAATGATGGGGGAAGCGATTTTTTTATAAAAAAAATCAGTTGCATATTTGAATAAATTATCTACTATAATTAAGAAAAGGAAGGCTGTGCTGCATATACTCATAATTAGAGTACAGTAATTATTCTTACAGTGATCATTTCTGTTGCAGTGATGGATCAAAGCAGAATGAAGGTCTTGAATCCAGTGCTTTGGTACATGAAAAAGAGTCAGAATCAATCGCTAGATTATAATCTTGCCCCACTATCTACTGAGGCCTTGTCCCCATGCAAGCCGTTTGGCTCAGAATGGGCACGTGTGGGACCGGGCTCTGAGATCAAATCTTGCCTATCCCCACGCCATTCCCGGTGATGCAGGCTGGGCTTGGATGCAACAATCCACATGCAAACCGCACTAAACCCTGGCATGGGGGAGCCGTGGATTGGAAGCTGGATTCGCGTCAGCCCACTCCTGAGCCACCAGCTGCAAATGCCCCTGTGCTGCCAGCTGCACATGCCTCATCCCCCCTTCCTTAGTGATAAAGAAACAAATTTAAATTAAGTCTAATAATTTTTAAAATAATTTAAAAAAACCCAAAGCTGCTATGAGGTTTAGGGGCAGTTGGGCAGTTGAGCAGTTTTGTGTACCTCAGCTCTACCGGGAAGCACGAGAATGCCCGGCAACCTTAAAAGAGAGAAAATCAGACCATTATCATGATCGCCCTGGCGATCAGGAAACAGGAGTGGAATATATGAGAAAAGGGACAGAATCAAGCCATTATCATGATTGCCTTGGCAAATGGGAAATGGGGTGGAATATTTGCCATGGCAAAGGGGCAAAAATTAAGCCATTATCATGATCACCTTGGCGATTGGGAAATGGGGGCGGAATATTTGCCATGGCAAAGGGGCAAAAATTAAGCTATTATCTCAGTGGTTGCAATCTCCAATGCACAGGGCAGGAACAGGAAGCACACCCCACCTCCCAATGACATGAGCACCAATCTCCTCCACAAATAGCCTGGGACAGTAACCATGTGCAGGCCCGGCTCACTAGGCAATGTGTGCCAGACCCCAAACCATGCCAGACTTTTTTTTCGGGTATCAGATTTGGTCCTGGTCTGGCACTGTTTGGGGCGGTTTGGTCCGCGGAAGTCGGACCAAATAAAAAATACATGCGGACACCCCTTGTTGAGCCCGATTTTGGTACTGGACCAAACGTGCATGGGGACGTGCCCTGAGTGGCTAGGATCATCATCATCAGTAGAGGCAGCTTGCAAATCAAAGTGCAAGCCAGAGAGAGCAAAGCAGGGCTTCCAACCAGAACAAATTTAGTTGCCTGCAGTCCCAATTTAGTGCAAGTACATGGAAGATCATTGTGACCATAGCTATTCTTAAAGGGAGTTGCATAGTGTTCTCATGAGTGAATGTGTTCAGCCTTTAAAGAACTTTCTTCCATGCAGTTTTTGTATTGGCACAGAAATCTTCAGGGAACTGTCAGTGGTCCTTTCTGCACTAGGCCTTATTCCAGGATATATTCCAGAATAGAAGCCTGCTGTCTGTGAATGCATAAAGAAGGCAGGACAGCAGTTTGCACAACACCTGACACAATCCCTGTAGAAGACCTTTACTTCATTAACTGAATGCATTTGGAAATCACAGCACAGTTGTAACTTCTCCTTATTAGAGTCTCTGGCCCTTTCTGGTCTTGTGGTTAGAGGACCAGTTTCTTATCTGGGAGTCATTGGGTTTGATTCTGCTCTCCTCCATGAAGTCAGCTGGATGTCCACAGCAATATTCTGAGTTCTCACAGCCCTACCTACCTCACAGGATGTCTGCTGTGGGGGGAAGAACAGCAGATTTGTCAGCTCCTTTGAGTCCTGTTAAAGGGTGAGATAAATGGGGTAGAAAAGCCAGCTCTTCTTACCTGCATTTACTAGGAATCAATAGGTCCAGAAGAGCCGGGCCCACTGATCTCAGCTGTGGGAAGGAGGGCTGTAAAGGCCGCCTCTCCGCCCTTATCTTTTTCATATATATATTTATCTTAATTTGGTAGTGTGGTAGCGTTGTGTTTACTTGTACATCAATCTCTGTTATTTCCTTCCAAGAGGCGCACCTTTCATTTGCCTTTCTCTGCTCTTAAGTTTGATAATAATGTTGCCTCCCTTCTGATGCTGCAGCAGACAGCGCCCTGCCCCCACTCTGCCAACCTCCAGCAGTGGGTTGGATACAGTTACTGTTTAGAACTCTGGCCCTATTTGGCTCCCTCTATAAACAGAACTCGACGAAGCTTCTTTGAAACAACAAGAACATGTGTTTATTGAATACAGATGAAGTTTAAAGTCAGCTTCTTCTCACAGTTAGTTACACGTGGTTACTTTTGCTGTCAAGCAGTTCAGTCTTTCACTTTTACACTAAGTCAAAAGACTCTACAAGTTCAAGAATAAAACTTCAATCAGTTCAGAATTTGTTAGCTTTCCTTTTAAATAACTTCACAAGCTTAGCATTCATATATTAAAAGACTCAGGACCCTAACTTTAGCCTCCTCAGCTAAGAGCCCGTTTCTCCCCTTCGTTAACCTCCCTGATTAACGACCCCAGGCAGAGAACAGAAATTGTTCCCTCAGGCCCCCTTAAATATGGGCCTGGCTGGCTAGCTTCGCCCTGATTGGCTGAGCTCCGCCTGGATGCAAATTCAACCCCTCCCCTTGGAGTGCTCAACTAGCCCCTCCCTTAGGCTACTTACCCTTGTGAAAATACACTTTGGCGACACTTTTAAGCATCTGGACTTACCGTGTTCGCCACACTTTGCATTTTAAACTTAAAAACGTACTTTTGGGATTGAGGGGTCCTAGCGGGCATCACAAGGGCTAATCCAGGTCAGTCCACATCACAGCCTCAAAGCCCACACAAGTTTATGGCAATGCCCTCATAATTTCAAGGGCTAGAAATACAAGTCCTTAGCCTCAGGAACTCTGGGGGATCTTTTTCTGCAGTGCTGTATGGCACGCTTCTGAAATGCACCTCTCAGAACTTCAGTACACCACCCATGTTCTGTGTAAGGGTCGCTGATCCACTGGTGAACCAGTCTACCAATGATCCAGATTGAGGCCTATCTAATCAGGATCATGCTGAGGATTAATGTGCAGATCTATGAGACCTAAATGTATACTACACAGACACTTAATCCTCATTAAGAGTCTGTGCAGAAAGAGGCCACACTGAGTCTGGTATTAAATCCAGATTAATTTAATTAGCATAAAGGTCCATTTTTTCATTTTCCCATTTATAGCTTTTTATGCAGATTTACAGGGGGGGGGGGCTCTTTTGCATTATACCCTGACTTTATGGGGTGGGGATCCAAACCCTGTAAGCCTGCCCCTGATCAATATCATAGAATAGAGATAGCTATGGGGAAGGGTGCGAGGAAGGCAAGGGATGAAGTGTAGCCTCATAAATAATGTTACAAGGAAGGAGGAATGAAGTAGGCACCAGCTATGTGCACTATTGGCTCAGCGCAAAAGGGCAAAGTATTTCTGATCGCTGTCTCTTTAAAATCAGACTCTCCCTGCGTTCACTAAAAGCAGTGAGGGGGTGGGAAGGGGAGAGATAAAGCGGGGTGGGAGGAGAAGGGAGGATCCATTAGCTTTAGTTACTGCACAAGTTTAAAACAAGAATTAGAGAGAAGGAGGGATTCTCTCTCCGTTCTTCTCCTCTGTGTTTTGAATGAACTGCTCTGCTCTAGCTGCTACAGTTGGGACAATAAGGAGGGAAATGATGGGTGATTATTGGGTCAGGGGGAACTGAAGAGAACACACCTTCCCACCCACCCCCCAAAATCTGTAGATTCCCATTGAGAAATAGCGAGGATTATTTGTAAATCCCATTGTGAGACTTCTTTTTATTCTGGACTTTTAATCCTCAGAAACTGCAGATTCCTCTAGTCCTGTGGGAATGCTCAGCTCTGAAAACAGATTCAATTCGCTTAAAAACTTCAATGGAAATACAGCCTGAGACTTTTAAGCCCTGTTCCCACTGGGACTTTGGGGCGTGTCCAAACCGTTTTCAAAACACTCTGACCGCATTAAAAAGATGAGTAATTGGGAAAAAACAAATTAAAAAAACACCCCTTCAAACAATTCTTGCTCCCGTTTTCTTTTATGAAACACTTTATTTTCCCAGTGGGGCATTCCTACTCAGCTCAGAGTGTTTTGAAACTGTGGAATTAACGCCCATCTGCCCACCCATCTGCCCACCCACTGCACCTTCCTCACAGCTGCTTGCCTGCCCGCTTGGATGCTTGCTATTTCAGCTGCTGCTTTGCACCTGCCATTGTGGCTGCTGCCTGCCTCCACTCTGCTCGCTTGCCTTCCTCCCAAGGCGCAGGAAGGAGGAATGGAAAGCAGCGGGTGAGTGAACTCCCCCCTCCATTTTGGGCGCTGCTGATGCTGCTGCCGTGCCACCACCATGCTCCGCTTTAAAGCAGAATTAACAAAAACAAATGGGAACGCAAATAATGTGCATTTGCATGTTTTTTTTTAATTCCACTTTAACAGAGCTAAGTGGGAATTGTACTTTAAGGTCATTCCTTTGAACTAAAGTAGAATGGCAATTTAGAGCATGAAGCCACTACTCCTAGTGTGATGCTTCAGCACTGGGTTATGAATTTACTTGACTGGGACTCCACTTATGTACACTTCTTGGAAAACTGGGTTCCCAATGGCATGACGAAGTTCCTACATGCATTAAAGAACATGCATGCAATAATTGCAGCGTGTAGCAACACTCCACAGGATAAGAGTACTGTATACTGTATACTTAGGAAATTTGCCAAACTCTCTTCTCAGATATCTGAAAGGGGATAGTTCAATCAATCGATAGACAGCATATTGAAAACAAAACAAGTAAAAACAATGCTTAAATTGTGTAAAATCGAGAGACTAAAAATCATTCCAAAGAAACAGCGAAATGTCTTTGCGCTCTGGACTCATGAATGAAATTAAGTAGCGTGTAAGTCAAACATAATGATTGGCATATTAAATACTTTTTCTTTTTGGTCACCATCTGTTTCCTGATTGTGTCAGCGAATCATTTTTTCCCTCTTCTTCTTTGTACGATCATTAAGATACAATATAGTCTAAAAGTAACAAAGTGTCAATTATGCAACACATTTTAAAGTAGCTGATAAGAACACAGAAGTTGTGGTTGCAAATGTTCTTGAACCACACTTTGGATTGTGCCACAGTTTTCTCCTGAGATCTTGAAAGGGTGCTAGAGAGCACAGCTGGACATGTTGCATGGATTCCAAGAATACATATAGCAGTCTCAATAGTTGAGTAGCTACCTCCAGGATTAAATGTGTTATTCCTCCAAAGACCCACCTGTGGATGAACAAAGAGAGACTTCAGTCTTCTCATATCCTTCTTGTGCATTTCCTGTCAGCACCCAATTAGCAACTGTGAGACTAGATTGCTAGATGAGATTGGCCTGATCATCCGTCAGGATGTCCCTTATGTTCTTATAACAGGTGTCTTAGTTCACACTAAGAGCAAGATACTCATTGTTTAGCCTGTGCTCATCCCATAATTGGATCTGTGTACTAAGTTTACAGGTGAATATCTAATGCAGGTTGGGGGTTTCCAGGCACAGGCATCATAAAAGCAGAGTGCCTTCCATGACTATGTCTGGTTTCCAGAATTCTACACAAATAATCTCTGTATTTTACATTTTGATGTGTACTTTGAAATTTGAAAATTAACCTCATGATCTGGTGGTAAAATGTGTCTCCTGAAATCTAAGCAATGAATAGAGATTGCTCTTCATGGAAAAAATATCCCATGGTAGCAAAGAGGCTAGTGGCAGCTTAGGAGGGAACCACAAGGCAGGATGAGGCTGACTTGAAGACTCTGCTCCATTTCCCCAGCAGTGCATGGATCTGCAAGACATCCTACCCAAGATGCTTGGAGGTAAAAGTGTGAATTCACACTCTTCAGAAATGCATCCTTGCTTCTGCTTCACCAGGCACATGTAATAGACAAAGGGGGTATTTGCACTATGCTTCCTTCAGTCAGGAGGCATAATGTTAGAATGCTCTAAGCATGCACACTTGCAGATGCTTAGAGCATTCCAAACTTACCCATAGTATTAATTGCTACTTGGACAGCAGCCATCGCAGAGCCCTGGTGATGATGCCAGCAGTGCTGTCACCAGAAAAACCTGGTGATGCAGCACATCATTATATGTGTGCCACCAGTTACATGCTCCTTCTGTACAGCTTCCAACAGGAAGATGTGTAGATGGGAGCTTACTGGGCTGTCGCATCCTGGCAGGTAGTCTAAGTGTGGTGCACTTTTAACTGCACCATACTTAGATGGCCTCAGGGATGCTCCCAGATGTGTGAAGTTGTTTCCAGATCAGAAATGGCCCTAGGATGCACCATCTGGGAGCTCGTCCCACTTTGGCTAATACATCAAGTGCAGAAAAGCCCAAGGGCAAAACCTTCACAAATCCCTACAGATGGCCTTTAGAGGCATCCATAGATCAGTTTTAGTAGCCATTGATACACTGACACTGAGCTAATCTCATAGCATGCCAGGGAAAACTGTCCTATGAATGGCACAAAAATAAACTCACAGCTACATTCTATAGGGAAGTGACTGTGTGGTAGCCTCTTACTTATGTAGATCCAGACTTGTATCTAGATGGTACCCGTGGATTTTAGAAACAACTTGCTTAGAAAACCAATATCTAAATAAATTTCACAAATCATAGGATATTCTAATAAAAAATACTGTTAATGTCTTGACACATGTAATATGTCATTACAACTGTTTCTCAGTTCCTCATATGTCAGAGCAAAAACAAACATACATACATACAAGCCAAAGGGAAAAGCCACTATCATAAGAAATAAATATCCTAGGCATGTGCAGTTTTGCATTTTAAAAGATCACTTAAATCACACCATCATCATGACGACAGGAATAATCTGTTGTTTGCTTTGATGCTAAAAAGGCATCCTTTCCTTGGGAATAAGCACTCATTTATCACATTTTTCCAGTGCAGATGTAATAAACTGGGAAGTGATGGAGAGAAGAGGAATGAGAAAGGGGGGAGATGAAAGAGAAGGCTTTGGTGCAAGGAAGGCTGGCTCTTGTGGCTGAGCTTCAGTGATCTGCAGCCCAGGAGACTACCAGTGAATCTACCACTCACATCAACACATGCATTTGAACGACAACTGGTTAACCACCATCATAGACCGAAAAGGTAAGTGCTACCCCAGAAAAATGGGGTATAGTAAGCACTCAGTTTTGAAAAAGCATGTGGGCCCAGCCAAACTTTATACTGCTTCATAGGTGTCCCAGGAGCCATTCTGAATGCTATTCAGATATTCAAAATGGCTGTGCGTTGCAATAAAATTCACTAGGGGTGCATCTCCATAGCAGCTAAAATCCTGGGTGGGTTCGGATTTGGCATTGGGGGTTCCTATTAAATCCTCCAATGCTCCGAATCCACTCGGGATTTTCCAGCCCTGTCCCCATGCCAGTTTTCTTTCCATGGATTTTCTGGGGGAAATGCGGGGAAAGAAAACCCCTGTTTAAACTGGGGTTTTCCGGCTGACTCAGATTAAAGTCGAGCAAAGGAGGACAGCCGGCAGCCAGGTAAGGTGAAACAGCAGGAGGGAAAAGGAAGGAAGGCAGCCAAGGACGTTGGGAGGAAGAGGCTGGCAGCAGCTTGTTTTCGCCAGTTGCATGCACAGTGGCCATTTCCAAGAAATGGTTCCTTGGAGCAAGACAGGGAGGTCCATATTGCTATTCTGGGAAAACCTCTGGGCTGGGTTTGGTTTTCCTGGAACAGTGATACCACAGGATTTCATCCCTTTTTTCTTGAGGGTCTGTTGGGATCGCAATGGATGTCTGTCGTTATCCCAGCATAGTATAAGAACAACCCCATGTTTTAGCTCCTGTTTGGATACAGTCATATTTTGTCTTGATATGCAATTCTAATATTGTGTGCCAAATTTGCACAAACTGCATCCAGTGTTTACATACACAGTGCAATGCACTATATTACATCTACTGGCTCACACAAAATTTATGCAGTGCTTGTACAAATTATGTGCTGTGATCACACTGCGTTAGCTGCAGCATGCACAAATTTATCACTTTGCTATGGTGAAATTTACCAGAAAACATTGAAATCCCTTCTTTATATGATGCCACTTGCTCCAAGGCCATGGTAACACCTTCATTTGAAATCTTCTTCAGTCCATCTTCAGATCTGACTGATCACATTGTTCCATTTCTCTCCATTTTATTTGTGGACTTTCCATTCAGGAAAGTTCAAATGGAGGATGGAAAGTTCACAAAAGAAACATAGAAATGAAAAGGTCTGAGCAGTCAGGCCTGAAGATGGACTGAAGAAGGTTTAAAGTTGACCATGGCCAAATCTCACAACAAAAACAAAACATGTTTCCCAGAAAGGATTTTGTTTTGTTTTGGGAGATGGTGGTTCTGGGTAAGTATGGCTTGTTTCTTTTTCTATAGGATGGGCAAGTGATGACACATGCACAAATCCTGCATCTACTCCACATACATAGTATAGTACTGTGAGCAGAAATGGAATATTAGCCTTCTAATTAAAATGAAACTGGTGATAATCTGTGCAGCATGAACCTACCTGACTGCATGATAGCAAACAGGAAGAACTTGTATGAGATCTTTCATGGATGTCCGTTGCCAGGGAAACCCTAAGATCTATGATGTGAGAGGAGGTTTTCTCTTGGAGGCTGCTTTTCAGATGTATGGATCACAGCCAGCTATGGGATAAAATAAAAACACACATGCAAATAATGCATGCATAGGTTGAAATGAAAGCAGGCATCATCAGCTTGCATGAATATATGTCTGCATATGCCTTAAATTTTTATTTCTCCTCCCCGCTTTTTTTCTTAGCTTCAGTTCTTTTGCAATTATAACAGTAAAACAAAACTGGTTCAGAGACTTCTGGGTCTTTAATCCTTGTCTACTGAACTAAAAGGAAGCCATTGTGACGGTTTCAGGGGTACAGGCTGCAAACTGCTTTGCTTTCTGGCATTGCAGGCTTCTTGCAAGCTGCAAAAGCCAGCTTGTTGCAGACCTAGGTAGAGGCTGCAAAAAGAGCGGGAAATCCTGTGCGGGCCCTGTTGCAGTGATTGGCTGGGGTAAGGTTTTGGAGGGAAAAGCTGTCCGGGGATCAGTGCTGGAGGGGCTAGAGAAGGAGTTCCCACCAATCAGGCTGGAGGGACAGCAACCTCTGTTAGGAGTCTACAGCAGCATTTTATTGCGGCTAGAGCCAATCAGGATCAGGGGTGTGTGTATAAATGAACACAGAGTACAGCAGAGAATGTCTTCATGCTGGGACAAGAGCTGAAAGGAGAAGAAGAGCTGAACCTGAAGGAGCCAGACCAGTAGTTGACCAGGGGTCTTCGTGCTGGGACTGAGGCTGAAGGGAACAGAGGAGCTGATCCTGAGGGAGCTGGAACCAGTAGCTGACCAGTGGTCTTTTGGGCTGAGTGATTTCTGAAGGAGGCAATCGGGTGGATTGTGGCTCTGAGGGAGACTTCACTAGCAACTGACCAGGCTGGATGATCGGACAAGCAAGGACGGACTGGGCCTTGTGATCATCTAGGGCCACGTTCTGGTACACTGGCTTGGCTTGAGCTGTGGCAGAAGCAAGTCAGAGGGGGAGGAACGTGTGGAGGCTTGTCTTTTAAAAGGGGAACTATTTTCCTTTGGAGAAAGGGGTAGCTCCTAGCCTTAAGAGACTTGCAGATTTAAACTAACAACTACCTGAACCTTATTATCTTTTTAGTATTGCTTGTGTATAATAATAAACTTGTTTTTTTTGTTTACTGTTGAAACGCTTGCTACCAGTGTTTTGTGTCCACACTGTAGTATTCACTTGGCCGTTGCACGAACCCAGCATCCTAACGGGGCCAAGCTTCTCCTAGAGAGGGCAGGCACTAACCGGATCGCTGGGCATCGTGGCAGCCATCTTTAAAATGTCTTTAGCACTTTTTTTTCTCCTTCCCAGTACAGTACTGTAGGGCAGTCCTTCCCCTAATTGTCCTATTCCTTCCCTCCCAAAAACATTTTGTTATATTTTCCTCACTTTCTGGTCTTATCATTTATGTGTAGCCAAAAAAAATAAGAAACCTTATACAGCCTTGTCATCTTTTCTTTCTATTGCGATTTCTGTAATTCGTAATTCATCTTAATGTTTTGTTGTATTTGGCTTGCATTGTATTTGTATATTTTAGTATCATTGTAAACTATTCAGATAAGTTAATTGAATTAGTGCTTAAGAAAAGAACTCAGAATCAGGAAACTTCCTCAGCAATGATGCCAATTAAAAGGAGCTAAAAGGAGGTGCTGATTTGACAGGAAAACCTTTTTCTCAGCAAGTGTCTTCAGCTGTTTGTATTTATTTTTTATTTTTTACAAGAACTGGATTTAATATTGATTTCTTTAAAATTGGCAGGGGTGCTTTATTCAGCCCTTTTCTTTCTCTTCTCCTGTTATCTCTGTCTCACCTACATTCTTGTGCAAACATCCATTTTATTTTTTGCACTCCCTATGCCAAATCCAATACATACAGGGAAGGATAAAGTTTATAAAACAAAACTGTCATTTTAGTTGTGTATGCTGCAAAATCTGCATAAATCAAAGGTCAAATTCACACTGGCTGTACTAGTATGGTATACTAGGCTGCTTAGGTTCAAGTACAGTGGGAGCCATTAGCACTATGAACACTGGAATAGCCCAGTATATGTCCAGCAGCACTCACAGTGTGAATGGCCCACACAGTTTACCAAAGCAGCAGTCACACTGGCATCTGCTATGAGGTTGGATGTTGTCCTGGTATGGACCCACTGTCTCAGGAGCAGTCCAGACACTGCTGTTCAGTCTGTGGACTGCTTTTTAGTTGTCCACAGCTGGATTGTTCCAGGGAGGTCTTAGGCACCTCTGTGTTATTTGTGGTGGCATTTGTGTGCAGATGGGCCTGATCAGAGAGTGGATTGGCGCACTCCAGCTGGTAAGTGTGAAAAGATCCAGACTGTGATGTACACAAATTTTGTTCTAAACTAAGATAGTTTTGATAGTCACAAGCCAGTAATGGATAGGTTTGTGCAACATTTCTTTTTAAGCCATCTCACTTTTGTTTTATGGTTGCCAGTTCTTGGAATGACATTGATTTGACTGACAGTATTCCTGAATTTGACTAAAGGATACAACAGTGCACATGAACAGATTGATTTAAATGTTTTCATTTAACATCTATTTCCCTGTGCATGGTTGGTATTAAACATAGAAAGAAACAGTTAGTGAAGAATGATGGACACTATTGCAACTAGGCTTCAACTATCAGTGGGTAAATTTTTCTTTCTTTCTTTCTTTCTTTCTTTCTTTCTTTCTTTCTTTCTTTCTTTCTTTCTTTCTTTCTTTCTTTCTTTCTTTCTTTCTACACCAATAAGGCACTGAGAACTTCCTTTCAACATGGTAGTGCAGAATATGGGAGGCCTTGCCCATTGCTAATATGCTCTGTCCACACAGGCCCTATGGAAGTTTACTGGTGTGCTAGTAGGACCTAATATGGAACACAGAGGTGTGTAGAAGGTGCACACCTCCATGTTCCAGTTATAGGGAGACCCATTTCAGCAACATGCCTTATCATGCTGCTAAATTGGTTTCCCCAGGGGCGCTGAGGTTAGGAATCTTCAATTCATTTCAGCAACATGCCTTATCATGCTGCTAAATTGGTTTCCCCAGGGGCGCTGAGGTTAGGAATCTTCAATTCCTATCCATCAAATGTCATGGAGGCCATCTCCAAAGTTTGCATGAGGTTCAGGGCTGGCACAGGAGCTAGACTGGAACATGTCACTGCTATGCAGACTGTGTTGTTCCAGCCCAGAGCAAGCCACCTTGGGAGCGATCACTTCTTGATCTGCACAGGTAACTGCAGAAGCACCCTTCCTTCCTTCCTTCCTTCCTTCCTTCCTTCCTTCCTTCCTTCCTTCCTTCCTTCCTTCCTTCCTTCCTTCCTTCCTAAAAGCACTGTCAGCATCACTTTAGTGACAGAGCAGGTGAAAGCACTTTGACCGCACTTCCTCTCGTTCTTCTGCCATTCCTATGGAAGATTCTTGCTGACAAATCTAACCTCCCTTATGTCTGTGGACACAGAAAATGGTAAAGGGTGTTTCTGCATTGGCTGCAGAAATCGGTTTAAACAGAGATTTAAGACACATACAAACCACATTTAGGCTTACCTTCCGCATTGCAGTCTCAATTAGGGACCCTTCCTGGTGGCTGCTTCCCAAAGTCCACTCCTTGGATTATGAGCTAATGAGCATTAAGGATACCCAAGCAGCTCCCCTTTCATGACTTCTTGGGTGGAAAAAAAGAATCCAATTTTTAAATTGAAATCATGGTACAGCTCTTCTGAAAATTCTCCTCATGTTCATTCTCACTTTGAATGTCTAGCCACTGTAAAAGCTCCATATATGGCAGTCCTAGTGCCAGAAAACAATTTTGCCTATAGGAATTGATTGCTTGAGTTGGACAGACAAGGCAACGGAACTTGTACTAACTGAGGACATTTGTGCTCAGTATGTGAACGTGGGACCTATTTGCACTTAGGCCTCTGGTATGCAATTAGGACAGCTCTGGTACAGCTCTGGTACAGAGTATCTATACCAGAGCTGTCCTAATAGCATACCAGAGGCTTAAGTGCGAATAGGCCTCTGTTGAGGAACACACTAGATATCTCTTTTGTAGGTGCTGGGATAGAGAAAACATAGAAGAATTTCAGTTAAAAAAACAGAGGTGATTGGTGCCCTTTGTGACTAGTGGGATGAAAGGCCAGGTAACGAAAAGAAAATGATGACAAAAGGCTGAATGGGTAATGGTAGGTGATACACTTTAACAGGTCGGATCAATGATATTTGCTGCCCTAGGCCAGAGTTCAATTAGCCACCTTCCTCCCACCTGAATGTTTTAACCTATTTAACAGTTGATCAATACTATATTGTTTTGGCAGGGATTGGGAAGTGAATTAGATTAGACACAGTTAATGTTGAATTGCAACTACAGTGAGCATTTAAACTTTGTAATAAAGGTTTTGCATAATAGCTTCCATGCCTGTGATAGAAATATCAGAACAGGGCAATATATAGCCAGCCCTTCATGCCTTAAAACATGACCATCCATTTCCAGCTCAAGGAACATAGGGTTTAATCCAGCTTCAGTCCACCACTAGAGCAAACTGGCTCACTAGCTAGCCTTCATTGTGCTGTAGAAGGGACCAGAGAATCATGGCTCTGTGTGGACAAAGAAAAGGTGAGGGAACACTTAGCTAACATACATGAATTCAAGTCTCCAGGCCCAGGTGAATTACATCCTAGGGTACTGAAGGAGTAAGCTGATATAATTGCTGTGCCGATCTCTGTGATCTGGGGAAGTTCCTATCACAAAAGGGAAGGAAGTTGGCCCAGGAAACTACATGCCTGTGAACCTGACCCCAATATCAGGCAAGATTCTCAAACAAATAACTAAACAACATGTGTGCAAGCACTTAGATAGGAATGCAATAATTAACCAGAACCAACACAGATTTGTAACAAACAGGGCATGCCAGACTAATGTAATATCCTTTTATGACAAAATCACTGGATTAGTTGATCAGGGAAATGCTGTATCTTGGCTTCAGCAAAGCATTTGACAAAGTGTCTCATACCATACTTATTGAAAAATTGATCAAGTATGGGATCAACAGGACAACTGTTGGGTGGATTTGTTACTGGCTTAGTGACTGCACTCAAAAGGTGGCAATAAATGATTTCACATCCAGTTGGAGGAATGTTTCAAGTGGAGTGCCATAGAGGTGGGTCCAGTGCTATTCAGCATCTTTATAAATGATCTGGATGAGGGAGTTGAAGGGATACTGATCAAATTTGCAGATGACACAAAGCTAGGAGGGGTTGCTAACACTAGGGAGGAGAGGGAGCAGATTAAAAAAGTTCTAGATAAGCTTGAAGAGTGGGCTGAAGCTAACAGGATAATATTTAATAGGGACAAATGGAAAGTCCTACATCTTGATAAGAAAAATGATACAGAATGGAAGGAATCTGACTGAGCACAAGTGAAAAGGATCTCGGTGTGCTGGTTGATCACAAGATGAACAAGAGTCAACAATATGATGCAGCTGCAAAAAAGACAAACGCCATCCTAAGATGCATCAAGACTGGATCATGAGAAGTAATTATTCCTCTTTATCTCAGTCAGACCCTATCTAGAGTACTGTGTCCCGTTCTGGGCACCCCAATTAAGAAAAGACATTGACAAACTAGAGCAAGTCCAAAGGAGGGCTACCAAAATGGTTAGTGGTCTGGAAACCATATCCTATGAGAAAAGGTTGAAGGATCTAGGAATGTTTCGCCTACAGAAGAGGAGACTGAGAGGACACATGATAGCATTTTTCAAGTATCTGAAGGGCTGTCACTGTGCAAAGGGATTGTCCCTATTCTCACTTGCACAAGATAGGAGGACTAGAACAATGGTCGGAAACTTCAAGGGAGTAGATACAGATTAGTTACTAGGGAAAAGTTCCTGGCAGTCAGGGCGAGCAGTCAGTGGAATAGGTTGCCACAGGAGGTAGTTCTTCTTTGCTAGAGGTCTTCAAGCAGATGCTGGACCTACATCTGCCTGGGATGGTTTAGGAAATCCTGCAATGAGCAGGCGGTTGGATTCAGTGGACTCCCTTCCAGCTCTATGATTATATGATTATACCTAGCAACGGGTCTCATTTATTTCAAGGACCTTTCTTATGAAAAGAGGAGGGAAGAGAATCTATCTGTCCCATTTAGAAATGGGTGGATTTACCTGTGAGATTCTGAATGTACTCCCAATAGGCCATCAGAGGAAAAACAGTGGTAATCATGACATCTGTGGAAGCAGAATTAGGTTTTGTGGGAAAGAGAAGGGCTGAATTTTTCTAGAGATACTGATCCCTGGCAAGTCTATTATCTTGCAGTGGCTGTAAAATATGAGCAGGGAGCTGGATGTCAATGCGCCCACTCTCAATAATTGATATGATGAATAATCTCAACCCTGCAACACCTTCTGTATCTCCCCAATCTCAAGAAACTTCATTCATCAACCGTGTTTGAAATGTTTAAGTAATCTAAGTGATGTATGGAGCACTGACACTCCCTTGTTAGAAATCCCTGCTACTAACATTCTATCTAATTAAAAAGCCACTGAGCTCTTGTGCATAAAATTATCATAAATTATCTCTGAAGGTTCATTGCTGTTTGGAATGTTTAATTGCTCACTTGGCTGAACTTCAGCGGCACAGGATTGTTAATCAATTTGTCAGGAGGGGCCCTTTTAGCGTTTTTATTTATTTATTTAACCAAACCTGGAAAGTTGGCAAGACAGTATGGGTTCTGCCCTGACAAGCTGAAAGGAACTTATTATGGGTTGCACAACCTGGCATCCTTATTTTTACAAGATAGACTTTGGGTGCTGTAGGGAATAGAGAATCTATAGGTAACGTTTGTCAAGAATTCCCAAGAGTTGTGGCAGTGGCTCTTAGGAAAATAAACATAAGGCAAGAACTACAGCTTATTTAAAAAGGTAAGAAAGCCGTGAGCTGCTACTATATATTATTAATCTATTATTAGTAAACAAGCCAGCCACTGGAATAAGCAGTATTTCACTGCACTGAAGGAAAACACAGGAAATAAAACAATGCAACTAAGGCATCATCCAGATGGGGAAGCAGATGGCTTTGGACCTGCCACAGAGGTAGGAAGGGTGCCGGTTACATGGTAGCGCCATTTGGCCTCCAAAATTCTTGCACCTGTGGAACAAAAGGTCTGGAATTCTGACGTTTCTCTCTGTGAGAGTTTAGTGTCAGACTAAAAATGGCGCTATTTTCAATTTGGTAGTAAATCACCCCCAGTAATTTACTTCCTGTCTTCATTGTCACTGTGTGCTGTGGTGTTGGTGGCAATCCCCTTTGTATTCCCAATCTCTCCATTTCTGCTACTGCTGTGCAAACATGCAGCCCAAAGCAGGACTGTTTCTGGTTGTACTGCTCAACCTGTGTGAGCCTGCAACTTCAGAGGCCAGGGAAGTTTTGTTCTGCAGGTTTATAGGTAGGCTGAGATGTGGGTGCTGTTCTACAGATGACCATGGTGCACTTTTTTATGCCTTGCCCTGGTCCAATCATGCAAGAATGTTATCTACTCATGAAACTGGCAGGGAGTCTGAGTTAGTGGCCAGGAGGAAGATACCTACACTATATTTCAGCCAGACATTTTGTGCAGGAACCATGAGTGAGGAAGATGAGAAATGAGTGTGTAGACTGCTGTATCAGGAAAAACGTGGATGGGAAATTAAAAACACACCAATATCATGTTTACATGTTTGTACACGTATTCAAAATATTACCATCTTTCAAACAAGAAAGTGAAAGCTGCAAACAGTTGCAATATGAAAAGCATTCTTCATTACAAATTATTTGTGAATTATTATTGAGTTTGACATGCCCACATTTGACAACTTGAGAAAGGAGTGAATCCCTATGTAAGTAAAAATGGCTCTGATTTCTTCTGATCCACTGAGAAATGATTTCTACTGACCAGAGTGGGATAAATAATAAATTGTAATGAGTTAATTGCCATTGTTTCTGTTGACTATCAGTGCCTACTTCTGGAGAGACGCTGGTGATCGAACCTATAATTGTCTGCTTTCAGGGTTGTTTGCATTACCATTGGACTACAGACCCTCTCAACTGGCATTACCACTTACTCATTATTTTTATATTGTCCGCAGTGCACCACTTCCACAGGAGAATATTTCCATTAATCTTTCTTGCTGGAGAAACTGTTTCTGAGAAGGCAACAGAATAGCATGTCCAACATATTGATGATTAAAACCCAGAAGGGGTGCAAGTTCAGGTTATCTCTCATTCATATGCTTCCCTCATCATGTGTTTTATACTTTTCTCATAAAGATAAGCATCCTCATTATCAAGCAGAACCAGATGGCTAACACAGTGCAGAAGGCAAATGCTGGTAAAATGAAAAACGGGCTTACTGTAGTGTTTGAGCATAAATTTGTTATGCTTTGTGTTACAGGAATATGGGGGTATAACCAAACACAGGTCCTCTGCATATCACACACTATATACTTGTTTAATTAAGATATGGATACAGACACTGTCAAAATAAATATAACTTTGGTCTGTTTTATAGAGACACACAGAATTAAAGAGGATTCCTGAACCACAGCAGAAGGAGGGTCTCTTTGCTGTTTGCTTTTTGTGTTAATTCCAGATATTGTTGCCCAGGAGGAAAAATGAACTTATTCTCTGTTTAAAAAAACAACAATATTCCTGGATGTTATATAATTTTCATCTTTCCTACCTCACAGGGCAAGATATCCTCCCTTTAGATACACACCAGGCCTCTTCCTACTTTGGGTCAATGCTCAGAGTAATGTTATAAAGTAGGGATGTGCATGAATTATTTCTCAGGTTAGTAATTCTTATGAATTTGAACATTTACATTCACATCAAATATTTCTACAGTTGAAGACTGACATTTGGATGTGAAACAAATGCTTTTATGCATTCGTTTGATAATTCATTATATTCCCAAAGGTTGGCAGCCCTATCACATCTGCAGCAGATTCCAAGTGGATTCCAAGTGGATTTGGAACGGATTCGGAGGCGCAACTGGTGGCAGGGATTCAAAGTGGATTTCAAGAGCATTCGAAGAGCATTTGCAGCAGATTCGAATCCTACTATATGCAAAGTGGCTCTTTTTGCACAAATGTGAATTTTCTTCAGATTTGCTTCAATGAGACATGAACGCACACAAAATTGGGCACATCCATAATATAAAGATACAGAATATTAAAAAAACACACCTCGTATACTAAAACTTTGAACTAATGATACATCATTTCACTCTCCAGATCATCAAAGCCTCAAATGGGTTCCCATTTGCCCACAGCCAAAGGCAGTTGTCTTGGTCCATACTGCTTGAATCCATCTATCACATTTCTTAGTGTAGCAAAAGTACTCAGCCCTCACCAGCAGTACTAGTTTTCAAACAGAAGTTCTTCAGGGAATGCACAGATGACACCCTGGGTGCTTCCGCACAGGCCCTTTAACACCCATTAAGCACACATTCCAATGTGCGCCTCCACACACGGGTCGCTAATTAGGACACTTCCAGTGAGGGGTGTCCGCACAGCGAGCCCGTTTTTAATGCGGATTTCGGCGGCAAAACTGGATTGCTGCCGACCATCCGCATTAGCGGGGGCAAAGTAACATACTTCCTGTGGGTGCGTCCACACCTATCTGGACATAATGTGTGCTTAATGGGTGTTTCTTGCACACCACATATCAAGTGGTTTTGCGCTGTGAATCCGCATTCGTTTTGGATGCGGCCGCACAGCGCAAGTGTGCTAACGCATGGCCCTCCCCCGGCTCGCCATGCTTGGCTCCCCGGAGCCAAGCATGGCGAGCCGGGGGTCTCCTACTTTTTGGCATCACCCCGAAACTGAAAGCAGGTGGGCAGGAAGCAGCGCGCCTGCATCCTGCGTGCCGCCTGATTGGCTGGCACACAAGTCAGGGCAGCGCGCCAGCGCAGAATGGCTCCTGAGGGCAGGGGCTGCCAGGCGCAGCCCCGGCCACTCAGGAAGAGTGCAGGATGCAGGCGCACTGCATCCTGCGCACCTGCTTTCAGTTTCGGGGCGACGCCGACAAGGTAAGGAGGGGAACCGCCGCGCTCCCCCCAAGGTGGGCTAGGGCGGGCTTTTGGGAAGCTCGCCCTGGCTCCAGAAGTGGCGATCCGCCGCTTCTGGGGTGAGGGCGAGCTGCGGCGGCGAGGTCCCCCGGCTCACCAGGCTTGGCTCCGGCGAGCCAATCATGGCGGGCCAGGGGAGGGCCCTCCATCCCAGATGGGAGGCAAGTGCTGTGCATCCGCACAGCAACCGCCTCCAATCCGGATCTTCGCTGCGTGTGCGAAGGCACGGGTGCAGGGTAGATCCGAATCTCTTAGATCTACGCCGTTAAACCGGATCTACCAAGCATCCGGAGTTATTAAAACCGGTTCCCTTGGGAGCCGGTTTTAATAAATCCGGGTGCAAGGGATCCGGTTTTATTTGCCCCTGTGCGGAAGCACCCCCTTAGTAGCAACTGGGTGCTGAAGACTGAGCAGTTGTATCAATTTGTGTCATTTAAGAGTATGTTCACCTCTGGGGTAAATTTAAGACCCAAAAGGACACACAAAAATATGAAAAGAAGCCTATTTCCAAACTTTCCACAGGAAAGAAATAGGGTGTGATCTCACTGTGCTGTTTTTCAAGTGGCCCTTTTACAAAACACAGTCCATCTGTACTTGACCAGCAAAACAAGCATTCATACAAGAAAAAGAAAAATCCCACCTCACGTTGCTGTTCCTTGGCCATGAAGCCTGGCAACCCATTTGTAGGAACAAGTGCTTGCTATTCATTGGTCATCATTGGCCAGATTTATGGGTCCCTGATTGGTCCCTCCTCCCACAGCCATTTCCATTGGCTACAGGAGCCTCTGTAACTTCCTGCCCCATCTTCCCTAAAGAGAATTCACCCTGAGAGTTATTTTCTTTCCCATCTGTGGAAAGTGGGGGGTGGGGGATAATCAGAGGTTTAGGGATACATTAGGTGTTATTTTATAATATTGGATCTCAATTTCATTTTTAGAATGTCTCTAACAATTCGAGCAGGATTGCCTAAAGCCCAGAGGCCACATCATCCAAATCCAGAGGCCTATTTGCACATCTGTACCAGAGCTGTCCTAACTGTTCCAGATCTTTTTCATCATATACAGATAGAACCAGCAAGAACTGACCAGCTCCTTATAGGAATACATTTGAAAGCTGCTCTTTGGCACCTCTGGGCTCAAGTGCTGTGCCACTGAGTCTTGCTTAGTGAGACTCAGTGGTCCAGATCATGGCCTGGCAGACCAGTCTGCCACCCAGGCCCAAAGTTCCCACAAGCTTTGGACCCAGCTTCTGAGGGCACTAGATGAGACATTGAAAACCAGTTTTTGCTGTGTACTTTGGTACACCACAAAAATAGACACCTGGTAGTCCCAAACATAAAGGTGTGCCTTTTACATGCTCTGTGTGCTGCACCAGGGCCTGCTGGTAGACCATTATGTTGAGGTCAACTGGTAATCCTGATTAGGGCCCCTATGACTGGAATTATTCTCTGTCTAATGTTAATGGAAGGTATCAGTGGTGGGCATGGCTTCACTTGGACCAGATTATAGTGCAGGTGTGCCCACAGTGTACATCATATTCTGGCCCAAGCATAAGAGAAGCAGTGTGGGTAAAAGAAGCAGTGTGGGTAAAAGAAGCAGTGTGGGTAAAAATACCAAGCCAAAAAGGAAGTCTAACAATAGGGACATGCTACTGTCCTCCCAACCATACGCCCGAAGGAGATGAACAATTGGAGAAGGAGGTAAAGGAGGTATCCCATAAAGATAGGGTAGTTATAATGGGGGACTTCAATTATCCTCACATAGACTGGGTGAACTCCTGTTCAACTCAGGAAAGAGAGAGAAAATTCCTAGACCTCCTAAATGACTGTTCCATGGAACAAATGGTCATGGAACCAACCAGGGGAAATGCAGTCCTGGACTTGATCCTAAGTAATGCTCAGGACCTGGTAAAGGATGTCACTGTAGCTGATCCAATTGGGAACAGTGACCACAATGCAATAACCTTCAACTTAAATACAGGGAGTAAGTTCTTAATAAAGTCTAACACAGAGACCTTAAACTTTCATAAGGGAAACTCCCCCAAAATGAGGAAATTAGTGAAAAGGAAATTGAAAGGGAAAGTCAAGAGTTAAATCACTTCAAAATGCATGGAGACTACTTAAAAACACAATAATGGAAGTGCAACTAGAATGCATTCCTAAAAGAAGAAAGGAGACTTCTAGGTCCAAGAAGAAACCAATGTGGCTCACAAATGCAGTAGATGAAGTCATTAAAAACAAGAAGAGTTCATTTAGGAAATGGAAGGCTTGTCCAAATGAGGAGAACAGGAGGGAACATAGACACTGGCAACACAAATGCAAGACGGCCATTAGGAAAGCTAAGAAAGATTTTGAGGAGCACATTGCTAAAAACATCAAAAGAAATAACAAGAACTTCTATAAGTATATCAGAAGTAGGAATCCAACCAGGAGAGCAGTTGGACCGCTAGATGGTAAAGGAGAGGAAGGGGTAATCAAAGAAGACACGGAGATGGCAGAGAGACTAAACGAATTTTTTGCTTCCGTATTCATGGAGGAAGACAGAAGACACATACCAGTAGCTGAGCCTGTATTTTCTGAAGAGTTAAACTGTACAGAAATAACCAAGGAAAAGGTCCTTGCATGTCTTAATAAACTAAATGTTAACAAGTCACCGGGACCAGATGGTATTCATCCAAGAGTCCTTAAGGAACTCAAATGGGAAATTGCCAACCTTCTAGCTAAAATATATAATCTTTCCCTAATATCAGGCTCTGTACCTGAGGACTAGAGGGTAGCAAATGTAACACCAATCTTCAAAAATAGGATCCAGGGGTGATCCAGGCAATTACAGACCAGTTAGCTTAACGTCAGTTCCATGTAAGGTGATGGAAACCATTATTAAAGACCAAATTAGTGTGCATATGGAGGAGCAAGCATTGCTGAACAAAAGCCAGCATGGCTTCTGCAAAGGTAAATCATGCCTCACAAATTTGTTGGAATTCTTTGAGAGTGTCAATAAACACGTGGATAAAGGTGAACCAGTAGACAAATTCTCAGGGTGGAAAGAAGTAAAAAGTGGGGTTCCTCAAGGCTCAGTACTGGGACCAATGCTTTTTAATTTATTCATCAATGATCTAGAAGAAGGGGTACATAGTAAAATAGCAAAGTTTGCTGATGATACTAAATTATTTAGGGTAGTAAAATCTGAAAGAGATTGCCAAGAGCTCCAGAGGGATCTCTTAGCATTGGGTGAGTGGGCAACCAAGTGGCAAATGTGCTTTAATCTTAACAATTGCAAAGTAATGCACATTGGGGCCAAGAATCCAAATTACGCCTATAAACTGATGGGGTCTGAGCTTTCTGCAACACACCAGGAAAGGGATCTCGAGGTTTTGGTTGACAGTTCAATGAAGGTGTCAACCTAGTGGGCGGCAGCAGCAAAAAAAGCAAATTCAATGCTGGGAATAATTAGGAAGGGAATAGAAAATAAGTCAGCAAGTGTCATTTTGCCCCTTTATAAATCTATAGTGAGGCCACATTTGGAATATTGTGTACAATTCTGGTCACCACACCTCAAAAAGGATATTGTGGAACTAGAGAAGGTGCAGAGAGGGGCAACCAGAATGATTAAGGGTCTGGAACACCTCCCTTACGACACCAGGCTGCAACGTCTAGGCCTCTTCAGTCTGGAGAGACGGCGTTTAAGAGGGGACCTGATTGAAGTATATAAAATTATGCACAGTATAGAAAAGGTGGATAGAGAAAATTTCTTTTCTCTATTGCACAACACTAGAACCAGGGGGCACTCTATGAAGCTGATGGGTAGGAGAGTCAGGTCTGACAGGGGGAAGTATTTCTTCACCCAGAGGGTCATCGGCTTATGGAATGTGCTGCCGGAAGAGGTGGTAACAGCTACCAGCCTAGATGGCTTTAAAGTAGGGTTAGACAAATTTATGGACGACAGATGTATCAATGGCTACTAGAACGAATGCCTAGGTGTATCTTTCAGGCTGAGGGGGGGACGAACTGGGGCGCTTCTAAGGCCATCTGCTGGGACTCAAGAGCAGGAGAAGGTTTGTCCTTGTCTCTGCTTGAGATGCCCATGAGCATTTGGTAAGCCATTGTGTGTGACAGGATGCTGGACTAGATGGGCTGTGGCCTGATCCAGCAAGGCTTCTTTTATGTTTTTATGTTCTTATGTAGAAGACAAGCTTTGAGTCACCTGGACCTGTCACTGTCTCTAAGGAGTCTCATAGAAATGTGGTTAGGATAACATACAGGAAAAGGAATAGTGTGTGTTGATTTGGGTTTTGTGGGAGAACAGGAGGGATATAAATGCTACAAATGAAATGAATGTATGTGTGAATTCAACACATGCCATTTTGTTAGCAAAGTGGATTGATAATGGATAATTTGTTCAACTGTATCCATTTTGATGACATAAACTCTAGTTTGTTCTGCACTTCCTGGCATACCTTGGAAATATGAATTTGTTGTTGACAGTTTTGGGGCACCATCAAATCCAGTTAATTAGGTTTTCATTTTTCAGGCCCATAGGAATCCTTTCTAGTTCTTCACAGAGGTGGTTCTTTTTGGAAGGTTAATGAGTATTATTCACCCATACCCCCCCTACTTTTCACCTTGAATTTGTGTGGTCTCAAAAGAATGTTTCAGGCTATCCTGGAGACCATGTCTTACTTACCACATTTTAGCACTTTATGATTGCAGCAATGACAGCCACCTTCTCATTAACAGCAGAACTCAAGCTAATACAGTAGCTCACAGTTTGTAGTCACGGCTGTTTCAATTTCACAGGTTTACCAGAATTAGCAAAAATAAACCCTGGCTCCTGGTGTTGAGAGACAAATGACTTAGTATAATGAGTGAAGAAGATGTGCATTATGTATGAAAGTGCCCCTTAAACTCAAGGATGTCTAAAGTTGGTTGCTATAAAATAAGAAAATATAAAGTCTTAAGTAAGTTTTTGGCCTATGGATCAAGAGTACCAAATTATGATAAATCTATCTGTTGAATTTATTCATATATTTCTGTCTTTAAACTGTGTAACATTCCTGAATATATTAGACATTAGCATACAGTATTGTTGCAGGAGGAAATGTATTTCCCACTATCAATTACATATGTGCTTCTGCAAAATACATTCAAATAAAAAGGCTTCCATTAAGAGAGGATTGAAGATAAATATGAAAACAAACTCTAAAATAGCAACAGCAGCAGCAATAATAGTTCAGTTGTGCTTTCAAGACACTCTTGAGGAAATGAGGGTAGTTTGGGACAGAATTACATTCTCCTTTCAAGTATTTTTGGTTATGTCTCAGGGCTTGTATATCCTATGAAGTGGCAGTACACACATAACACTTCTATGAGGATAGTAAGGAAAAACAGGGCTCCAATTAGAAGTCTCTTTTTGATTGGGTGTAAAAGGGAGGCTTTGAACTGGACCTTCATCCTCACCCCACCATCTTTGCAATCCCTAACCAAATACAACTGCTGTTCCCATGGAACAAATATGTAAGTGATGAAATAGTGTGATGATAGTGTGAGTCAAAGGACTTTCTGTTTACAATGAAAATTACTGCATTCTAGGGATGTGCATTAATATTCATAGACATTCAAAATCTGATCGAATGTGCCAAATTTCAACATTCAAACTCGAATCGAATGTTCCGAAATTAGAGTGTAAACATTAAAATCGAATTTTGAATTTTGGATCTATTCATTCAAATTATCTGGATGTTCGTACATGTATGGGTTTGTACATGATGTGTACTGGAAGATCCGCATCTTTTCCACATCCGTTCGCATTTGCATGGATCTGTATGGGACAAAACCTGGTTGCATATGGGATAACTGTGGGATACATACGGATGCGTATGGAAGATCGTATGTGAAGATTTGAATAAAAAATTTTGAAGGAATAGATTCAAATTTGGTAAATTCAAATCAAATCTTGTTAAATTTGAATTTAAAAGATTAGAATCGAATCAGATTTTTGGGTATTCAATTCAATTTGAATAGATTGTCAAAAACATTCTTGCACATCTCTACTGCATTCAAAAATACACATGGACTGCGTTCTCACTTGACTTTTTAAATCCGGGCTGGACTCAGGACTCAGGATTCAGGACCAAGTGTGCATTCTGGGTGTTCCCATTTGCTTGAGGATAACACGGGCTGAATCTGAGAACTGTACACTCACCACCCAAGTCCTCAGCATAGAGAAACAGGACCTTTTAATCTCCACCCTTTGTCCAACCCCTGTTAAGCCTGCCCTGCTCAGAATCAGCTGGGCAAAAGTACAGAGGGCAATCACAAAACACACATCCCTTTCACACTCCCCCTTTCAAATCATAAACTCCCTCCCTCCATTCACGTTGCCGGGAATGCAGCACTTTTGCACTTTAACAGGAGTGTGAAATAATCGACAGCGCAAAACAATTCCCTTTCAAAATAGAGGCTAAGACAGCTCACATGGAGGAGGAAAGGGAGAGGTTATTCCTTTTCAGTTTCCCTCTGGAAAACAGAGGATCGGGGCTTAGTTTTCCCCTGCTGTGCCAGCCGTGCTAGAATGTATCCCTTGAGGCCTGTGTTTTTAAAATGTTTTCCTGCAAGCGTATCTCTCCTAATTGCAGTGTGCTCAGAGCAAGCATGCGCGAGGGGAGGGGGAGACCTTCACAGCTGTGAAATCCCACCCACATCTGACAGACATTGGCCAGAGGGATTGATCTCTACCCTGAATAGTCTGGTAGCATTCCCAAAGGTGAAAAATGTCATTTTTGCACAGCCTCCCAAAAAATGAAGAGTAAGGATCATAACATGTCTGGGGTATACTACAAGGATAATTAGTGGAATCTTCCCTGTGAGCAACAAATTGATTGCCTTTTCCTTGATACCGTGGGGCCTTTCAGCTCTTTGCCCCGTAGTTTGCATGCAGTATGCTCCCAGATGGAACATCTGCCAACTCAGACATGGCCCCTTCCATGGAGGAGCACACTGCACATAAACTGTGTATGGAGCACGATTTTGTGTTCCACATGTGCACTTACCCCGTTCAGTGGCATTCAGCAGTGGCCCCATCCACTACACATTAGGGGGTGATATATCAGATCAAAGAGCCATGCAGACAGGACACCTCCATGGTCTGATATATCATAAGGGTCTCATATTGATGGTGCAGCAAGGTTCCTGGAACTTTATAATATTTGGAAACCCCATCCTAGTTCTAAAGGAGGCACGAGCTTTGGAGATGTTGGGGGGGGGGTGTTGCAGAGGAGTCCAGCCCATTCTTGTTTCATGCCAGGAACAATCTTGGGACAGATTGCATACCCTGGAATAAGGCAGCCTGCCAACCCTGGAATAAGCAAAAGTGAGTGCTGAAATCAAATGAAATAGCAAAGAAAGTAACTTGACATGATACCTGTATAAACTAAAAGAAACAAAATACACAATTATGATGCAATCACAACTGTTTTATAAAGGTAAGGTAATGTCAGTCTATTCCTAGACAGGGAAAAAAGTACTTTCATCTCATTTTGGCAAGAACTTTGGGACAATCCTAAAATCTAGCCCTTTCTGCACTTACCTCTGTTAATTCAGATCAGTGAATCCAGATTAGTTAGGTCTGGATCAATTGCAGGCAGTGTCATCTGCTCTGAGTGGGCTGGACAGCGGCAAATGTATGCTAAAGAGTGACACAATGGGTGTTTCCGCACTGGCCCTTAAAACCCCATTAGGGACCCATTAAGGACCCAGGCAGGACAGATCCTAAAAGATCCTTCTGCACAGGAGACCCCATTAGGACCGGATGGGGTCTTCAGGTCCCTAAATCTGGATTTCTGGAAGACCTAAAAACTTGGGTCTACAATCTGGTCTTCAGGCTTGAAACAGGATTATAGACCCACATATCCGCACAATTACCATGCAGATGGGGTCTTCCAGATGGGCCTGGCAGGACCAGAGCTGCGCACGCAGGTGGTGCAAGCTCCACCCTGCCACTGACAACTATGGAGGCCTGTGCAGTTCAGAGTGGTGGTGGGGTGACGTGCATCATCACCCCACTCCCGATGCAGTGGGGGGGGGGAGATGGAGGCAGCAATTCCCTGCTCCCTCCCCCCCCCATGTAGCTGCTCCAGCAATGGGGCTTCTATGACAGGCATGGGCGGAGGTTTGCCTCCACCCCTGCCTGCCATCCAGGACCCTTTGCTGGAGTAGCCATGTGGCTGATCCTTTCAAGTAATGAGGTATCAATGGTAGGCTGCAGGGGTTTGTCTTCGCTCCCGACTGCCATTGAAACCCCTTTGCTGAAGCAGCTATATGGGGGTCAGGGCTGCCCCACTTCCCATTGTGGCGGCTCCTCTCCAGCAATGGGGCATCCATGGCAGGTGGTGGCAAGAGTTTGCCATTGTCTTCGCCTGCCATGGATGTTCTATTGCTGAGAAGAGGAGAGGTGACGACATGTGGCTGCTCCTCTTCAGTGACAGAGCAGCCACATGGGGTGAAGGAGGCTGCCATTATCACCTCATCCTCCTCCAGCTACACCCCTCCCCCTGGAGGCTGCTTTGCCGGAGCAGTGGAGGCAGTGGGGGAGATGGTGATCTGCATCATCATCTCCCCCACCCCCAGCCCTAATGGCCCAGCAAAGCAGCTGTCATTGGAGGAGGGGGTGTGGTGCTGTGGCTGCGATCACCACCTTTGCCACGCCCCCTGTCCCGATGATGGCTGTGGGCCATCAGGGTGGGGTGGGGGCAGGGATGGCAGCTACCTCCTCCCCCACCCCTGCCCCCGCCTCTCATGTCCAGCCTCCTGGGGAGGGGATCTGATGGAAGCAGAGGCACCTCTGCCACCGCTATATTCCGCCTGCCCCGGTGGCTGCTTTGCTGCTGGGGAGAAGGAGGCAGCGGCGGCAGGGGAACGAGGTAGCTGCCATCTGCACCCCCTCCCCTCCTTGATGGCCTGCAGCCATCATCAGGACAGGGGGCGTGGCAAAGGTGGTGATCACAACCATGGCACCATACTCCTCCCCTGACGACAGCTGCTTTGCTGGGCCATCAGGCCTGGGGGGAGAGATGGCAATGCAGATTGCCATCTCCCCTCTGCCTCGGCTGCTCCGGGTGATGGCAGAGCAAGTGTCACCTCGGGGGCATGGTGGAGGTGGCTGTGCTGCTGGCACCATGTCCCTGAGGGTCGGAGGCAGCAGCAGCATGGCCTCCTGTGGTCTGACCGGGCCATAGAATGCATGCTGTGCTTCTGCACAGCGCCTTTCTAAGCATCCATTCCAAATGGGTAAAAGAGGGTCTGTGCGGAGGCAGAGGTGTCTCTTGAACATCCAGATCTTCAAGATCCAGATGCCTGGGAAGACCCCATCTCAAACATCCGGATCTTGTGATCACTGCAGCATGGATCAGAATTTGTGGATGAAAGAATGATCCAAACCGCAGAACAATTCTTCCAGTGTGCCATAGCTCAAAAGCTATATCTGGGCAATGATGGGGTGGCAGAACATGGTCAGACGATTTTGAACTTGCAGTAATAATACTTGGTAGGTGTTTTGCTGCCATTATTTTGAATAGAGTAATTTGTAAGTGTAAACATTTCCACAAGGTTGGTCTTCTTAGAAACACAGACAAGTGAGAATTAGAAGACATTTGTTGAAGCACAATGTTAGTCTGAAAATGCTTGTATAAGCTCTGCTGTGAGGGGGAGGTGCCTTAGGGCTAAGCTAAAAAATGTCTTGATGTCCAAAACGGAAGTCCAGTGTAGGTGCAGAGTATTGCTACGAACTGAAACATTTGATCTTGCCCTTATTCAGACACCAAGTGGAAATACTCCAAGCTTTCTTCTGTTGTTTATGTTACTCTCCTGATACTTCCTTTGATTTATCAAAGGGATGTTTTGATTTCATTCATGTTTATGATTGGCTCCGTGACCAAAGTGGTACAGAAAAATAAAACTACAGAAGTGGAAGTTCATTGTTTATAGGTTTTGGATATAATTATGCTATCCATAAAAATAGACCAAACAATTTTGCTTGTCTGCCAGAAATCAATTCTTCATCACTGGATTCCAGGTCTTCATTTTCTTTTCATTTAAAAGTAATAAAAAGTGTTTATTGATCATTATAAAATTAGTCCATATGGCTCTTCACATTTATTAAATCTCATAAAGCTGCATTAAAGAAGAAAAAGAAAAGAAATTACATTTATTGCTGAGATACATATTCCTACCAACTAGGAAAGTTTGAACAATCACTTTATTAATGATTAATTGTCTCACCTTCAGCAAGATGTAGGACAGAAGCAGAAGCTCCTTCAGCTGACACTGCTACCCCGGACTGATCTGAGCACATTCTGAGGATCATGCCTGGCTTTATTCATATAACCTTCCCAAAAAGTGAAATTCTGGACACAGTGGTGTGAGGCAGACTCTCCTAGATTATAGAGGTTATAATCAGCATTTGTGGATACCACTGATGGACATCATGGCTTTGCCTGTTGTGATTAATATTTGGAGCAGAATTCTGTGCATATGGTAGGTCAGGACAAGGGTTCTCACTACATATTGAGCTACTTCACAGACTGAGGGCCATAGAATTACTTTATGGATGCTTCCAGATGTGTGCAATACTGCACCGTCCTACCGCTGCCACTTCTAGCTTGGCAGATGGGATGGTCAGAAATTGCACAACGATGGCACAGCCATTTCTGGCCTGCCTGAGAGGCCAATCAGAAACTTCCCTGTCCCTTCAATGCAGCTTCCTGTGCATCAGACGGGATGTGCCATTGCCTTCAGTAGGGGTGCAGCATGTCCCAGAAAACACAAAGTAGGAAGATGTTGATTAATCAGGATCTTTTTACTTTGATGAATGCTGTGCTGCTGCTGTGGGCTGAAGAAAGCTGTGCAGCTTTGAAGTGAGTCTGGACACAGCCCATATCACTTACTTTTATTTCCTTTCTGCACTGGGCCCTATCCAAATTATATTTCAAAATCGGAGCCTGCCACTTACATGCTGATTGCAGACTATGGCAGCATGTGGATGGCAGGCTCCTATTCTGTTATGTTTCAGTCCTTTCCAGCTGACTGATTCCATGTGCTTTGGAGAACAATTGATACAAGAAGTGGAGAAATAAAGATAAAGATGCCTTCCTGTCAAGCTCAGGTCATGGTGATTATATGGATGTATCCATACAGTTTTCTTGGCAGCAATAGAGGAGTGGTTTGACACTGCCTTCTTCCAGAGAGTTATATTTAACCTGGGGGTTCTGCACACAAAACCTTTGCCCCATGTTCCAATTGCTGAAGAGATGCTGCTTCATGACCATTGGCAACAATACTTCTGTAATAGACGGTTATTCCCAAAATGATGCACCTGCATTGGTTTGATCCTAAATGCCTTGAAGGAAAGCTTTTTTTTAATAAGCAGAAGTGGATGTGTGTAAAGTGTATTATTGAAAACATGTGAAGCAGCAGCTACTGAAAGTTTCATGCACTGCACATCCATCTTGTAGGCTTTTTCTGAGGGTGCTGGCCAACTTGGTGTGAATGGTATCGTAGCCTGCTCCTAGAAGCCATTTCTTTTGCCTCTATGGCTACTGGATGTATTTCACAGATGTGGCAGGTCCCTCAGTTCAGCTCTCACTGGGTCCAGAGCTATTGTGAGCCAGTATTCCCAGGTAAGAGTCCAGCTCCCTAACCACTAGACCAAACTGGCTCACTTACTTGGTAATCCAGATCAAGGAGCCTCTTAATTCACATTGTCTGCATGGGACTAGTAAGAATTTTAGTCAGATCCACACTAAGGGTGCAATAATTTGGGTTAGTGGTAGACCTGATAAATCTGTACAACATCTTTACTAGCACTGTCTGGTTCAGATCAAGGAAGGGGCATCTGCACATAGAGTGAAACTAGGCAGATTGTGAGGACATGGCATCCACAAATGTGCATTGTAATGGCGAGACTGCAAAGATGCCTTGGAACAGTCCCTTTGGAACAACAGCTGCGTTGATGGCAAAGTGCTGTAGCAAAGGTTTCTTTGCATTCCCTATGAAAAGACCTCACCCCCACTGCCTAGATGCAGCATCTGATGGATGCGACATGGGCCAGTTGCATTGGGTGTGGGAAACGGTGACCCTGGTTGTTTGCATCTACTGATACAAAACAGGGTTTAGGCAACTGCATTGTGTTGTTCCTTAGAATGTATTTGCTGCCATCTAGCCTGCTTAATGCAGATGCCTCTGCCTGCTGCTGATCTGGATTATAAGTTATAAGTGCAGAAAGGGCCTTGGTCTCTGTTTTCTTCTTGAGTGCTGTAGATGCACACTCGGGAGAGGTTACTGTGCTTGCTTTCCAGCCAGACTGCAGGAAACAGCCTCTAACCTGCACAACTACTTTAAGCACAAAGCTAAATAAGAACTGAGTGAGTTTTTTAAAAAAAAGTATTATTTTTTTAAAAAAATCTCCCATCCTGAAAGGAACTTAAGGGGGATTCCCACAGAACATGAGGAAACAAGTGCAAAGAAATTTTCAACCTTTTTTTTAAAAGAAAAATGACTTGTTTGACAGCTTGAACTTGTGGAGAACCTGAGCTGTTTTTTGGTGACAAACTTTCAGATTTCTAGCTTCTTGCATTACACATTTGGTTTGATTCAGTTATTTCCATACCATGCAACAGAATGAGGTATGCCTGACCTCACCTACAAAATTCAAACTATTTTGCAGGCCAAAACCAAACTGCTCATACTTTTTCTGTTAACCCCCCCACCCCCATGACTGTACAATAGGCCTTCCTCTAAAATGTAATTATTTTACAGGCCAAACATCAGTGAGACTTTTTTTCTTTATTTTTTCCTATACCCATTTTATTGCCTTTTTAAAAACTTAACACGATCACACCACTTTAAATCTTCTTAAATGCATTTCCGGATCTGACTGCTCACATGTTTTCATTTCTGTTTTATTAGTGTACTTCTCATTCAGGGAACTCCAAACGGAGGATGGAAAGTCTACAAATAAAACAGATAGAAATGAAAGGGTGAATTCCCATTCAAGGAAAAAAGCGCAATATACAAGCTATTTACATTGCAATTTACATTGATATGTAAAGCACGTTAAAAGGAAGCAAAGGAGCATCTGGTAATCGGATTCAACACTGATTTTGTGTCCCCACTCTTAAAAACGGATTGGGGAAAGTGATTCTTTCCCCTCCTCAGCCTTTTCCTACCCCTCTCTCTCCATTGCCCAGGGCACACAGAGGCTGCTGCAACTCAAGCCCAGTTCGCCCGCTCACCTCCACACTCACCATCCCCAGCAGGGGTTCCCCCTGAAAAAAACGCCCTGGCTGGCTGGCTGGCTGGCTTCTCGGGGGAGAGAGAGGAAGGAGGGAGGGATGTCCGCTCGCTTCACCAGATCCACTATCCGGTTAGAAAGACCGAGTGGAGGCTGGGTGACCTCCTCCTCCTCCTTGCTCACCCGGGTGAGGCGAGGCTCCCCCTGCATCAATGCAGCATTCGCTCTGCTGCTGCCACCACCTGCATACACACATACATGCACACTTGCGCACTCCCCCTTGGGAGCTGTGCAAGTGAGCAAGTGAGCAAGCATTGCTGCTGCCACAGCCGGCAAATGAGAGGGAGAGATGGACTGAGAGCTGCCAGAAGTAGACCTTTTAATGTAACTCAGTTTTCCACACATGCAACCTTTAACTCTGTAAAATGCGTGGGTGCGAAAGGAAATATCGTTATAAAGTGTGAAGTGGGTGAATTGTTACAATGAAACCGGCTGCTGTACAAGGGAAACCTGGCATTTTAGCTGACAAGGGGCTGTTCCGCAGGGTGAAAGCCCACCCGTTTCATGACGTATTTGCCCAAATATTGCTCTAGCATTCCCACAGCAATAAGGAAGAAGCGTTTTAAAAGTCCAAACTAGAAAAAAAAAACCTGAAAAAAAATCAGGTTTTTATTTATTCAATTTTTAAGTCAAATAATCCTCAAAATACCTCTGAAAGTGATTGGGGGTGGGGACGACGAGAGTCCAAACCGTTTTGAAACTGTTTTAAAGTGGCAATGGGAATTCAGCCAAAAGATTGCGAACAGTAAGACCTGAAGGTGGACTGAAGAAGGTTTAAAGTGAAGTTGTGACCACAATCAAGATGAAGATAGCATTTTTTTATTCACACAGCCACCAAGGCCCTGTCCCCATGCAACTTTGGCATGGTTCTGAGCACGGGATCGGCATGGTTCATCCCCATGGGTTTTGGATTTGGTCCACAATAAGCGGACCAAACACCCCCAAACTGTGCCAGATTTGGTACCTGTTTAATCAAGTTTCTGCATGGTTTGGGGGACTGGCATGCATTGCTCAGCGGTCTGGGAATGCACATGGGGATGCTCGCGGGCTAACAGGAGGAGATTTGTGCTCATGTCATTGGGAAGTGAGGTGTGCTTGCTCTCAGCCCTGTTTATTGAAGATCACAGCTGCTGACTTTTTAAAATGCTGATGGCAAAGGCAGGCTGAAGAATGGCTTGGTTCTTTAATTTTCTCCCATTTCCATGAACGTAATTCCAACCCCATTTCAAGAATGCTATGGCTACAAGCATGACACACACACCTTGCCTAATCTCCTGATTTGCAAGGCACGATCTGGGCAGAAAAAGACTTTAAAACATTTCCCAGCCCAGATCATGAAGGGGGAGGGCAGAAGGTGCAGTGTTCTCCCTTTTCCAGGGGGGCAATAAGGTTGCCACCCTGGAAAAGGGAGAACACTGAAGCCTCTGAAGTCTCTGAAGCTTCTGAAAGCACCTGAAGTCACAGCTGTTTCCCCCCCTAATTTTATCAGAGATGCATTCCTTGGCTTGACAGCTGGCTTGACAGATCTTGCTCAGCTGAGTGCACTCACCTAAATCAAGCCCTTCCTTACCCACCTGTGCCTTGCAAATCAGGAGATAAGGCAATCCAGCTTCCAATGAGGGGAGACGGGGCAGAGAGGAGGTGGCGCTGCTCCCCCCACCTACCATGGTTCGGCACACTTCTTATGGGGATGCCTGCATCCATGCCGAACCCGTACCTGTCCTGCGTTGCAGAGAATGCCATGGGGATGCCTGAGATGCGTTCTCGGTCCTGTGCCTGGGCCATTCGTGCCCAAACAGTGCCCAAAATGTGCTAAATGGCTTGCATGGGGACACAGCCCATGAGTCACACAGGACTTGATGCCATCTAAGTGTCAGAAGCAGCATGTGTAAAAAAGGTGAGGTTTGAGGCTGACATTTTCCTTTACTCCCTGAAGTTATTCAGTACATGTTTTGGAGAGGGAGGCTTCTAATCAGGGGCTCCTAATTATAGCCCTTTCTACCTCATCTGCTTGTGAAAATGCTTTCTGAGCATCCTGCAAATAAATAACTGCCCTTTCTGGGTTCATGAGACAACACTTGAAAAGTTGTAGCTGATGAAAACAAAGAAAAAATGATAATAATAATAATAAAACATTCATCCAGAGAATCTGTGAATTTGTTTTCTTGGATAATCAATGCAAATATTCCTAAGCATACAAACCAGAATTGGAAATCAATACCATTATATAGGCTAGAATTATTAGCTGGACTGATATGTTGAAAGTGAACAGAATTTCATATGACTACTTTCAAACATATTTTGATTTTGGATACAGCTGACCTGTACTTTGTAGCCTTTAAAGAACTAAGCTGTATCTGGTTTAAGGGATAAAAATGGCCAGTTCCTAAGAAGATTTAGGAATTAACACTTTCTTATTGTTAATACTATACTTTCCTATACTGTATATGTACTGTTTTGATTTTTGTCAGTTTTGCACTGGCTGGTATATCAGACCAGCAAGTATACTTGGAACCCCCCTTGTACACTGGTGTGGTCTAAAGGAGGCCCTGGTTGGGGTTTCCCGTACACCACACCAGCATTCAGAAGGGATGCTCCTAGTGTACTTGCTGGCCTAATATACTGGCCAGTGCAGAATTGCCCATTGTGTATGTATTTCTATCTTTATACTTTTCTGTTATGATAATCCATCAAAAAGATAAAATTTGGTTTGGTTATTGAGTACTGCCACTCAGGTCTCCTCCAGACATCTCTAGAAAGTCACACTTCTTAGTGATATTCTGTATTAAGTGAAATGATCACTTGTTACCTAGGCATTTGGGCAACACTGTGGAGTAATATGGCAAAGTGTATACGCACTGGTCCCCACACATGCACAGTGGTCAATTTTGCCTCAGATTTGCCTGTGCACATGAGCAGGTGGCTGGTTTATTCAGCAAGGATCATGCTGATGAGCTTCCAGACAGGTAGGTTTTCACACTATTCCGGAAAAGCCTGTGTTGAGTGTTGTGTTTTTCCAGAATATGAAAAAATGCAATCTTTATCTCTATATAGTGGAGCTATGTTGGATTTGCCACAGATAATTGCACTTTTTAAGCCTTGTCCAAATGCAACCTGAGACTCTTACTGGCAAAAAAAAAGCCTGCATAACATCAGACCTGCTTTACCAATTCAGTAAGGCTACAATCCTAAGGATTCTAAATGAAAAGCAAGCCTCACCAAAAAAATGTGACTTTCTGTTTTTAAGTAAATATGCAAAATGTTACACCATAAAAATTGCAAAAGGTAGATTACTTAGATTCTACTAGTGCTATAGTCCTAAAGTCACTTCACATCAGTATTGTATGAGTTTGGATGTTTGTAACTTAAGTGCAACCATTCTGTGAAGGAATTACTAAACAGTTCCTGAGTGTGATTTAGTTAGATAATATCATCAGCCCCTACCTCCCTGCCTTCAATGGAGAAGTACCTTGCCCACAACATGTCCTATCAATTGCAAAAATTCTTTACTAAAGCCAGGTTTGAACAACTAGACATAATGAGTAAGTTGGGCCGCTACCAGAACATCCCTTACTCTCAAAGGGGATACTGCGTTTGAGGAGCAACAGTTCCAGAAGACCTGAGGGCCTTTCTGCACATGCCGCCAACACGGAACGGTTCTAAAAAAGAATCTGTCTCAAACAGAGACAGATTCTTGGAGGCCCCGCGCGTACGTACACGCGCGGGGTGGTGGCTGCAGGGCCGGATGGGAAAACGGATTGGGGTGGGTGCTGTGCGAATGCCCAGCTGTCAAATTCAAAGAGCGCATGCTCTCCGTTTGACAGCTGGGCCGCCCACCAGCCTGAGCCATTGGCTCTTTCAGGAGCTCCCATGCCGCGGCCGGCCGCCGCCTTCCTTGGCTTTGCCCTGGCAAGACAAGGGGCCAGGGCCCCTTCTCTTTGCCAGGGATGCCGAAGCAGAAATCCCCCGCCCTTCCCAAGGTTTCACGGGCCCGATTGGGGCCTTTCCTGGCTTTCCCCTTGCAAGAGAAAGGGCCATGCCCCCTTCTCTTGCCAGGGGAAGCTGCAGCTGCCACCCCGCACCCCATCCGTGGCTGCATTTGGGGTGATTACCTGGTTGCTGGTGGGGTGACTGTGAAAGCAGCAGGGCCGGTGTCCATTGAGCCTAGGCGCGCTGGAGCCTACATTTCCTAGGAAGCCTCATGAGGGTGGCTGGCCAATGGGAAATATAATATATTTTAATATAATACATTATATTATTAATATAATACTTTTAATATAATACATGGTTTGTAACTAATATTTGAGAAGGTCATAATGACTAATCAATAAAGATTTGTAAAAAAAAAATAATATCATGGAAGTAATAAGCATGAGCTCTTGGGCAAAGTTTGGGAGACAGTGGAGGACAGAGAGGCTTGTTGTACTATGAGGTTGTGAAGAGTCAGGCACAACTGAATGACTGAACTGGATAAAAGCATGGTGAAGCCCCTAAGAATCAAATAACTTATGAAAAAACTAACATCCTGATGTCCTAAGTGCTGAAAAGAGGAGATATTTGGTAAGAGAAGTTGGTGGTCTTATTACCCTGAGAGAGAGACCAGTCTAATAACATTTGCAGTTTTGCAGCTTTTTATTCATTCTCAGAATAAGGAAAGTCATGGGTTGTCAAAATTAAAGCTCCATTGTTTCATTATGTGGGGAAGAGCCAGAAATTAATTTCAGAGGTGCTAGTGACTGCTTACAGAAGTCTCCCATGAAATTTGCACTAACCTCTCTAGATAGTCTTCCCCATTTTTGCTGTTTTCAAAAAACTTAAGTTAGTACATTTAAGTATTTTTTTCTTTGGAACAGGTTCAGAATTGGTTGTCTGTAGGCTTTCACTGCTGGTTTCAGTCTTGTTTGTAGTAATGTCTGGGATGTCATGGCATGTTCCAGTTTTTTCCCAAGAACTTGCACTTTTGGATATAGCTGCAATATCCATCACCAGAAGAACTGACTCTTTGAAGGTTTGATTGGCTACCAGAACTGGCTACCAGAGAGGCCACTGAAATAAAACAACATCCTCATAACTTTAATAGGGAACAAGGCCAGTTTCTCAACAACATCTGGAGCCCCCTATTCAAAAACAAACAAAACTATATAGAAACAAAGAAAACAAATGATTACTACCAGGAAAAGACCAATGCTTCATTAACTTCCAAACAGTCAGTTCCTCTGGTAATGGATATCATAGTCATATCCAAAAGCTCAGTTTTTTGGGAAAAAACACTGGAACATGGCATAAAAGCCCAGAAAATGCTACAAACAAGGTTCAAACTTGCTTTCAAGAAATTAGGTTCAATATTTCTTTCTATTCATGTTACTCTCAAGTAACATGATTGTTAACTACCTTAAATTAGTGTAACACACAATTTCATTTAATTATCATTTCAGCTACTTTCAGTTATAGCAGGCATTTAGATTTTTTAAGCGCACAACAAATTATAAATAAACTTAAGCCAAAAACCACAAAAGGAAGCAGCTGCGTGTGAAACACTTTAAGACAAATACAAAAATCTTGAATCCTAGGATCATGTTTTTGCAAATAATCATTGTTCACTTCATTTAGCCTTAAGCTTTATTAGCGATAAACGTTATCTCCCTTTTGCAAAATATCCTTTTCTACTATTCAAATTATTATGTGCCTGTAAATACAAATAATGGCAAGAATATTTTTGTCACAGAGAATCCATAGTAGCAGAGCTATAGAATAGGCATGCATTTTCTTTTATTATTATTAGTTTAGTTTATTTCTATAGCTCTGTACATGTACTCAGCGCTTTACAAACAAGTAATCAAATCAATAAAATATATAGAAAACCTGCCAGTGGCATACAATCTAAAATAAAAGCAATATTTAATAAGATAAGAATTAATTAAAAACAAGGGGAACAGTAAAACATCAACAGGGAGTATCTCCTCAAATAGGATGGTTTAATCACACAGAGCCTGGGAACGCTTCCCTAAACTGTCCTCTGTTGATATAAGTTTCTTAGGACCTTTCTGCACTAGCTGGTTTTCTGCACCAGCAAGTGCACTAAGAGCCTCTCTTACGCACTCACACCTCTAGTACACTCCATGTGCACAAAATGGAACATGATCCAGATGATTGGCATACTACCAGGAGCTGATTGGGAACACAGAGGCATGCAGAAAGTACACCAAAGTATTCATTTTGGTGGTGCACCTTATTATGTCTCTGAAATGGGTCTGGCGGGGGCTTTGAGTACAAGAACATTTGTTCCTGGCCATCAGAATTCATGTGAGCTTCAGGACTAGCATGGAGGTTGGGCTGGAACATGCTGTCATTGTGTAGACAGTGTGGTTCCAGCCAGAGCACTCTGTCCCAACCTTGGCATGGATCACTTGTTTCAGGCCTACTAGAATGGAACTTCCCAGGTAAATGCAGAAAGGTTCTTAGAAATTATGGTTCATAAATTGCTTTATTGCTGTATTGTGTATTAACATGTGGAAGGTAGGGGTGGTTCAGCACTGGGTGGTTAAACTGGTCTAACCACCCAGTTAAGACCCATTTTGGACCCTTCCCTACTTACCTGCTGCACTGGAGACCTCTTTTGGCATCCTTCCAGGTGGCCGCTTCCACATTTTGGCGGGCGAGATCCATTTCTTGCTGCTGAAAACCGGTTTAAATTGAAGACTTAAAAAATTAGGTCTTCATTCCATCCCTTTGCCTGGATTGGTGCCGGAGCAGGAAGCCTCCTCACATCGCCAGGCAAATGGATGGATGTCCCAGCAGCCGCCATATTGTGAGGGGCGGAAGCAGGACAGCCTGCCTCAGAAGCCCCTCCCTCGCACACCGCATGCTGCCGGAAATGTGTGGTGACTGGCAGCTGCCTGCTCCAGTTCCGCGGCTCCGGGGCGGCATTGGTGGTGTGGGAATCTGGTGGACTTTTCAAATGTGTGCTGTGCCTTCCACGCAGCACCCAGGTGATCCAGCTGCCCGATTTGGCCTCCCCGCACGTGTGCAGATGGAGGGAGGCCTCCAGAGGGCTGCTTGCTGAAAAACGGATCTTCTTAGATCTGTTTTTCGGTGGCAAATGCGGAAGCACCCTGGGACCAATCCAGGCTATAATCCAGAATAAGGCCCAATGCAGAAAAGGCAATGTTTTCCAGCATCTGTGCTTTCGAGTGTTAACAGTGCTTCAGTATATTAAACTAGCACATAAGAATATGGGCCTTTTCTCACTAGGACTTAGAACTCTTCTAAGACCCCATTAGGAGCCCAATTAGTACCTGATTGGTACCAATCAGGAAGGCCCTGTCCACACCTGGACCCCACTGAAGGCCCCATCTGCAAGGCCCTGTCCTCCCGAGGTTAGGGAAATCTGGATTTAATGCATCCTTCAGGCCCTTAAATCTGGGTTTTATGTGGATCTGATTAAAGATGTTCACAATGGGGTCTTCAGGCATCTTCAAGATCCAGATTTCCAGGAGGACCCCATCTGAAAGAACCAGATAAGATCTAGATCTTTGACTGAGTGTGGAAAAAAGGGATATATTACCACTTCAACTAGTAGTTTTTGTGGAAAACTTGCTTAGGCCACTGTTTTCAGGCCACGTAATGGATCTGAGTCACTCAGGGTTAGGTCAAAATAGAGTCAGTACTCATTGGCATATAGATAATAAAGACAAAAAAGGCCCCCCAAAAATCTCATTGTAAAGTTTCACAGATCATCATATGTAAGCTGTCAGCTGTCATTTTTTGGTTAAAAGCAAAGAGTGACTTACTAATAACATGTTGTATTTGACTGAAATAAAATGTAGCATCTCAGACTACAGGCAAGTAATTTCTGCAACATCAAAATATAATGGAAGTGGTCAAAATAGGATATCAGGGTTGTTGTTTTTAAGTACACTTTATATATCAATAGGCAGTTTATACAGGTCTCTTGCAAGAGAAATCATTGGCTCAGTTGTGCTGTCTTTTTCTAAAATAGCAGACAATTCTCTACTGTAATGTCAGATTGGCTGTATAGTTGTCCAGCTGCTCTCAGCTGTTTACCTTAATGAAATGTTTGTCTTGCACCAAATGGTTTTCTGAGTAGCCATATAAAGGACACCGGAAAATGAAGAGTGCATTTGTTCTTAGCAGGCAAGCAGGAAGTTGTCAAGCGGAAAAAGGATATGGACCTGTTTGCATGCAAAGGTCAGCATTTGCTTGCTGGATACTTCCTTTTAGTCCACACGACAAGAAAACTCATAGTTTCCTGCTTTAGACAAATAGCAGGAAAGGGTGTGAGAGTGATTGAATGACATTATCATCTTATAGTCTCGTTAGCGAGGAAGGCTGCTTATCGACACTGATAGAAGTGAAGTTTGGAACACACAGAAGTTCTGACGTTTTTCTAAACTATTTTTAAAAGATTTTCTGCAGGTTCTATACATCATTGTTTTTCCGTCTTTTAAGATGCTTGCTAGGTTTTCCTATTTTAATCTTAGACTGTGAGAAGGAAATCTATGAACAGTGTTTTTGTTTTGGAGGGCAGTTACAAATGTGAAAAAAGAAGCCACAGTAAAACAATGTTTTCTTACTGTTAGATGTAGAGTCTACCTACTTGCCTGTCTTTTTGTCAGTCTCCACAGAGGCAGGCAAACTAGTTAACTGGTCAGTACCTATGGGAAGGGAGAAATACAAAGAACTGCACTAGTTACCTATTTGCTACTGAACTCAATCCAAGGTATTAATGTTAACTTAATGGCTTGAGTCCCAAAATATCTAAAGGAATACCTCCTTTCATACAGACCAGACTGTGCCCTAAGATCTGCCAGTGAGTCCTCTTGGCAGTGCCACTCCCTTTACCAATTAAGGGAAAGGGGATGCATGAAAGGGCCTTCTCAGTGATAGCCCCCAGACTATGGAATAATCTCGCCTCCAAGGTGTGTCTGGAACCCTCATTGTATATTTTGGTGAAGATGCACCCCTGCTCTTTTGTCTAAGGAAACAGCAGACACTACTGCTGTTTTGGCTAACTGATCTCATCTGTTTTTATCCTGATTTTATTGTTACTTGCTCTGAGAACTTTGGTGAGAAAACTAAATACATTTTTAAAATGTTTTCTTAGGCTCTTCCTGCATTGGGTGGTAGACCAGAGGCCTTTTCGCACTAGGCCTTTTTGAACGCGCGGAGAACATGCGAGGATGCAGCATACGCACTGCCGGAATGGTGGAGCCGTCCCAGCCTGTCCCTGAGTGTTCTCTGCACATTTGAGATGTACAGCAGTTAAAACTGCTCTACATCCATCTCTGCGAGTTCCAGGCGTACCTGACCATCCAGGGAAGGAAGCATTCGCACACACTTCCCTCCCTGACAGCTGTAGGCATGCCCCCCCCCCGCCACCATTGGCTGAAAATCAGCCGAACAGGTGATAGGGGCCACGCTAATCACTCACCTTGCCCGTTTCCGGCTGTAATGCAAAAAGGCCTCAGATTACTGGTGTGAACTAGTGAAGGCCCATCTCACCCTTACTACAGCCCGTTCTCCTCTATTGGTAAACCATTTAAAAGTAATCTACAGCGAGTATACTGGACCCAAATGGGTGTATAAATAACATGCCACCTGGTGGGGCATACTTGGCCAAGATTCCTTTCTGTGATGAAACAGGAAGTGGTCCACAAGGTGCACCATTCCATCCTGGGCACACTCCTGAAGAAGTCCCAGCTGAGAACTTGGGGCAGGTTGCCTATCGTGGCCTAATGCATCCCATCTTCACATGGGATAATCTTGGAGAGTGTGAAAGGTGCAGAAATGGCCTTTTCTTACTATTTTAAGGAGGCTTTGTGAAGGTACCAAAGCTGCTAAACTGCCTGTCTAATCTCACACCTCCCTGTCCCATTCCTTTCAAAGTCATTTGAGGGTTCCACAAACCGCTAATGTGTTGTTGGACTAATGTAACATATAATTCACTGTAAAATTCATTTATGATTTTGCAAGGAATGTATATACAGTACATACATCTCTCTGTGTGTGTGTGTGTGTGAACTAATTTGGTCTTGTGGTTGGAATGTCAGACCTCTTATCTGGTAGTTCTTGGGCTAGTCACCGCTCCCTTGCTGAGGTCTAACAGCCCCCCCCCTTACAAAGTGCCTGTTGTGGGCAGAAGAATGGAGGTTTGTCAGCTGCTTTGAATTACTTTAGGGGTGAGAAAGTGGGATATAAAAACCAACTCTTCTTCTCTATGGACCTTATGATTTCAGATATTTTTTTAAAAAAAATGCACCCAAGTTTTATATGGTGGGCAATATATTTGTCTATATTTATTTCCCACTTTACATCAGACAGTCTTAGGTTATATAATTAAAAATAGCATCGAAATCATAGATTATTAAAGTATTAAAATGTATTGCCTGAACAAATAGTAGGGGAGAATCTTATTAGCACTAAAACAATGTATGCTCAATGTTTTCAAATAAAAAGTCCTTGTGCTTACCATTAACGTTTTCCAGGAGTACCCGAAAGAGGTGCTTTCTGGTTTTTAAATTTGTATCCGATTTTTTAATTCATACACATTCTGTTTTCATCCTGTTTGCACCCTGGTGTCATCCCATGTTATATGCCAAATAGACCTGATATTCGGATGCGATATAAACGGAGCTATTCAGTTGAATTATTCAAAAATCATGTTGGATTTCCGAAAATTCTAAATTTGATCGAATTTGGAAATTTGGATTTTCAAAAATCCAATTTGAATTTGAATGTTGATATTTGTTGAATTCGAATTGGAGTTTTGAATTTACTAGTATCTGTGCACATCCCTAGTGACCATGGCCAAAGTCATGGATCTAGCTTGAGTCTAGATATTTTACATGCTTCTGTCAGTTAATTGTAGATGGGTGAACTTGATATCACTATTCCCCCTTCTAGTGGTTTTTTTATCATTTAACTTGACATGGATGAGACAATCCTTCCCAAAGACAATGGTCCTCTGGAGTGTAGCACATATGACCACCCTCTCTATATATTCTGAAGATGAATTTAGAATTCTTGTGAGTTGCTGCAGAAATAAAGGTTAACCATATCTAATAAAGTATTGCCTCCGAATTTATCACAAAGCTTTACAAAATTTAAAGTATTGCTCATTTTATTACTACTCCAAGAATCAAAATGACAAGGTTATATGTTTGAATTAGAATTCTAAAACTCATTTTAATGATTGCAAGTGATATTGTGAGTCAGTTAATAAACCCATTTTTGGCAGCTAATTAGGTTAACAAATTGATACAGTTGTTAGTAAACGATAGGTTGACGTTTTCCTTGCATTACTGGAGACTTATTTTCATTTACTGCATGCTAAGTGATGAATTTTGAGGCAGGTTCATTAGGCATATAGGCAGCATACTCGATAGATTTATTTTTTTCCCCTCATTTTACATTAATCTACATAATGGCAAACACAGATACTTGAGAAAGTTGCAGGCTGGTTTGTTCATTTACAACAGATGGCAGAAGGCAGGAACATGATGAATGGGTTTGTGGGCCCTGAACTAGCAGGCCTATAAATAAAGAATCCTCCAAGCTACTTTGAGGAACTAGCTTGCTCAAAGGAAGGAAGAATTGTACGAAGGATGGCTGGAACAAAATATAGTCTTGTCTCTCTTGTTGTGGGTAACATAATCCTTATTTTGTGCCATTTAACTAAGAAATGAGCTCTACATATCTCATTGTAATTTTGCATATTGTCCATGAATCACCTCTTATGTACCTTTTCATTACTTTTATCACCCTTGGAACACTCCCTGTATTTATTTTTCTACTTAGTTATCTTATGTCCTGCATAATTTTAAGAGCTTGCATTTAAATAATGGATCCTTGTAACAAAGAACAAAGCCAATAGCTCTCCTATATGTAATAAAAACAGCACGCACAACCTTAAATATAGATGGCATTCCTAACCAGGAAAGAAGACAAAAGTATTCCCAGGTTGTTCTTAAAGAATACATTTACAGTTGCAAGTCAATCTCACACTGCATCTATATATTGCTACTGTGCCAACAGCCTAACAACCTTCTGCGAGGGGCTATTATGCCAGTTTGATGCGAAAGAAGATTTCACATTAGTTTCCCAGTGTTTTTCCAAGTGGGAGCCAGAAAGGAAGGTATGTGAATGCCACACACAAAGAACTGAAAAGGATCCAGAGGTGGGAAGAAGTGGCCCCCTTTCTGTATGGATTCATTCATGGATGTTAGGAAAATCAATGGCTATTATTTCTGATGACAGAGCCTTTGTCCAGACAGGGTACAAAGCCCAGGATCATCCTAGCACTATACTGGGATGGCCACCATGTATTTGAGGCATTCTCAATGCTTTTCTGGCAAAAAGAATTCCCAACCTAGGTTTTCCCGAAATAGCGATATTGCTTACCTTAACTGGTAGGGGTGAAACTGGGCTGAAAATTCCTACTGTGCAATTCCTACTGTGCATACATGCTTTGGGATATTTCCATCATCAGGAGCCAAAGCTAGACAAGGCAAGGGCTGAAGCTTACCCCGCAATTTTGCCCTCCCATCTGGCAGGTATGGCAAGAGAAGAAGTAGTGTTGGCTTTTCTACCCACGTTTCTCACTCATTTAAGGGGACTCCAAGTAGCTGACAAAGCTTTCTGTTCTTCTCCCCACAACAGACACCCTGTGAAGTAGGTGGGTCTATGAGAGCTGGCTTTGGGGAGGAGTGCAGATCAGTCCCCATGACTGTGAGGTACAAGTTGAGCACTCTAACCAGAGGACCAAACTGGCTCACAAGAAGCAGTTGTGGAACTTAAGTTCCTGGATTTTCCTCTCACAGTCTGGAGTCAGCCAGAAGGAATACCTTTGTAATAGGAGTATTTTTTTAATTTTTTTATTTTATTACATCATATGCTATATTACATACATATATATTACTGATATCTGCTTCCTCTCCCCTCCATCCCCTCTACCTTCCAGAGATTCTTGGGTTATTTCTTTTAGTTGTCTTCTATACTTTCATCCATTTTTGTAAGGAGTCTTTTTCAGGAGTCTCCAGTCTCTTTTCTTTTTTCATCTCTTCCAGGCAGTTTCTCCATAATTGCTTTATTTTCTTGTCTTGCATCTTGTATAGCATTTTGTTGTGATGTTATAATTTCATTTATCATTATTGACCATAATTCTCTATACCAATTTTGAGCTGATAAATTATTGGCATATTTCCACCTCCATGCAATTTGATGTTGAGCTGCAAATATTAAATAATTAAGCAATTATTTCTGGTTTACATTAAGGTTTACATCTGTAAAGTCACACAGTAAAACAATTTGAGGCTTCAGGACAATTTGTTGTTTACATATCAATCTAAATTCACTTTGTATTTTCATCCAAAGTTCTTTAAGTGGTAAACAGTCCCACCATAAATGGGACTCTGACAACCCCCTTTTTTTTCCTTCAAGCATCCTTTCCAACTACTCTAATGATTTTGGATCCCAGTTTTCTTCATATAACTGCCCGATCCTTTGATAACCCTGCTCCTTCAGCCGAGTTTAATTCCGTACTCCTCCATGAAACCATCTGGGTGACCTTGAGCTAGACACAGTTATATTCTGAGCATCCACAGCCCCACCTACCTCACAGGGTGTTCTGTTGTGCGGAGAAGAACATAGAGGTTTGTCAGCTGCTTTGAGTCCCCTGAAGTGGGTGAGAAAAGTGAGGTAAAAAAGCCAACTCTTCTTCTTCTTCTTCTTCTTCTTCTTCTTCTTCTTCTTCTTCTTCTTCTTCTTCTTCTTCTTCTTCTTCTTCTTCTCCTCAACACTCTTTCCTCCACCATACTATTTTCGTCATTCATTACATCTATCAATGCCATTTCAGAACTTCCAGGTGCCAAAGCTTCCCCCCCCACACACACACAGTTACTCCAGGCTGATACAATACCTTTATGTGGTCCTATATACTGTTCTTGCATTATCTTTTCTATTTCACTGTTTTAATATTGTCCATTTTTCCTTCTGATCTAAATCATTTAAGATCAATAATTGAAATGCATTATCAGAGAGGCCTGCCTGCTACCAGCTTCAACTGTGTATCAACTATGCACATACTTGGATAGAAACAGCCTAGTCATTGTTGTCTTTGCGCAGGTAACCGATCACAAAGAAGATCACCAATTTAAACCTAGAAATTACGCATCCCATGATAGAATTTTTTAAAAACCATTACTTTCACTGAACAAGTTTGAATCATGGAAAATAAATTCCATTTACACCCAAAGCAAAGCATAAAGGGAGAAGTTAAAATGGTCCAGTAATCTCTGCCAAATAGTACCATATCAAAGGAGATCAAAAGTTAATGGTGAGTTTCCATCTAGTCTGTGTCCTATGCTCCATGTGACTATTAGGTCACATTTTGACTGGTAAAAAAAATCTGGGTTTTCGCCTGGATTTTTTTTTTTACCAGCACCAAGGGCTCCTTGCAGCCGTCCCAGCTGCACTGGGGCGCTGTCTTCTGCTGTTTTCGCCTCACCCTTCTCCTCCATCTTTCATCATCATCCCTTTGCTTGCCTTCCCCACCATTCTCCAACAGACAGAGGAAAGGGGCGGGGGGAAGACAAACACTAGGAGACAAGGAAAGATGGAGGAACAAGGTGGGGGGGATGGCGGAAGACAGTGACAGATAGAGGAAAGGGGTGGAGGGGGAAGGTAAACACCAGGAGACAAGGAAAGATGGAGAAATGGAGTGAGATGGAAGGCAGACACCGGGAGACAAAAGATGGAGGAAAAGGGTGTGTGGGGTGAAATGGCAGGAGACAGTGAAAAGACAGTGAAATTGAGAGGGTGGGGTAGGCAAACAGTGGGAGATGATGACAGAATGGAACGGGGGAAGGTAAATGGTGGGTGGCGGTGGAGATCGGCATGGGCGTCGTTCCCATTAATAAATATTTGGATTTTAAAAGGATTCTGCTGTGAGTCCTGTTAAAATCTGAACAGGGATTCTCTGGATTTTTGGACATTTAGTCCACAGAAATGGGGAATCCCATCCAAAATGTCAGGATGTTGGGCCCTCGAGCCGGATTCAGGCTAGACCAAAGGGCCAGTGGAAATGTACCCTTAAGTGAACTAGCTTCCCAGACTGGGCTCGTGAAATTGATAACACAACACAATCTAATCACATTTTCCAGATAGATACTAAGAGAAATCTTAGTTAGTGACAGATGCAAGATGGCAAATCAAATTGCAACAACAGTCTTTGATGTTGCCCAGAAAAACTCTATTTTATTAAAGATTACATCGTCCAAGCAGGAAAATATTTCCTATATTGATTCTTCATTCTATCAAGAACATGAGGTTAAAGAGGAGACAGTAAAAGATGGTTTTATTGCCCAAGTTATAGAACCTACAGAGGAAAAAAATAGTAAAGTAGCCAAAAAGAAATCTACAAATTTTCACATCTGCATAAACCTAAGCAAAGAGAAAGGCATTATTTGAAGTTCATTTTGAATTCCATTGTGGGGTGGGTAGTTGAAATCAGTCTTTCCAAGGCAAACAATATTTTGCTAGATATAAAAGACAGACACTGGCAAATCTTTTTAAAGGAAGAAGGCAGCTATTTCACTACTTTTTGGATCCCAGAAGGCAGTTCCAGATGGCTGAGGATGCCTTTTGGAATAAAACCAGTGGCAGAGTATCAGTGCCGCCAACGGGATGCGTTGGCAGGTCTCACAGGGATCAGTGTCACAGCAGATGACATTTTAGTGTATGGATGTGAAGACACCATACAGACAGCTATAGCAGAACATGACCGCAATCTCATGCCTCTTAGAAAGGGCCAGAAATGTCACAGGGAAGCTTGATTAAAAAAAAAAAAAGTTGATTTTTACAGGGGGCATTTAGGGCTTGTGACCAAATTCAAAAATTGCCAGGGAAGTTTAGCAAAAGTTCCAGACCTCACCATCAAATGTTTACTTTCTGTTCAAACTACTCAGACTTATTAGTTCTCTGACCAAACGAGTTTTTCACCTCTCATATATGCTGTATATCAGACCCAGGAAGAGGGATCTTGGAAGTATCTACTGAGAAGTAAAACCCAATTGCTTGGGACTTTCCTTCAGGTAAGTGTGTAACAGGGAAGTGAAAAGGAGATCTCTAGCCGTTCAAATGGAGAAGACTTTCTGGCCCTTTCTGCACTTGCTGGTGATCCAGATTAGAGAGCCTCTTAATCTGGATTTGATCTGCTTGTTAATGCGAATCAAGGAGGCCCCACCACCAGTGGTCTGACTCTATCTGCACTGGATAGAGTCCGATCTGAATTAAGGAGGACCTTAATACAGATAGACCCATTTAATTGGGTCTATAGCCCAACCAAGGGCCTTGTTCTGGATCATGGGAGGTATGCAGACAGCCTTCCTGGGAATTCCTGGGTGATACCTACTTGGAACTGTTTCTGCTATAATCCCCCTAACCTGCAACTCTTCATTTTTTTGCCCTTCTCTAGCCCACATTGCTTGATTCGGGCCAGAGAAAGGGTTCTGCATCATCTACCAACACACACAGTATGGAATCATCCCTAATCTCATGGCTTTGCTAAATCATTAAATGTCTTCTTGCTACCCTACTGGAATAAAAAACCTTTACAATTTCAAGGGTATGTACTACCAGAAGGTTCCCTCACACAATCCTGGACAGTTCCTAGAAAGAGATGTAATCTGCATATGTAATTTGCACATTCACAGTTGCAGCTCAATTCCAAATGTGAGTGTGTTATATATTGTGAACAGTTTTATCAGTATATTTCGGATCAAAAAATATAATAATTTTAATTTATTCCTAGTCTTTAATGTTTCCTCAAAAATTCTGTAAGATTATTTTGGACAGGGCATTGTAATTTAGAATTTCAAAACAAAATGGGCATACAAATAAAATGGTTTATGTGAATCAACAACAACAAAAGTATAATTTCATTTAGTAGGGCAGAAGTTGGATTGCCAGGGAAGGCTGTTGAAAACTTTATGCCACAGAAGCCTTTATTTTTTTTTGCCTTTTGCAAAAGTTCTGGATCCAAGTGTATCTCCCAAACTGTACATTTGATTTTTCAGGGGAACGTGCAGCTCACAAAGAAAACCCCTAGTTGGAGAATTGAGATATCCACTAACAGTATCTGTTTCTTATCTACAATGCGTTTCAGTTTACTGGCTGTCATTCAATCTATTATTGTGGCCAGACATCAGTTCAGGGCATCTGCTACCACATCTGCTTACAATGAGCATGAGAAATGTAGATGTGTATCATAAGCATGAGAAAGGCAGTGCTCTCCCAAATTCCATATGAACACACACAGTTGCTTAAAAGCATGGGGGATAATAACAGCCCTGTGGAATCTCATACTGGAAGTCCATGGGGCACAGAACTATTTCCTCAGTACAGCTGTTCTAAATGGATAATATGGGCAATAGTGCTCAACCCTTGGATAGGTAGAAGAGAATTCCTCTCCTCATTTCTTTCCCCATAGCGGTATTCACATACTAAAAATTACCCAGAAGACCATTGAAACAGATTTCCCCAAACTCGATGTCTTCCAAGAGTTCCTGCAGCTGAATGGGAACCATCTTCTCAAGATCATTATCCTGGACATGCCCTTGGCACTTAAGGCCAACGGAGCTGACCTTAAGAGGGAAGGGAGGGAAAGGAGGGAAGAGGAAAAGGAGGACAGAACATACAAAAAGACTTGGGACAACAAAACTTCCCAGCAAGCATATTTTTAATTTGTGGCAATTTCAAAGTTTAGGTAACTAATGCTTGTTTTAAAGAAACATATTTCAGAGACAAACTATAGATCTTAATTGTAACTATTATCAAAATATTCTTGCTTTGGTATAGAGTAGGTTTAAGATACAATGTGTCAGAAATTATTAGGGCTTAGTTTTGTTCATATTAATAGTTCATTTACTGTAATATTTTTGTGATATAATAATTTCACATTAAAAAAAGGTAATTTTTTAAAATCCGTATTGAATATAATAATTAATTGAGTCCATGGTAGTATTGGAGATTTCCCCCATTTCCCAAATCAGTGTCGCTTCCAAATTCTACACTTTAATCCTAACTTTAGGTCTCCTATGTTGGGGAGGGGGGTGTTGCAAAATATATGTCTTATTTCCCTCCCCACCCACACCCTAGGGAATCCTCAAGAATTAGGCATAGTATCACATAAGCTGATGCTAAACTGTTAAGTGTGGCAGTAGTCAGACAAACAGGTGAACTTGGATTCTGAGTTGGTTTGTCTGATCTCCCCCAGGGATGTTCCTAAGGTGGTGGTATAACAGAGATAAACATGTCTGTGTTGGTATCACAGTATCCTAACTTCTTTCATTCCTTTTCTGAGATTCTGGATTGTTGCCTAACTTCCACCAGCAAAGTAGTTGGTGTAAATAGTTAGAGTTCCATGGTTTCCTAGGGAAAGCAGTTTTCCTTAGAGCCCTTCAGCATTTTTAGATATATTGGATATTTTTTATATAGCTGGCAAAAAGCTAGTTCTGTCTCCTTGGACTTGGCAGCTTATTCCACCCCTTGTGAGCCCTTCTCTACCAGAGAAAAGCAGTCCATGGCCACCTCTAGACAGTGGCCTGATATCTTGCTAGAAGGTGATAATGCAGGAAATCCTCCCCCTGCAATTACCTCCTTCTAGTGGTGGTATTGTCCTCACACATTTTACTGCTATGACCATGCGGGCACATTTTGAAGTAGATTCTAAATATAGTTCTAAAATAAGGAACCCTCTTGTTCCACAGAACATAATTCTATAGTATAAGCTGTCATTACAAGATGTAACTAGATATCTTGCTAATTTGACTGTGAAATGCTGATTGGGATGCTGGGATGCCGGATAGTTGCTTTAACTAGACACCTAGGAAGGGGCAGCATCACTTACCTGCAGGGGAGGGGGAAATTGATGCAATTAAAAAGCCTCTATTGACCCTGGAGGTCTGATAAGCATCCATTTGCCTTCTCAGGAACTCAGTAATGATGTGATAGTCCACGCAAACATTAGGCTCCCAATCAATGTAGCAAAACTGTGATAAATGTAGATACTGTGGGCTTTTTTGCACTTCACCTCCATGGCTGGCATTTGCGCTGTGACCACCAGCAGTCTGTCCAGGACAGTCCACATTGCCGTAACAACTACTGCAGCAACTTCCATCATATGCCAGGTCATTGCTATGGCAATGAAACTATGCAGCTGCAACCGTAACAGCCTGCAGTAGTGGCGCAGCATGTCCCCAAAAGTGCCAAGTAAAGAGATGCTGATTAATCAGCACCATTTTACTTCAATTAAATACTGCTGACTTAAGAAAGCTGCACTGCTTTAATGAAAGTCTGGATGCAGCCCACATGGACCACAGCATACCAGGCCCCTCTGTCATCCACTGCCTCCTGAGGTTTGCCCAAGATCATGTTTGTTGCTTCTGTAACACTCTATCCATCTCATCCTCTGCCACCTCTTTATCATTTTGCCTTCAATCTGTTATAGCATTGGTGTTTATGTATCTGAGCTTCAGCTTTAATATTTGTCTTGGTTTGTCCCAGAAATTATCAGGAAAAAGTGGTTCAGACCATGTTCATATGGAGGAAGGGAAAGCTTTCATACCATGTAACTGTTTTCTAAGCTTAGCTTTTGGGCAGAAATCTTTCTGGCTGCATCCAGACAGGCTCAAAACTCCATAATTATTTTGTAATTGTACCTGATTTGCTCACGGTGTTCCCAATACAGTCCCAGTATTCTGGTAAAATTAACTATCCTAAGCCGTGTTCCCATTACCACTTAAAACTGTTTAAAAATGGTTTTAAAATGGTTTGGATCCTCGTAGTTCCAACCCCCAATCAATTAAAACTGTTTAAAAATGGTTTGGATCCTCATTGTCCCCATTCGCAATCAGTTTTAGGGTTATTTTGAGGATTATTTGGCTTTAAAACAGAATAAATAAACATCCAGTTTTGGCTTTTTAAATGCTTCTTTCTTACTGCTTTGGGGACGCTAGAGCAGTATTTGGGCAAATACGTCATGAAATGGATAAAGGTTTCACCCTGCAGGTCAGCCCCTTTCAGTTAAAATGTACAGCAACCGTTTCATTGTAACAATCCACCCTGTACAGCAGCCAGTTTCATTATAGCAATCCACCCACTTCACACCTGATAACAATGTTGCAATTTTGCACAATTCTGACTGTTTAAAAATTCTGACCTTTAAAAAGGGAAAGGGAGGAAACTGCTGCAGGGTCTGGGAGAGGTGTGTATGTTTAAATGTGTGTGTGTGCAGGTGGCAGCGTCAGTGAGCCAGCCAGAGTGCTTTTTTTAGAGGGAACCCCTGCTGGGGATGGTTGGCTGTAGAGGTGAGTGGGTGAATGGGGCTTGAGTTGCTGCCGCCGCCGTGTGCCCTGGGCAATGGGGAAAGGAGGGGAAAGAATCGCTTTCCCCAATCTGTTTTTGGAAGCATTTTAAGTGTTTAGAGTGGGGACAAAAAATCGGGGTTGAATCAAATTGCCAGATGCTGTTTGCTTCCTTTTAACGCGCTTTACATATCGATGTAAATCCCATTGTAAATAGCGTTGTATATAGCACTTGATTCCTCGAGTGGGAACTTGCCCCTAGTGTAATGTCCTATTATTTTGTAATTGCAAATTGTACTGAGCAAGAAGTACAAGAGAGGACTTTGTGGCATGAGCTATTGCTACCAGGATGTTCATCAAATGATACTGTTGTGAGGGTTAGGTAACATGGAAAGAAAATATTGTAACTGTAATGTCACTTAGTCCCTCCAGGAATGCTAAAACATAGAATATTGATGTAATGTACAGATAATGAGTGATTGTTCCAGATGTATTTTATACCAATAAACTGATAAATTGTGGTATAAAAACTGACTGGAGGCAGACTCTCTGACTGTTATCTAGAGATTTGCAAAGTTCAGTACATATTTGAAAACTTTTTGAAATAGTTTGTGTTCAAAGCTGTTTGCATCAAACTGAAAATAGGGTTGTTTGAATATTTGGAAATTAAACTGATCTCCTGCTCATGGACACAAACTGATTTGATTGAATAGTTCATGTTTGCTGTGTATTGAAGAGAACATTTCTGGCTCATCAGACCAAGGATGGGTTGGGGGAGCACAGAGCACAATGGAACAACTGTGCTATTCTGACATAAAATGATGCTACTACTTCTGGCATCACGGATTCTATATCATCCATCCATCCATCCATCCATCCATCCATCCATCCATCCATCCATCCATCCATCCATCCATCCATCCATCCATCCATCCATCCATCCATCCAACTCACCTGATTTCTAAGTTTCAAATGTTCCCTCATGCTAAATTGGAGCATTGATCTATCTGGCTCAGTAATTATTTAAACCAGCAGTTCTCAACCTGTGGGTCGGGACCCCTTTGAGGGTCAAACTACCCTTTCAGAGGGGTCGCAACAAGTCTCCCACCTTCCCTCCCCATTCTCACCCGAGCTGCCCCACCCCTGTGTTTGGGTGTCTCCACAACATGAGGAACTGCATTAAGGGGTCGCGGCATTAGGAAGGTTGAGAACTGCTGATTTAAACCAATAAAGGTTCCCTGGTGTTTCAAACAAATTTTTCTCCTGAGCGTTTTGGTGATGCCTCTGTAAATTATGACCCTTGCCCTGCCCCAATATTCCCAAACATGGAACCATGCCATCTGTATGATGTGCCTCCTTGTTTGGAAGCAGGGTCCTCTGGTCTGCCGGTAATTGCATTTAGTCATGACTACGGGTATTCCACTTCATCTAATGTATGTGGAGTGGACTTGCAAGGGTGGAGCCTCACAGATTCACATTGGTACACGGTACTATGAGGCCCAGAAGATTATGGAGGTTCTTAAGCAGGATCAAGATCCTATGCAGAAAGAGCCAAGGTTTTGTGCTACTCTGTAGATCAGGTAAGGCAGATCCTTGTCCTTGTTACTTATGCTTAAAGTATCTTTGTTATATCTGTTCAGGAAATCTTGAAAAGAGAGAAATCCCTAGTGTAACCTGCTCTAATTCTTTTTCTTAATAATCAAGGAAAAACTGTTTGCATACAAATGTTTGGCTTTAAATTACAGAAGGGAAAGTTAAGGTTAATGATTCATATCATGCCATCAGTGGAATATAATGGGCCATAAAGATAGTCTATTTAGGAAGCATGTCATTAATCAAGTCTCAAAAAATAATGTAAGAAAAACCTTGCTGGATCAAGTCAAAGGCCCCACTCATTCTGTAGCTTTCTCGCCCTCCACTCCAGTGACTAACCGATTTCTATGAGAAGTCCAGAAACTAGGCCCCTTTCTGCACTTGTCCTTATTCCAGAATATATCTTGGGATAGAGCTCTGCTGTCCATATGCTAATGCAGACTATGACAGGCCTCACCTGGGGTCTGCCATAGTCTGCCCTAGCATGCAGATAGCAGGCTCCTGTTCTGAGATATGTATGTTCCAGAATAAGCCCAAGTGCAGAAAGGGCCTGGGTCTCCGCTGGAGCACCAAAATCACTCCCTATTCTGGTCTACCAGTAGCTCTTGACAATGAGATCTACAACCAGACCATAGAACCACAGGGCACTCTTTTTGGCAATTCACCAGGACACACTGCTGAAAGTAATGCTAGAAACTGGCACATGCTGAAAAGGACCCAGCTGGAAACTTTGAAGGCCAGGAGAAAAAAAAGGGTGGCAGACACTGTTGTCTAAGTTTCCATGGTCAGAACAATGTCAAGTGGCCTTTGACAAAGCAATTGTTTACAGCTGAGTCAATTTAGAACATGCCAATCCTGCACTACCACTTGTAGTGCAAAACAATGCCAGCAATGTAGCCATTGGTGATGCTCTGTTACAAGTAGACCTGGGAATGTGTCAGTAGAATGTAATTATGGACCTCTTTAAAATGTTTCACAGCAGGACTGGAATATGACACTATTTTGGCACTGTATCCCAGTCCACCACCTCATCTTGTGGGCTTTTCTCTACTCTGCAACTGATATGGAAGGGTTGACTTTAGAATGGAATATATTTCTATCCAGGGACCAGTGCTGAAAGGACTTTAGATAATTTTTAAAATAATTGTACAAAAGGCACCAATTTTTTAAAATACCAAACTGAAGTAAATAACTTCAGAGGATAGCCAGCAGAAGATAGCCTTCTATATCTTATTTCCACCACCTACCCCAAACCTTCTTGGCTTCTTGATATCTTGTCCTGGCAGAGTGATCAACTGATGTGATTGTTCTTTCAGGAACATGCAGAGAAGCAGAGTTTGGAGGGAAAGCATGCCACCACCCCTTCTGCACCACCTCCTCTTCGCTGTGCCAGTTTGGACATCTTTGGGATGTCCCAGACCAGCACAGAGTTAGAACAGGATTTGCTAAATCCGGTTTGTGGTAGATCTGGATTAAGTAACTCTGGTTTAAGGTGGATCCGGATTTACTGAATCTGGTTTAAGGTAGATCCACATCTATCAGATACAGATCTGCCCACACCCCTTATGTCCACACAGGCATGGGAAGGACGCCTTGCGAGGAACAGATTCTGCCCTCACTCTGCGGATGCAGTAGCACAGATTTCAAGACAGCTGCCCCAGGAGCAGGGTGATTGGAGCATTCCGCCGTCAGTCACCGCTACTTTTCAGCCATGCGCGGGTGCACCAGGGACAGGCTGCTGACCAATCAGCGATGTGCTCAGGCACCCATGCCCGCTGGGCAGTGAAACCTGCTTTTTGTGAATAGAATCACCGCATTTGACAGTTGGGCAAGGGAGGGGAGCCGCATGCGTGCCAACGGCTGCAGAGTTCCAGTCACAGCCCTCTCGCCCTTGCATCCCAGGTTTGCCGACAATGTGGGGGGCAGGGCAGGGCAGATCGCAGCAACGATCCCCAGCCACTTGGATGCCCCCTATGTGGAAGGGAGAAGCAGGATAGGTGAACCACCTCTCCAGAGACTTCCTCTCAGGTGGTGGGGCCAGCGAGGGGCTCCCTCCTGCACCCCGATGCAGCATGGCTGCGAGTCCCCTTTTGTCAGCCAGACAGAGCCGCGCCTGTCTCCGTCGGCGATGGTGCTGCCACAGGAGGCTCTGTGCCCTGGCCAAGATGCCATCGCTACCCACCCATGAGTGGGGCCTTTCCCACGGGGCCAAATGGGCCCTGGGGTTTCCCGCCTGGCCCCCGTGTCCAGCTTGTTGTGCCTCTGCCACAGTAGCTCAGCACCTGCCCGATGCGAAGCCCTTGGGGGGGGCGGATTCATGGCTGGACTGTGCTTCTCCCTGCCTTCTCAACATGGCTGCTCCACGCCGCATCACCACACTCAACATAGTGACTCCCTGTCCCACCCCATGTGTTCTCTCTCCCGTCCGTGTGCGGACGCATCCTGAGTTAATGCAGTTCTAGAGCAGAAACACCCATTAAGACTACCTTCAATGTGGTGTTCCGTTAAACCCCATTAAGCACACATTAGAGACGGATATGGGTGGACGTGCCTCACCAGAAGTATGCTAAATAGGTCCACCTGTGCGGATGTGGGTCTCCCAAACTGTGCTTAATGGGTGTTACTGTGTGGATGCGGGTCTACCGAAATGTGCTAAATAGGTCCACCTGTGCGAATGTGAGTTTCCCGATGTGCTTAATGGGTGTTGCTGTTTGGACGCGCCTCGCCGGAAGTGTGCTAAATAGGAACATGTGTGTGGATGTGGGTTTCCCAATGTGTGCTTAATGGGTGTTAAAGGGTCTGTGCAGAAGCAGTTGTAGTCTTGTAGCATAGGAGGCCACTTTCTATGTTTTCTGTAATAAGTTACTTGAATTTGTCACAGTAAATCCTCAGGATAGGGTAGGTTTCTGATGGTGTAAGAATGACTAGTTACACTGACTTTTTTTTAAAAAAATAGCTTAGCATTATTTCCTCAGGCTGATCATAAAATAGACCTTTTAATTACCTTTAATTCCCATTCATGTTCAAATGCTGTATTTACCCATCAATAAATCACAATTACTTGCTGTAAAGAAAGAGTGGAATAATTAACCATCTCTAATAGATTTTTTTCCACAATGGAAAGATAATCATGATACAGCATCCTATCACAGTGATGTCTTTCGGAAAAGGAATTCAGCAGCCATAATCAGCAGTATTTATCCACTCCCTTCATAGACACTATTATGAAACAAGCAGTGCAAGAATTGCTATTGGGCAACTATGTCTACTTGCTTTGGATTATAAAGAGACAAAGCTCTGCTATATCTCTATAGATGGGTTAAAACTAACCACATTAAGAATCTGGAATGGCAATGGCAATCTTAGGATGAAAAGTAACTTATAATGTTCTTTCCAGATATGGGCCAAATCCTTTGCTTCTGCCTGGCATTCCCAATACAATCCTGGGATGTGGAGGCAATATCCTATAATACCCTGTAATATAGCTATCACAGTTTCCTGTAATAGCTGTACTTCTGCTGGTTCCTTTCATGATTTATTGCTTTTTTTTTTTTTACAAGCATGCAAACAAAAAAGCAAGCAAGAAAAGGAAAGTGGGTGGGTATTTGGCTGACATCTGGTTATTTGCGAGAGGATCAATCATGAAAGGACCCAGCAGACGGAGGCATCTGGATCTATCTTAAGACTTCTCCCTTTCTACCATACGCGGTATAAGCCCTTTTAACAGCATTCCTTTTGCCCTGTTATTAGCATGAGCATAAGCTATTGAGGAGAATAAACTTTGCAAAATTCTATATGGAGGTTCTCGATCTGCACTTCTTGGATGAAAATGCTTATCAGAACACAGTTATTCACTGGATTCTGCACTTCTCAATGCTTTGAGATGGTGCTTGCAAGTAGATCAATTTTCAGAGAAAACAATGAGAGAAAGGAAAACATATCAAAGCATGAACTCTAAAACATTTAAATGTATATTGCATGAGAAAAAAGACATATAAATAGGTATCTAGTGTTGCACTCTGGATTTGCAACCTGAATCCTTGGCTCTGGGAAACCTGGGGGAGGTAGTTTATGGCTACCTCGATCTTGGCTGCAGTCTTGGAACCACAGCGATACGTGGTTACAACCCAAGAGGCTGCAACGATCTTGGTACCAGTAGGCTGGTACGATCACTGGGTGTTGCGAAAGTAAATCCCTTATTAGCCACCGGCATGCTATAAGAGATCACCATGTGCTCTTATGGTGATTAAAGACAGAGAGCACAGGAGAAAGAAGTTAGGCAGGAGACAAGATGAGCTGGAAAAGAGAGCGCTTTATTTCTGTGCAGAGCTTTAAATACCCCGCCACAGAGGGGCGGGGAAGGAAGTGACCTCAGGAGAAAATCCAAGGAGGCGATAGGTGGAGCTGTGCCAGCTGAGTAGGTCAGAAGTCCTTCTTATGTCACATCCTGTGGCAGGCAGGAAGAGAAAGGCTGTTCTTTACGCTCGCCATGCGGCTGGGTGGCCATTCTACCTTCAGCCTAAAAGTCCAGCACCCTGCTGTGCTGGGTGTGTACTGCAAGCTATGAGAGCAGGAAGATTCTTTTTACTCTGAGGCTTGAGAAGCTGGTGGGAAAAACCTGGACAAATTTGCAATTGCTACAATCTAGGTTTTTGAGAGGATTTTACTTTACATTTATAAGTATCTGGAATGGAATGGAATTAAGTAGGGGTGTGCCAAAGTTCCTCTCCTTCATAAAAATGCATGCATACAGAAGATTTTTTTTCCCTTTCAGGAAACATGGAGGAAAGTAAATTAAGGCTTAAATATTGATCCCTATAGGTACTAGAAGGAGCTAGGAATGTGCAAGAACATTTGAAATATTCATCATTCAATTGAATTTGGCTGAATTCAGACATTTAAATTCGAATCAAATGTCCAGATATTTGTTTTTTAAATATTTGAACAAATACGAATATTTTGAATCATTCATATGAATCATTCGGACATTTGTATGTGTGCAGATACATACACATTACGTATGTATCTGTACACAACTTATTCTTATCTGTACGAATACGTACAGGATGAAAACGGGATGCATACAAATGTTGTCAACATTCATATCATCAAATATGTACTGAATATTCATATGAATAGATGGTATATTCAAATTGTTTTGAATTCTCTGTTCATATGAATTTGGACATTTGAATATTCAGTTTGAATCAAATCAAATTCAAAAATTGCACCCCTAGAAGGAGCTATTAACTGGCAAGGAGCTAAAGTGGTTCAGCTCCCTGAGCTCATTCAGATAACATTGTACAAACGGGTTCAGGGCACCAAGGTGGTTCTGAGTAGCAGCACTTGATTATAGTATCATCTAGAGCTGGCAGGTATCAGTGGCAGATGCTTTCCTCTTCTCCTCAGTGCCATTAATTTGACTTTCTCTAAACTTCCTGAAAGTAAACAGTTCTGATGTGAGCACTTTGGAATGGGCTGGAGAGTTGTGAACTTTTTCACACTTGAGGGAATATCCATTTGAAAAGTAATACAGAATACTAACAGAATGGTGGGTTACCAATAAGAGGAGGCATTTTTTTTAAAAAAACTTTTATTACAGATAGCATATCAATGATTTTGTCTTCAGTCAAATGTGAATTAAGCATTTGCTGCAGTGCAAACACATCTAATGCAAGGTTAGACAACTTGTTCAAGACTAAAAATCTCAGAAATATACCAAGTGCCAGAGGGCCATGGCTCATTTGCACATTTTATTTACACTTAATTAGCCATCTTTATGGCATGGCATGAAAGGGTAGGCATGTTGCATTTTGTCTGCCATGTCTCTGGAGCATTTTCTGCTGAGAGACTCTATTCGGTAGAAGATATTTTGCTGATGAATATCAGTTAATTGAAATCTCAGTTTACATTTATTAAGGTTAGCAATGAAACAGTTTGCTCTAAACGTATTTGCCACTAATAGAAAAAAAGAAAAAGAAGCTGAGCCTGTTTCAGAGACTGCTTCAGGCATGGTGATTTCCCTATGTAGATACTGTTTATATTTAGAAGAAAGCATAAGCACCCTGAATATAGTAGACCATATAGGTGACTTTCCTATGCCCATAATCACTGAGAAGCACTGCCAGTGCCTGTCGGATTACCACAAAAAACAAATACATGCTAAATAATCCTATTTTCCCTCTGTTTCCTATCTTACTTACCAGATTGGGACAACCTCACATGTTCTGGGACACACTGCCTCTGGCCCAGAGCAACCCAGAGTGTGTGAGGTCATCCCAGTTCTCCACAGTTTTGATAGCTCCACAGCCTCACTGGGAATGAATAGTATACACCCTCCTGGTAAGCTCCCAGATGCAGTGTTTGCACCACTTTCTGGTGCAAATGCTGCATGGGGGCAGGATCGCTGTGGCTCTGAAATCATGAACTGCAACCATCATAGCAACAGTCCAGGGTGCACCAGAAGTTGCTGTCGCTATGGTGATGTGAGTCTTGGACAGACCATCCACACTATAAGGGCCTCTAGGTAGGTTTGGACCAGTGCAGGCACTTGCAGTGTAAATGGTAGTCAGAGTCCCTGAAGTTAACTTCAGTGGGCTAGTACTGAAAAACCAGTTTGGTCTAGTGGTTAGGGAGTCAGACTCTTATCTGGGAATACCAGGTTTGATTCCACACTCCTCCACAAAGCCAGCTGGGTAACCTTGGGTAACCTTGGGCTAGCCATAGCTCTCTCCCAGCTCTTCTTCTTCTTCTTCTTCTTCTTCTTCTTCTTCTTCTTCTTCTTCTTCTTCTTCTTCTTCTTCTTCCCCACTGAATTTAAATGAGAAAAAGGCCTTAAACTTTCTAGTTGTGAGGGGGTACATAAGGGATTTAGATCTCCTTGTGGCCTGTGTTACTAGAAACCAAGGATCTTTTCACACTTGCCTTGATGGAATGTGTTGTTCATACCATGCTCAATTGCAGCTGAGGCATCCTGAGCCATTTCTAAACCATACCTGCTGTGAACAGAGGTCTTTTCACATGAGGGGTTCCAGAACACGTGGAGGCCACGCAGGGACGGAGCATTCGCTCCTGTGGGCTGGCGGTTCCATTCAGAACCACCTCAGCCAGTTCCAGAGTGCCCTCCACACGTTCCGGTTTCAGAGGACAAAAAAGTGCTCTGAAACTGTCCCGGCGCGTTTGGGGCATCCCAACATGTTCCCAGCCGTACCGGAGGGAGGCATGCTCTCCCTCTGGATTAGCTGGGCCCCTACCCTGGGCTGCTCCCATTGCTTCCTATGGAGCCACGGGTGGAGAGCCCAGGTGCCTCCTTTCCCTCAGCTCCCACCAGCTGCATGAGCCAGGATCAGGCTCATGCAGGTGGTGGGACCCACAGCAAATACCCTCCAACCCACCCCGGGGACATGTGCATGTGAATGGGCCTTATCAGCTCACCACCGGGTCAACTCTGGCGTGAGTAAGCCGGTGATGTTCTGCACCTGGGTGCACCATGGTCCCTCATTGGCCAGGCACTTGCCTGGCTTCAATTGGCCATGTGCACAGGTGCGGGTGCCTGGCTAATGAGGGACTGTGGTGCACACAGGCACAGACATCGCCAGCTTATTCGTGCCAGAGTCAACCTGGCGATGAGCAGGTAAGGCCCGTTCATGTGTGCGCGCCCCCGGAGTGGATTGGTGGGTGTTGGCTGGGGCTCCTGCCATCTGCATGAGCCTGATGCTGGCTCATGAAGCTGGCGGGAGCCAAGGAAAGGCACCGGACAGGCCTCCCCACCCCTGCTCCAAGGCAGCCAATGGGGGGAGGCAGGGAAGTGACTCAGACAGCCGTTCACATAGGCAGGTAAAAAAGGCATTTGCAACATGTTCTTTGCCTACCAATGTGGATGGGAAAGTGCCTTAGATGCATTCAGGGTGAAGCGTTCTAAGGTCTTTTCCCCATAGTGCAAAAATGCCTCAGGTATGCTTTGGGAACAGTGTGAATGTAATGCTTTTGGGTGTCACCTCCTGACCAGAGTATCCCCACTCTCAGACATCGTACACAACGTTCCTTTTGCCCAGTCGTAGATAGGATGGGGAGCACATCCGGCACCCAGATGTGAGGCTTCTTTTACTGTGTCCAGCATGCACATGGCCTCAACTATTCCTGAAGTTGACTGACCTGAGATGGTTTTTCAAAGACTATTCCAAACAGGTGAGTATGAAGTTTTGCTGCTACTCCCGACCTATTGCAGCTCTGAGAAAAACTGCTCCTGAAGCTTGAGACACCCTCCAGACATCATTAAAACACTTCAGAATGTGACACTAAACACAAGAAGTAGCAAAAAGTTGATGATCTTGTTTTGTTCTTTCACTACTGGAGCTCCATTGGATTGGGCCATAGCCCATCTAGTCTATCATCCCATCTCACACAGTACGTTACCAATTGCTTCTGGGCATCTCAAGCAGAAGATGATGGCAATTTGTTTTACTTTCAATTTTTATTTCATCCAGCATTTCAAAGATGGCTAATGAAATCACATTCTGTATGCAGAAATGTACCAGCTTGTACAAAGGTGATACAGTACATACAACCCCAGGAAAAAAAAATCTACTTCATTAAAAAAAGATATTGGAAGAGTTATAGAAGCTTTGCCCTCCATAAGTTAGTAAATTCCAATAAGTAGATAGCCCTCCCTATTGGAAAGCTTTTATAGAAAGTTCCACTGAAAATACACTCCCCCCCAAACAACAACAACAATAGAGAATAATCAGATTGCATGGCTAAAAAGTACACAACACTTTAAATACTCTCTTTATCTTATTTAACTCATAATCATAAATTCAGGTCCAGGGGAAAACTAGAATGCTCTTTAGCCTGCAGGGGCTGCTGTGACATAAGGATCAGTTTTGCTGGGTGAAACCACAAGTCACAACTGAAGACTTCGAAGGGTGGAAAAAAGAGAGAGAGAGACAGAGAGAGAGAGAAAACACAGAGGTTGTGTTTATGGCCTACAATAGCAGGCAATTTTCCCAGCTACTGCATCTTCTTTTGTGAAGCAGTTGGCTCGGGGCTGCTTCCAGAACAGCCCAAGAACCACAACATTTACTTTACAGCATGCTGGGATCTCCGATCTGAAAGGATGTCCTGTTTATATTCTGTGCTATAGCTAAGTAATTACACTACATGAGTTCTCAAGAAGTGAGACGAAACAAAAGAGCCCAGAGTACTTGAAAAGGATTTTCACACAAATTTGAAGAATGACACTTACATGACCTCTGTCATCGCAAAAAATAGAATAAGATAAATAAAAACAAGCATTTCTTTTTGAAAAAATACATATGCTTTAAAGGAACCTTACACATAAAGTGGAGATTTCATAACAAAAAAAGGAAAGTATTTCAGATTGTCTGTTCTTTTCTTTTTAGCAAGGAAAACAGACACTGGCTGATATTTGGCCAAGAGCCGATTTTGCTGTATGGGGAATATATCTTAGCTGAAAACATACAGAAAGTAAAGGTGGCCAGGCTGGCCTGAAAGAAACATTTGAACATTCACCTTAGGGTATAATTCTGTAAAATGCTTCTTTAGGCTACATCATAAACAATGGAGTGGGGAGAGAAGAGAGGCAGAGGTGGGAAATCAGGTGTTTCTAATGCTCAGAGTTTACATCTAGAGAACTGTGACAGAAAATGAGAAACGTAGAATATAATATCTATCCAGATATCACTTACTTATTCCACTATATTTGGATATTTTTGAATAAATCTTGGATATCAATAAAAAAGTGTGACTGGTTGTGCTTTATTCGAGAATATCCAAATACTGTATAGTGGAATAAATAAGTGATGTCTAGATGCAGCCTAACTCAGATTCTATCTTAGGCTGCCTCCAGATGGCAAGAGGCAATGTGGGCTGCTTCTTGCCTCTCCCTAGCAGCCATGAAGATGAATCTTTCCTGCCAGCAGCTTCTGAAATGAGCTCTGTTCATGTTACTGGAAGCCAGCTGAGTGCCCATCACTTCCTTTTGTTATTTTTTGCATGCTTGCCTGGCTTCTGGTCACAGGAAGTGAAAGGATTTTGAGAGCTGCCAGTGGATGAGGAGGGTAATGGGAACTGTTACAGAAAATCAGACATCACTGCAAGATTTTCTTTAACAGTGCTATATTGGGTTAGCAGCTCACTAACCCAGGACTATATTGGAAAAGGTCTGGCATTTCCAATATAGTGCCAGGAGAATTGTGGGTTTTAGATCACATCTGGAGGCATCATTACAAAGTTGTGGCTACATTATTTTCAAGCCCTGCTTGCTGTTTATCATTCCAGGCTCATGTTTCTAGCTTTTGTTGGTCCGTGGGCATAAAAAACGTTTTTGAGAAGATGCTTGTTCAAAACAAGCATACATTCAGATAGAAACATTCCTACTATAGCTTATGCTTCAGTATGCAGAATGAGCAATAATGGGATGATTTTTTTTAAAAAAAACCCTCAAACTCAGACACGTAATTTTTATTTCCATGGACAAAAGATAAAAGACCAGAACCCCACAAATTCATAAGTATAAACTGAAATGATTCTTCCACAAATGTATACACATGATTGATAGGGTGTGTGTCATTCCTATCATGGAGAAGTCCAGCCCCCTTCCAACCAGAATCAACATGCACAATATCCATTTTCTGTTGAAGATTTTGGGATTTGCATGCTCACTCCTTGATCTCTGAAAGGAGCAGAATATTTCAGGACTGATGCATCTGCTGTTACCAGAGGCCAATTCACGCTTGGTCTCTACATTTGTGATAGGGGAACATCTTGGCAGATGCACTTGCAAGAAGTGTTTACAGCCAGAAATGCCCCCTGCCTGTATAGATCTTCTCCTATCACAAACTATAGGTGGTCCATGAAATTGTGCACCACACGTGACTGCATCCTATCTACTAGTGGCCAAAACCTTGCCTGTTGCATCCAGCAGTGAGTAATAGCACCATTTCCAATGTGAGGGGTCATCTGCAGTATCATGCAAGCACACTAGTACCTCAGATGACCCCAGACACAACTGCACATATGCAGAGCATCATTGACACCATAGGGACGGTGACTGTGCATGTGCAGGTGTGCAGGCCACCACAATCAAAATGGCAGCACCCTACAGAGGATCAGACACACACCTGGATGGAGGTTAGTGTCTGGGCATGCGGGGGCTAAATTATCACACACTAGAATTCCCTACTGCAAACGCTAGTACATATTAGTATCTTATGCACTCTTCCCATACAGCAGACGAGAAGGCAAGTGCAGAAATGTCCCATCTTTTGTTTTTGTCAAGTTTGGACAAAACAGATAATGTCATTTGCAGGATTAAGATGAGCACAGCTGTGCTCACATTGAAGATCTTCTTCAGCTTAATAATACAATAAATCTCAAAAAGTAAAGCCTTGCAGAGCGTGGGAAACTATATAAACAGTTTAGTTGTTTCCAACAGTTCAGTAGCATCCAACTCTTTGTAACTCCATGGATCACAGCATTCCAGGTCTGTACGTCCTCCACGGTCTCTTGGAGTCTGCCCGAGGTCATGTTTGTTGCCTCCATAACACTATCTAACCATTTCATCTTTTTCTGTCCCCTTTAATATCTCCCAGCACCCTGTCGCAGCATCATGCGGCCAAACTATCTTGAGTTTCATCTTCCAGTGAGCTGTTAACAGCTGATTTCTTTAATACTGACTTATCTCTTTTACTTGCAGTCCAAGGGACTTTCAAAATTCTCCAGCATTATGATCTAGCACTCAACCTTCCTTATGGTACAACTCTCACAGCCATATGTTACTAGTGGGAAAAACATAGCTTTGACTCCACAACCTTTGTTGCCAACATGATATCTCTGCTTTTGAGTATGTTGTCCGTGTTTGCCATGGCTTTCCTACCAAGGAGCAAGCATCTTTGAAACTTGTGATAGCAGTTGTCATCTGCAGTGCTCTTTGAGTACAGGAAAATAACATCTGTCACTGCTTCCATTTGTTCTTCAGTTTGCAAAGGCACTTTCTTCTTTCACCTCCATTAAGAGGCACCTTAATTCCTCTTCTTTTTAGAAATGTACAATAATCCAACAACCCTGTAACACTGCATTAGAGCAGACATGAGACAGATCCAAAGGAAAAACACAGAGAGCAAAAAAACCCTTTACTATAAGTAGCTGGGGTAAAGGCCCTTTCCACACTGGCTCTTTTTCCAGAATAAGGGGCAGCATGCCAAACATTAGTATGGACTAGGCCAAGCCCAGTCCACTCCAATCATGCTTTACCAGCATTGGGTAAAGCATGGAGTGATGAGGGCACTCAAAATAGTGCCTACCTCAGTATAGGTAAGGAGGTCTACAACTGGCCCAATGCCAGCATACTGGACAACAGAGGCATGTTGATGGCATAGTTACATGATCTGATATACCATGGGGAACTTTTTGGCAGCACCTCAGGAAGCATCGCTGAAAAGGGCCCTCCTGAAAACTGAGAGGGCCAGGAACAAAAGTTCTCTGCTTTCACAGTCTCCATGGTGAGAGCTGGTGTGGAACAGGTCACCTGACTGCCTATTTCATGCCAGCAACAATCTGTTCCAACTTGGGATGGGTTTCTGGGACTGGCAGCCTGCCATGTTGTGGAGCAATAGAAGTGAATAGAAAAAGAGCTAGAGATGGCATGCCGGCATTAAGCAGTCTCTGTGTAATCAAGTGGAATGGATATCAAAAGCTAATAGTTTCTCAATGTTCCTACAAAGCCCTCCTCTAGAGATAAGACTGAATATGATCAAGTTTCTCAAATTTTCAAGAGCAACTATGCAAGTCAAAAGCAAATTAATCAAAGCCAGATATGTTTCAACTCTGATGTTATTATATAAGATCAGAATAAAGAAGCCGAAATCAAAAGTAAATATAATTTATGTATTTTTACCCAACTGCAAGGAATCAGTAGCATATTATTGTATGTTCAGAAGAGAGTGCAAAATAATGAGAAAAAACAAGGATAAGGAAGGTCACTAGAAAAACAAATAAACTGATGAATAGGAGATTCCAGTTAGTAGGGACAAAGCCTTCTCCTCTTCCCCCTCTTCCATATAACTATATTGCTGTTCCAGAAAATCAATTCCCAGCCCAGGTTTTCCTGAAATAGTCATATGACTTCCCTCCTCTGGACACTTGCTTCCAGGATCCATTTTGTAGAAAACGGCCACTATGCATGTGTGGGTTTGAAACAGCCGAAATGCCCATTGTGCGAGCATGGTAGCTGGTGCTGGTGGTATTTTGCGCCACTGAAATACCCAGAAGTACCCATTATGACATTGCTGGAGCAGAACTAGATAAGATAAAGGCCTAGACCTGCCTTGTGACTTTGCCTTGCCATCTGACAGTTGAGAGTCAATTGCAGGCCCTAAACAAAATTCTGTATTTTCCTCTTGCTGTTTAGAGAAAGTTGCTTTCTACATTTCATATTGAATCAGGCCTCTGGTCTGTTTAGGTCAACATTGTCTCTGATATGTATTGGCAGCAAGTGTCAAGTACTTCAGACAAACATGTTTTGCAGCATTTGAGGAGAAATTATTTTTGGAAAATATTATACTTAGCCACAGAGAGGCATTGCTACAATGAGAGTTTTAGGAGGGGGGAAAAAAACTTTCCTCCAGTGCTGATGTTTCTTAGCCACATGGAGCAATCCTAGAAATTGAACTTGGGACCTCCTAGTTTAAGAATTCTTCTAGGCCCAGACATGGCCTAGAGACAAGCTTGGAAGCCAAGATGGTTGGAACTGGACTTCTGGCATTGAACATTTAATTGTACCTTCAAAATAGTTTTCCAGAATTAAAAACAAAGTAAAGGAGGAAGCTAAGGATGGGAACTAAGATGGATATTTGGGAACTGCAGGCACCCAAGTGTATGGTCACTCAAACTCCAAATATCCACTTTTAAATGAGATAGATTCTTCAAGCATCTTATGGCTCTGGTGAAGTAGATAAACATGTCTGAAGACAATCTCATAAGAATTCTGACCAAACAGAATATCTTACTATTGTTAATTGTAGCACTAGAAATTTCATTGTCATAGACAGCACACTGAGTGCCATTAAGCTTTCTTTGGCCCTTTCCATATGGGATGAATAATCCTGTGCTGTGCTGAAATAGGTTATATGATGGCCCAACCTACTGGTATCCTTCACCAGATAGCAGGCCTATTTCCTATTTCAGCACAGTACAGGTGGAAAGAGCCCTTAGATGTTCTGGAAATGCTGAGAAGTTTCCTTTTAAAAACCAGTATGACAAAACTGGGGAAATATTTATCAACTAAAAATGTATTCTGTATATATTTGTGTACGGATCTCCTTTTATTATTGTGTTAACATTATGAGTTGGACACTGACCTGACATATCCGGCAATGTAACACTGATGCACTACCCTTTGTTATATCACACAGGTGCTAGGTTTGCTAAACCATTTATAATCATATTTCATACACTTTGTTTATGTGATATGGAAAATATTGGGGTGTAATCAACTGCACCAGAGAGCTCTGGGAAAACAACAACACTTGATTCTATATTTACATCCCTGAACCAGCTCACTTTGACTCATAGCTCCTTAATTAGAAGCATCATCGTTTTCTGTAGGGCATTTTTTTTAGCCTCACAATGCAAGCATACATTTGGTAACTAATACCAGCAATTAGCCTCATCTGCTATGTAAATGAGTGTAATTGCAATTAAATACTTTAGTAGGCCCAAAGGGAAAACATGCAATCATTATGAAAGTAAGTAGGAGTACATGGTTAAGGGACATTTAGGAGTGTTAGCAGAAGTGCTTTCTTTCCCCACGTGGTAACTTCAATCCTTTTTTAATTGTTAGCTCTTTCATTGGTTTAGAACATTATTTAAATGGAGATTTTTATTTATTTTTCCAGATAAAGAAGTGGATAAGTGTGATATTTTTGGATATAAATGATATATGCATGAAGAAATCAAGTTCTTTTCATGAGTGTTTAGAGTGGGGCTTTAAGTCATCTTCACAGCTGACCTCAACTAATCCTCATGAGTATGTGATTCTGCTTCACTGCAACATGAGCAACAGATCCTGGGGCCTTTCTGCACTTGGCCCTGTAGTCTGCATGAAGTACGCTCCTAGATGGAGCTTCTGCACTTCAAGGAGGGTCTGCAGAGGCATGGGGGGGAGGGATGGCGTGCACTAGCATTCACAAATGTGACATGTACTATTCTCATCTCCTGGCTGGGGCAGGAAGTGCAGAAAGACCTCTGTTTTGATGGTGGGCCACCTAGTATTGGGAAAAATATTCATTCTTAAGACTACCCAAAGCAACTAGCCCGCATTGTCCCAGCCTGGATAGCTTTAAGAAACAGATTCATGGGCAACAAGTATATCAATGATTACTAGCTGGGATGTCTAGATATTGTCACCTGGTTGGAGAGACAGGAACAATTCCCCTAAAGCCATTTGCAGGGAGTTGAGAGCACCTAAAGGTTTCACCCTTGTTTTTTGTTTGAGATGCCCAGAAGCAATTGGTGGGCCACTGTGTGAGATGCTGGACTAGATGGACTGTGGCCTGATCCAGTAGGGCTCCTCTTATGTTCTTATGCCCTTAAATGTGATTAAAAGATCAGTCACATTTCAGGTAGAGTTCTCCCCCTTCCTGCTGGCCACTAACACACTGAACTCACACCAAAAGAAAGCACATTATCCTCCTGTGCTGGGTTTGGGAAACAAATAAAAAAAGCACACAGCCCCTCACCAGTACCACAGCAATCCCTTTTCATCAGCATACACAGGCAACCAGCTGAAAAAAAATATCCACCAAAAAAGAAAGGCAGCGATTTAATAATATATTTATCAATTAAGCATTGCAGTAGGAAGACACTGAGTTTTGTTTGTTTGCTTTAAAGCCTCTGGATTCTTCATTCAGATTTGCCTCAATGATGCTGAGCCAAAGTTTTATACATGAACATTCTGCTTCTTGCAACTGTCTCTGTGCTGCGTGAACTAACATTCACCTCAGGGTTACGGCATAAGAACTCTTTCCCCTCCAGCTGCAGTGCCCGGGCTGTTTGTGGCCTCCCTGCCAGTGGAATTGTTTCAGCCTTTTCCCTTTAGAAGGCAAAACATAAACAAGAGGCACATTAAAATGGAAACAGGATCTTGGTTCTCTGTCTCATAGTTTTATTTAGCAGTGACCTTTAACCCTCATTAAGGTACTCTGGAAAAAAAAGAGGAGGCCTATTTTAAAATATTTCTCTCTGGGAATATTTTCATTTGGTGTTCCTTATTTTCTTCATTATATATCTTGAAACTGTCTTTAAGCTTGATTTAAGCTTAAATTGTTAAGGAAATATAATTCAGACATCTTTCATGCTTTTAATGGCACTGAGACAATACAATTAAGATACATGCAGTCTAACTTAATGTACCAGCTCAAGTAAACTTGCAATTAACCATGACAAAAATAAAATAAACAAATGAATAGAATGTTCTACCTGCACCAAATCCAATGCATAATGCGTGTAAATTTATGTAAATTTAATCAGCTTAAATTAATATTTATTCCAACTTTTTAACTTGAATATTTCACCTTAACTGCTTTATAGTTGAACTCTATGGAAATAGTAAAATGTTTAATAAATTTTGTAGTGTGTAATTTGGCAACAGTAACAGGTAATAAAATAAAGAATTTACCTTACATACCAAGATTGTGCCTATGGACTCCAGTGTTCACACCTAAGTTTTAGTTCACCTTCTGTCTACTTTCAGAATTTTCTTTCCAAATTGTCTACCCAAAAGGTGAATTTTCTGAGTTAGATAATGCTGAAGAAAACTAGCTTCTCATTTTGCTGATGTGTGAACGGAAGCTTAATTAATTGCAACAATATAGACAAACATTACCTATATTCACTGTCATTAAGATAAAATTCCTTGCATCAGGAATAAAAATGGGTATTGAAAAGATAGGTAAATTATCTCTGCTTATAACTTTGGTCCTTTCAGCTTGGCACTGGACTATGCCCCAAAAACTTCAAACCTACCAACCAGGGCTTTGAAGCCCCTCAATGGAACTTTGATGTTTCTGGACAGGCCTTTTTCTGCCACAAAGCCAGAAATATTTCTGGCACCATTTCTGGATGCTCAGCTGACATGGGACCAAGCCTGGAGCAAGGTGCCTGGATGCTCTTTGTGGATCAGTATACTGTCAGTAGTTTGCAGGTTGGGTTCTTAAAGGGTCCACCAGTTAAAAGTATAGGAGACAAAACTGACACCCCTACTTAATCATACACATGAGTCCTCAGAGTAGTTTCCTAACAATCACAAAAATAGCAGGGTCTTCTTGTGCTTAATATGTTGAAGAGATGCGTAAAATGCTACTTACAAACACCCACTCTCCCTTCAATATAGAACAGATGAAATGGTTAAACCAATTATTTTATCTATTTTGTTGTCACATGCATCATCGTCATCATCATCATCATCATCATCATCAATACAACAGAGTAAAGTATGAATTTTTATTACACACTGTCCCTTTCTGATGACATCATCTATCTGGCTAGTTCACTCCTGCTACATTCTGCTTTCTCTGTTAAGGATTCAAGCACACAGGAAATTCATTTGTACTCATTTTTGCTTCGTAACAACAGCATCTTTAATAACAATGTTCAACAAATCTAATATTTCTGGTGGAAGTAAAATGCCATAGAATTAGAATTATAAACAGGAATTCAGTGGAGCCATTCTCTTTTATGTCAGAAACAAAGATACACTAAACTCGGAGTGGGACTTTGTCAGGGAAATCCTGCTGCTGAAAGGTTGGTGTAGCCACTTGCCATAGCACCCATCTTTCTTCTATCCACCCTCCCTATCCTTTGCCTGCCATCTCTCTCTGCTGTCCATTGCTAGCATGCCTACTGCTACTTCTGGAGAGGAGCAGGCCTGGTTACTTAGGCATCCAATTACTTTCTTTTGGGGGGGAAAATGGCAAATGGAAAGGGCTAGTCTGCGTTTGGAGGACAAATGGGAGCCTGGCAGAACTTTGGGAGAGCTCATTTGTCCTTCTCGTTATGTCCATGGCAGATGTGTGCCTTGACTAACCCAGCCCAAACAACCCAAATCTCTGCCCTAAATGCCTATGGTTAGGCACAGCACCTCCCTCCCATCTCCGAGGTACCTCTGAAGTGGCCTATGGAAGGCTTTAAGATAGGAATGTTCACAAGCCTGCCTGCCCCTCCTGCTTCTCATGAATGTTCTGTACTAGACTAGGTAGATTAGAGAAGGGCTAGGAACTCAAGGGCAGTGCACTGCTGTCTCTGAGGTGACCCTTTTGATATGTCTGAGCACCGTCTATGTCCATTTACATAAGAGGATGGAGAAAATCCTCTACTCCCTGTGTCTCCTTTTGAAGATTTACCCTATTGCTCACTTGCCTACTATTAACTTCATTAGCTATCAATCACTCCACATCTCCACCTGTTTTCCCCCTTTCTTTAAATCAGCAGAGAAGTTGCTTTGAAAGCAAAGGTCATAAGTTTGATCCTTAGCTTCCCTCCAGAAGAAGGCAGCAAAGGGGAACATGAACTTTGATATCCCCCGATGAAACAATTGGTAAGAGATGGGGGAAAAAAACTTTTAAGAACAAAATATGAGATCATAAAAACCCTTAAAATATAACATTTTGTGGCATGACATTCCTTTGCTCAGAATTCATTCCTCAAGAGTTCTCCTTCCCCAGCATTTTAATTAAAGTTTTTGGCAGTCCTTGGCTTCCCCTACCTTTTTCATGTATGGACGAGCGATTTGAGAATTAAGGTCACTAACAGAGTGCATTTTCTGACCAGGTGCAGTGAGATTTTAAATATACATTTGTGTAACTTGTAAAAGGCTAAAATTGAGCTCAGTGCTATTTATAGATAAAGATTGGGTTGAATATTTTGTCAGGAGCTCCACCATTGCCTCAGGTATCATTTCTGTCAGATTTTCCTCTCCCCCACAAACAAATAAATAAAGCCAAATTCTAAGCCAGCTCCACTCATGAAAGGGGGGTGGGAGTTTAAACCATAGCAGGAGAACTTTGGAGAATGCAGTTCAATTTAGTGTTATTAATTCTACTACTGGTATTTATCTTGCCAGAACATCACCAACTGGCCTTTGTCCTTAAGTCATTTGTTCCCTGAACACTCTGTTACTCTTCAAATTAGCACTTTGATTCTTTATTTTGCCCTTTTCTTCAGCTCATCTTTTCCTCAGAGCACTGCCTGCTCCTCAGCTATTTACATCTTCTTTGGCTTCTCGCCACTTTGCACCTCTCATTGACTAGACCTTAGACCCTTGCCATACTACCAGAAGCATGTTCAAGTTCTTCAGTGCCAAAAGATCTGGCTTTATAACAGGTTCCACGAAGAGGTGTAAAGGCTTGGGAAATAGCTTGGTTTTCTTTTCCTTTCTCTTTTCCTTCCCTGTTTTTCTCTGTCTCTTTTTTGAAAAATACTGAGTTATGTAACATTTGATTACGGATTGCTGAAAAAAAATGTTCAAGAAAAATGTTCAGTCTATTTGTATGACAGGTTGAAGGGCTCCTTTCTGCCTTTATCCCCACATCCAGTACTGCTTTTATCACCACCTTAACATTTAAAGGCAGGTACGATGCAGGATAGTTGAGCTCTATACATCACTGCCATATAACTAAACACCTGGGCCTGAATCAGGAGCAATGACTGAGGTGAAAAGAACTTGCAGAAGTCCTACATGTGTGGTCCTTAAAACTGGAATGATACAGAACCCATAACAATTGGAGAACAGGCTTTTATGTTGTTTTTCCATACACAAAGCAAAATGGAGATTATGCCACATTTCCACTTGCAGTAGCAGAAAGCACCTCCGGAAGATTTCACTGCCCCAATATGAGCCACAATCATCATAAGAAATGCCATTTCATGAGTACACAATTTTGATGCCTTCAATGGGGGCACTTTGGAGCAAAAGTGGAGATGAGAAAGCATCATTTTCAGCAGCAATCATGATGCCTGTCCCTTCCTTCCAACAAGCCACCCAGAGATGACTGAGCATGTGATTATTCCTTATTATCCACAATTCTACTACCAGCTGGTTTTTGTGTATCTGTGACTGCATAATTTTTTAAAGCATTGTTATCCATGAGTCATATATTTATAAGGTAGACTGAAGACAGCACTATAGAACTTTTTTTTTCAGCTGGAGGGCTTGAAACTGCATTTTCTGAGTATGATAATGCTGATTTTGGTCAGTTATGAGTTCTCACATTTCCAATTTTAGCACTTCCAAGTGCATTTGAGACACTTGCGAATCTACAGCATGTACTTGGAAGACTCTGAACTGTATTTTTAAAAACATTTTTTCTATGGAGTTCCAAACTAGGACTTCTCTTGACACTTGTGTTTGCTTAGGTGTAATAATTGAAAGAAATACTAAAAAGATTGGAAAAAACCCTAAACAGTGTAAGATAGACCTTAAAAATTATATATAATAAAATCTAATCTATGGTATCAAAGTATCTGAAATACATTCAGTGCCAAATTTAATCATTTTTAGAGTGTAATTGCTGCATTTCTCCTCCCATATTTCTCCATGGAGTTTCAAGATTTGTGTCTTCTTGTCACCCACATGTTCATAGGCACAATAGTTTAATATAATTCAGAATTTGCAAGATTTTCTTGGAACAGATTGTAGGCTGTTTCCATGCTGGACCAGTAGAGCAGCCCAGTAGATAATGTGAAATGCCTTGTTTCGATTGTGGATTGACCTGCCAGGCAGCCAAGCCTCCCAGTAGAAACCTGTGTCCATGTGGGATGAGGCACTGGACCAGAGTACAGCATGAAAATGGCACTGTGGCCTTCTCCAGCCATTGTATACTGGACCAACCACTTGTATACAAGTGGCTGGTCCAGTATACCAGGCTGCCAAACCTGAGGCCTTTAGGCACCCACACATGCTCAGATGGCCAGGTGAGACCAGGCGGGTGCCCAGCCAATGAGGGGGTGCCCCCTCGAGCATGCTCACAACAGCTCGGCCTAGTCTACACAGAACTGGGCCTGCAGGAGAAGGTAAACCCCATTCATACGTCCATGCGACCCTGGGGATGGGTTGGGGGCTTTTGGCTGGCATACCTGCTCATCCTCGGAGCTTGATCTGGGGTTCGAGAGCGAGCAGGAATGCAGGGAAAGAAGACACCCGGGCTGCCCACACTGGGTCCATAGGAGCCAATGGGAGCAGCCCGGGGGAGGGGCCGAGCTGTCACAGAGAGAGAGCATGCGAATGCATTCTCTCTGAGACAGTTTGGAACGTGCGGAGATGGTTTCAGAGCACTTTTTAGTGCTCTGAAACTCAAATGCATGGAGGGCAAGTTGGGACGCTTGCAGGCAGCCTGGAATGGACCCTGCTGCCCCATGAGTGAATGCTGCATCCTAACATGCCCTCCATGCGTTCGAAAAACCCTTGTGCGAAGAGGCCTCTGGTACCATTTTGCCAGGCACCCAGATGCAGCTCTGAAGTTAGTCTAAAAGAGGAGACCCAGAATGAGGATGGTCCTTGTTGTAGCCACTGGTTGCCTGACCTATTTGACCCATGAGCAATCCTGACTGTTTGGCATAACATGTCCCATTTGGAAGCAGCATAGAGAAAAATGGGGGTCTACTGTAATGTATTTTTTGTTGACTTCTGTATAAACGTACCTGATATGCACCTATTCTTTGGAGAGTTATGCTTCAGAACATATATTTATTTGCTTGTGGTTTCTATAACTTGCTTTCCCCCTGTTTGAACTTCACAATAAACTTAAAGTAAGTTAGGCTGTAAGGCAGTGGTTGGCATAAGGTGACTCTATGTGCTTCCATGGCTAAGTGGGATTTGAAACCTGGGACTCCTAGATATTATACTCTACTCACTACAGTGCACAGGATCTTAGAAAGTTGTTTTCTTCTTAAAGATTAAAAATGCTTTGTAAACAATATATTTTGCGAGACGGTATGTTCAGAAGCCTGCATTGAGCAGGGGGTTGGACCTGATGACACTAGAGGTCCTTTACTTTATGATTCTATGATTTCTAAGCCTGCATTTGATTTCTTTTCTCCCCTCAAAGTATATTTTGATGAAAGTCATTAAAATACATATTAAAATACTTATCTAAAAGAAAGGTCTTGGGTAGCTTTTCCCCCTTAAAAATCTGTAGGTTATTGCACAAATAAGATACATCAGATGACCAGGCTCTGTTCACACTGAGCAAAAGAAGTGCCTTAAAGCACTTTAGAAACAATAGTGTGTGACCCTTGTGTTCTCACCCTACCTCCAATCCACATTTCCCAAGATCGAATGATCATGAGACGGGGGAAGGGCGGACTAGTGTGTGAACAATTTTGAAACCTCCGCAGAAGTGCTTTCATTTTTTTTAACTGTGCAGGAATGCAGACTTTATGAATGAAAGTGATAACTAAAATTAGATTGATTCATGCATCCAAAAAAGACATTCAGCAATAATTAAAATTTTTCATGTATATGTGACTCATCCCAAATAATTGAGAGAATTCATCCATTAACTCCAAAAGGATGTTTTGATGAGGCCAGTTAACTCAGCTCTATGACAATTAATTAATTAATGAGCAGTACTAATGAAGTAGCATTTATTTCACCCTGTGAAAGACTCCAAGCCTCAGGACGAATTTGAGTTTCACTTGAAAAAGCTAACTTTCCCCTTGGCTGCATAACCTACCCTGTGAACATTCTTTCTGGAAAAGATCATTTCCATCCATAATTTTTATGTACATTAAAGATAGAATATTCCATGTGTAAGTATTATTAATATTTGATGACAGATATTATTCTTCATTGATAATTTTTATAGATCATAGTTAATTCAGGAAGAATCAAAACTTCAGTGCAAAACTCTACTTGCAAAATTGACCTTGTCAAAGTGATGCACTTTTGCTTCAATTAAATCTAAAGCCTTTCAGTCCCGTAGGTGATGTTAGCAATTACATGAATGCTTTGAGGGGAAAAAAGCAGTTCAAATGCTCACAGGCCTATTATGCTCTTCCAGGATAAAGAAAATATAATACCTTTACTTGCAAAGTTCCCTACTTTGAGAGCTCTTTACTCAATCATTTCTGGAGTGCACTGTTACATTAAACATTAGGTCAATAACTTGGGCTAATTAAACTTTAGTAGGAGCAAAAGTCACCAAAAGGTTTTCCGTTCAGCCTTCCACAGCTAGTATATGGTATAACACACTATTAATAGCCTCTGAATTGCTAATTATTTTAACATGAATAGCAGTATCACTGCTGTCAGTGTAATACAATATACTTTTTGAGAATTTTTGATGAATACATGATTTCTTTTCTTCTCTTCTGACTTCAGATACTAAAAATGGAAAATTGAAGGGAACAAGGATGGGGTGGGGGATGACACAGTGCTGCTATACTGGTCTCCTGAAGAAAAGAGATACTTAAGAAGCAAACTTTTTTTTTCTTTTGTTCATAAGCAATTGCAAGGGGAACAGATCATGATTGTTAAAATCCACATGTTTTTGTATGTTCATGCACACACCCATGCATGTGTTGCATGACAGATGTATCAATGGCTACTAGAATGAATGCCTGGGTGCATCTTTCATGCTGGGGGAGGGGACGGACGGACCGGGGCACTTCTAAGGCCATTTGCCGGGATTCGAGAGCAGGAGAAGGTTTGTCCTTGTCTCTGCTTGAGATGCCCGTGAGCATTTGGCGGGCCACTGTGTGCGACAGGATGTTGGACTAGATGGGCCGTGGCCTGATCCAGCAGGGCTTCTCTTATGTTCTTGTGTTCTACCAGTGGTTTCCCCCTGTTATCTTTTTGCTTCTTGTGGTAACGGGCATTACTGCCCGTAGCTCAGTGGTAACACAAACTTCTTGGAAAACAAAGGGTTGCCAGTTCAGTCCCCAACCTGGCCCTGGAAGCAGGCAATGGCAAAACACTTTTGTGGACCTTGGTGCACTGGGCCTTATTCTTGATTATATCCTGGAATAGAGACTTGCCATCCTTGTGACAGTGGCCATAATCTGCACCAGCATGAAGATGGCAAGTTCCTATTCTGTGATATAGTGCAGAGAAGACCTTTATGGATGCAAGTATGCAAGGGTAAGAATTTTGTCCACTGCTATGTCTTCCAACTATTACAGCAAAGCAATTTGTTTAATATTTATTTTTGTTCTAAAGATTGATTTGAATATAACTGGATGGCCCAGTTCCCATTGGCATTTTAAAACAGTTTAGAAACAGTTTGGATTCTCTCTGTCCCCATTACCATTCCGTTTCAGGTGTATTTTGAGGATTATTTGGCTAAAAAATGAAATAAATAAACACCTGTTTTTTCAGGTGTTTTTCCCCCTGTTTTTGCTTTTAAAATGCTTCTTCCTTATTGCTGTGGGAACGCTACAGCAATACTGGGGCAAGTACGTCATGAAACAGGTGGGCTTTCACCCTGCGCAGATTTGTTAAAGCGCCAGATCCATATTCAGCAGAGAAGTAACAATTCAGCCTGATAAGATGTAGCAGTTCACCCACTACACACTTCACACTGATAAGATAAAGTTTCATTTTACACTTCCCCTCGCTTTCTCCTTGCCAGGAAGCACATACTGGAGGTGCCTCTTTTGCCTTGCTGAGCCCTGGGAAGGAGAGAAGTACTTCCCCCATATGCCCTGCTGGTGACTGAGCATGCTTGTGTGCAGCCAGCCGAGCGAGCGCGCATGCAGCTCTCTCTCTGCTGCTGCTTTTTCATTTCCCTGCAACTGCCCGGCCTCGGCAAGGCAAAGGAGGTGCTTCCTTTGACTTGCTGAGTCCAGCCATTTGTGGGGAAGCAAAAAAAGCACTAGTCCTGAGTTCATATCTCTCTCTGTGTGTGTGTGCGTGTGTGCGAGTATACTAGCTGGTGCTGCTGGCAATGAGGAGGGGAGAAGAGTGAAGGGGAGGAAGATGTGTGTGTGTGTGTGTATGTGCAGGACTGGCATGAGTACACACTGGAGGCACCTCCTTGCTTCTCTCCTTCCCCGCATCACATCTTTTGCAAAAGCATGAGGGGAGGGGAGGGGAGAGGAGAGGAGAGGAGGAGTGGAGCTGCAATTCCCCACTTTCCGTCACTGTAGGATCCAATCAGCAGGCAGGGGGTGGGCCCCAGCTGGCAAGAGGGGGAAGAAAAGATTCCCTTTCCCTAATGTGATTGTGAATTGTTTTGGGTGGGGACAGCAGAGGGGTTGATAGCAATTTAAAGCGACTTAAAGCCACTGAAGTGGGGACTGCCAGAATCCATGTTTGAATTGCTTTTTTATGTTTGTTTCATTTTAAAACTGTTTTTAGAGGCATGAGTGGAAACATGCCCGATGTGAAACACTCGGCTATGAGAAGACTAGTTAGATAATCAGACTGAAGTGCTAATGCACTGAACATATACCATACCATTGCTATCAAATGTAGTGCAAAGCCTCCCTCCACACACACACTTGATGTAGCTGTTTCTGAGAGCTGGACCGGCAGCTCCCTGATCTGTGGTGGTGGCCATCTGAACCTCAAGGGCTGGTAAGAAGAAGAGTTGCCTTTTTTACCCTGCTTTTCTTTCTCTCTCTTTTTTTTATTCCCAGTGATGTGAACACAGGGAAAGTGTAAAAAAGAAGCACCTTTATTTTGTGGATGGCTTCAGTGCAACCAGCTTCTACAGCAGCATACAATGGTGTACTGGGATTTCATAGGGCAACATTGGCAGGGCGAAACATCAGTTTGCCATTTGCCTTTGGTACCTTTGAACAGTAGCAAATGTGGCACTGAGCAGATGCAGAATCACATTAAGCTGCATTCACAGCAGTCCGACTTTGGTAC
>JALMGA010000003.1:70216556-70229056 GCA_023333525.1 Aspidoscelis tigris stejnegeri | reverse complement strand
TAGTGATTCATTGCTAGGCCAAGATTCTGCTGCTAACATACAAATGCCTAAACCTATATCGACCAAGTCTACTGCTCTGTCTCTTTGTTATACATACACAGGTACAGCTAGTAATAATACTAGTCAGGGTCTAGGGTTAGATATAAACTAAAAGTATATATATAGCATTCATTTAAACTATTTGGATGCAATCTTTATTAAAAGGATTCCATGTAGTTCTCTTTTCAGTAAATAACCTACCATAGCTACACAATGAGTATTCCTTAAATTTTGCGGTCATTTCATATGGCTTTGGAAAAAGCGAACAGGAAAAAATATGTTGAACTTTCCAGTAAAGAGCAGAGGTTCCTTGAAATGCTACTCATGGCTCTTCTCTGTTTCAGTTCCTGTGTTGTGAGCTGCATTATGGCCTACTTCACCCATTTTAGCAGACACACTCAAGGATCATGGCAGCAGTAGAAATCTACTAACATATAGATATGTGCTCTTTTCTCCTTGATCATGATTAGATACGCTCTGAGTTCCTGGAAGAGATGATGTGCACAAATTAGCTAATCAATTTTATAAACTGAGATGTACAGCTCATGTTCCTCAGCAGTGTCTACACAACCCAGGCTCTGAGAATAGCTCAGAAAGTTCTTAATTAAATCAGGTAGTCACTGGTCCACAGCTTTAGACCTCAGTTTGGTCTAGCGGTTAAGGAGCTAGATCAGTGGTTCTCAACCTGGGGCTCGGGACCCCTTTGGGGGTCAAACTGCCCTTTCAGAGGGGTCGCGACGAGTCTCCCACCACCCTTCCTTCCCATCTCCCGGCTGCTCCACCCCCATGGTTGGGGGTCTCCACAACATGAGGAACTCCGTTAAGGGGCTGTGGCATTAGGAAGGTTGAGAACCACTGAGCTAGATTATTATCTCGGAATACCAGGTTTGATTATGCACTCCTACATGAAGCCAGCTGGGTGACTTTGGGCTAGTCACAGCTCTCTTCTGAGCCCCACCTCCCTCAAAGAGTGTTTTGTGGTGGGGAGAAGAACAGAACAGCTTTGAGTCCTCTTGAATGGATGAGAAAAGCGGGGTAGAAAAGCCAACTTCTCCTTCTCCTCCTCCTTCATAACAACTTCAAATTGGTGACCCACAATAAATGCTGGAGATCTTGAATGGAAGCCAAGGCTATCAGTGGCCATTAGCCCTGATGGCAGTAAGAGATGGTTTCCTACAGAGATGACAAGCAAAGTAAATTAGTTGCTCATGTCCTGCTGGTGGGATTCCCTGTGCACCTGGTTGGCCACTGCAAAAGGAGACAGCTGAACTAGATAAGCTATAGATCCAATTGAGTAGGGTACCTCTTATGTTCTCATCTGTCTAGAGATTCAAAATATGATTCCTGGAATACTTCCCTTGTGATTTCAGACCTGAACCTTTAGTTTTGAATCTGCCTTGTTTGCATTTTCATGCTTACGTGTATTTGTGTCAGCTTGTTTTATTGGTGGGACATTATCAATTGATCCATTCCAATTCTTTGTCTACATGAAGCACTAAAGATGCTTGGAAAATTACTGGCTTACAGCTTAATTAGCATAACTGACTATGGTGTTTTGTTTCATTTTGTTTTTAAAGTCATTAATTTGCTTCATATATCTCTGTGTGTCATTTTACCTTAAAAAATTCTGCAGATGGGATAAAAGCTCTGTTAAATAACACTGTTAAATTATATTTAACTATTGGTTAATTGGGTATTGCAATTAGTGTAAGTATCAAACGTGTTAGAATAAGTATGATACTGCTTATCCTTTGCATTCCTATATGAAATGGGGTTGATCTTGATACACCTGTGGTCTTTCCCAATCCTGTGATTCTTCTGAATAATATTTTAAAACATCTATCAACTCACTACAGTGGCCTTTAGGTCAGGAAACTGTCCAGGGTCGTGTATATTTTCATAGATAATCCATTTGTTAATCTGTTTGTAGAAATGTACACTGAGATAATCTGCCTGCTTTGTTTTGTATCAAATCTGAAGCAGACACAACAGATTTGATTTGGACCCAAATCCAAGGCATAGAACTGGTGGTTAATGAAGCATTCCATCATGTTCTTAACCACACATGTATGATCTCTGCCTCCCCCCTTCATTTCCCTGCATGCTTAGCTGCCCTAACCACATCTGGAGCCTCCCCACATTGTGTTCCCAAACTCCCTTCTTCCCTTCCCTACACACACAGCTTACTTCAAATGTGTTCCCTTCCTCCCTTGCATCACATTCCATGCCTCACTTTTTTGAATCTTATTTTTCAGTCAGTAACCCAAAGAATCAACAAGGTGTATTTGAAGAACGTGTTATTGTTATTAACACAGAGACTAGCTTGTTAATCTTACAAAACTGGATCTGAGGTATCAGCATAAGACTTGTGCTCTTCCCAGTACTGTTGCTTTCTGTGATGCATGGTTGACCTTATCAATGCCTTACATGTCATAATCTCACTCCAGTCCTTTTAAAACTGTGATAAAGGCACCAATAATGTTTGGCACTTTGTGTCTGGGGAGTTTTTCCAGCTGTTTTTTCCCCAGATGTTCACCTATTACCAGATATTGCCCTATCAACAGTCCACGCGTGACTTTTCTCATCCACAGTTATGACTGTTGCATTTAAGACACTTATCTGCTGGTAGCTGGAAATTCCACCGTGTTTTGGCTTGTTCTTTTTTCTAGTAATTTATTGATTGTGCTTTCCTTGCTAGTAAATTATATATCAATACCTATTTTCCAGGAAACTCAAAGCAATTTCTGCTCTTTATAGAGTTCTTTATTCAGAAGCTGGTATTGATAAGAAGCCATGCCAAGTCATACAAAGAACAGTGCTATGTTCCTCCTCTCCCAGCTCTGCTTCTGAAGCTTTCCGTGGCACACAAAGTGAAAGAAATCTTGCCATCATACTTCTCACTGATTTTACAGTGGTTCATAGTAGTAAGTCTGGAAAGATGGCGTTTAAGAGGGGACCTGACTGAAGTATATAAATTCATGCATGGTATAGAAAAGGTGGACAGAGAAAATTTCTTTTCTCTGTTACACAACACTAGAACCAGGGGGCACTCTATGAAGCTGATGGGTAGGATAGTCGGATCAGACAAGGGGAAGTATTTCTTCTCCCAGAGCGTCATCGGTTTATGGAATTTGCTGCTGGAAGAGGTAGTAACAGCTATCAGCTTAGATGGCTTTAAATGAAAGGTTAGAGAAGTTTATGGATGGCAGATGTATCAGTGGCTACTAGAATGGATGCCTAAGTACATCTTTCAGGCTGGGAGGACAAGCAGGATGCTTCTAAGGCCATTTGCTGGAATTCAAGAGGAGGGGAAGGTTTGCCCTTGTCTCTGCTTGAGATGCCCGTGGGCAAACTGGTGGGCCACTGTGTGCGACAGAATGCTGGGGCTGGATGGGCTGTGGCCTGATCCAGCAGGGTTCCTCATATGTTCTTATGTTCAGTTTATTATGGCTTTGTTTATAATCAATTTGTGCTGTCTTTTGGCAACTACAGATTAGATGTTCTTAACCCTATTTTTACAAGTAGGGTTTGCTGCAATCTTGTTCTTAATGGCAGGGCCACAGATAAAAGACTTATTTATTTATTATTTGTATTTCTATCCTGTTGTATACCTAATGGTCTGAGGGCAGGTAACTACATTTAAAATCAAACATATTAAAATAAAAACAGTATATATTGAAACAACAGTGCCTGCAAGTGGGAAGGGAAAATGTATCCCCATTTAACCGAAGGCCAGGGCAAAGAGGTATGTCTTTGCTGCCTTCCTAAATGTGTACAAGGAAGGTGATAGGTGCATCTCCGGGGCCATCACAGCCTAGGGGCCATCACTGAGAAGGCCTTCTCCCGGGTACCCACCCCCCTTGCTTCTGAAGGTGGTGGTACAACCAGGCTCTCCCCTCCAGATCTTAAGGAGGGAAGTTAGACAGTTTTTGGATGTGTATCCTGAACTGTGCTGACCAGCTCTAGATAGCCAGGGCCACAGAGGGCCAGCAGCCCACTGCAAGGGTTATCTGCATTATGGACCACCCATCCTGTCCTAGTTCAGTAGCTGGCCAGCAGCATTTTAGCTAGGAACTTAGAAGTAGCACACTGCTTCTGTGAGTTCTTCCATGTGCCCATCTTCTCTTCACACCTTTCAGTTTAATGTTATTTGGTCTTGCTTCTCATTATGAAACCATGTTGATTTGCTAGTCTTTATTCAGTGATCTCCAAGTCTTGATCTTTTCCTTTTTTTTTTCTTGTACCCATAATATATATAATTCTAAGTTCAACTATTATTATAATAATTTTGCTTATAATTCAGCTTGTGGTATAATAACTGATCTTAGAATATTACTTTAAAATGCCAATGCAAATAATAAAAACCTCAAACAACAATAATAAAATCAATGCAAACAATACCGAATCTTAAATATCAGTTATAATAGATTAGAAATAATTAATGAAAATATGAGTAATGATATTTTCAACATCATAATATTAATATGTAATATTATTTGACTTAATAAACATTTAAAGAAAATTGTGAACTCACAAATTTATGACATAGTATCATATGGTAGGCTGGGCATAAATTATACAAGTATCTTTAAAGTCTTTATAAAAGGCTAATGGGTCCTGGGTTGTTTCTTCCTTTTAACTTTTTTACTAATTTCTTCAGAACTGTTCGAATAGACAAAAGTTTAATATTTCTGCTGCTCTTGCTAACATGTTTATTAAATAACATGTGGATTGAGTTTACAAATCAAAATTAAATCAAAGTTTACAATTCTGGTTTGCAAAACCAACATAAATAATATCTTGTTTGTTACAATGCACTGAAAGCTACAGTTTGTTTTAAACAGTGGAATGATTACGGTAAGTATTGTATGAGGGAGGCACAACACATGAGCCTAAAACCCCATTATGTTACTAAATTGTGCTTGTCAAACAGGTTAAAAAGCCCAACATTTGCACTCTTGTTATAGATAGATAGATAGATAGATAGATAGATAGATAGATAGATAGATTTAAAGTTTACGTTGAATTGAACCTGATTATGAAGAATCAGTGAGGTGTGTGTTATCTCATTTGATCCTGCAAGCATTGTAACAGTTGGGTTTTTCTGATCGGTGGAAGTCTGTAAGACGGTCTCACATGTTGGCCATTGTAGTAATCCAATCTTGAAGCTATCAGACTAGGTCATAAGTGACAGGGATATCTGACTGAGAAGAAGTAGAAGCTGGTTCATTAGCTTTATATAGGGTTAGGTTAGTGGGCAAGTGTGCGCTGTATAATTCAGACAGAAGCATATTAGAAAGCCTTGGGCAAGCTACCACTCTATCAGGCCACTGTTATGTGCAGTCTTCTCAGTTATGCAGTGCTCTATAATAAATGCAAGGTATTACTGCTTTTTACAGTATATCTTGTTTACAAATTAAATACTTCTTTAAGAAAAACAAACTACCCTTTAAGTAAATTCTCAGACAGTGAACAACAGTTCTGAGTACTGTTTGAATGACTAGTTAAAACAAGAAGTCTTCTCGTTTGGGCCACAGCATACTGTCCAATACTGTTGCACACCAAGTGCTTCTGGGCACCTCAGGCAGAAGACAAAAGCAAAACCCTCACCTGCTCTCAATTTTGTGCAAATGGCCCTTAAAGGCATCCTGCCTGTCTCTCCAACCTGGAGGTAATACCTGCTGTAGGTATCCATTCTAGTAGCCATTGATACACCCGTCCTACACAGATTTGTCTAATCCATTTGTCTAACAGTATACTTTAGTATAACAAAGTTGTAAGTGACTAGTGCACAGTATAAGTTGTATATCTGACATTGCTATATCACATTTCCTTAAGTGGAGAGACTTGCCAAGCAAACCAGTCAGAAATAATCTTACACAGATCTCAAAGTAGCTATGTCTATTCACACGTAGGTGTATAGTTATGAGTTACTACATAGTATTGGTGTAAATAAGAATAGCTTTGTTTCAACTGACATGGATTAGAAAGGACCGTCTTTGTAAGTTGTTCCTTAAAGGAATTAAAGTTCCAAGTTCTTTATGAATTTCAGTGTTAATTGTACTATAAATTGGCCTTAAAACCACATGGATATCTCATGCAGATCCTGTACAGTTGGTCTGAGAAACTGAGCCTGCTGAAGCTCCAGTTCAGCTGTCAAAAGCACCCCATGTGGAATGCAATCCAGCATCTGTATGGATCCCTGCACTCCCATATAGAACAATTTCCCAACACCTCTTTATACTGTAGTGTGTGTTTCTAACAACCCCACGTATAGAATGCATTTTCGTACTCTCTTTTAGTACACATTTCAGTATCCCACATGTAGAATGTGTTCCTGCAGTCCCATACAAAATGCATAATCCCACATAGAACTCTTGAATACCCTCACATGTAAAATGTATCGACAATTTTATATACAGAATGCATTCCAGCAATCCCCTATAGAATGCATTTCCAGTATTCTGCAGTTATTAGCCATATGTACATAATTTCATGTGTACTAAATTGTTTTGCTAATTCTAAAAGTACTAGATTTACTTCATTTTATTCTTTGAGGATCAATTATCTTTTAAAACACATATGAGTTTGCAAACCTGAACTAAGTCCATGTTGCTCCTACATTTTATGTGCTGCTGTCTTTTGCACATCATGATTGTTGATTATAGATACCTTATTTGTCATCCAGTAATCGGCTACTTCTACAGTAGAGTGAATTGATATATACTTACAATTTGTTAGTCTATTCCATGGGCCAGACTTTTTATTATCCTTAGATTAAAAGGATATGATCCCTTTGATTTGAATATGCTATCAGATGCCTGATCCCATGATGTTGCTGTTGGTGATCAGTTTCAGCTAGACATATAAATATGTTATTTTTGTGTGTTGCCAAGATTTCCCCCCATATAATCTACATAGTTTTGACTTCAAAAACAGGAAATAAATGGAGTATTTTTTAAAATGAAGAAAGTCTGCACTATTTAAATGAATACAGGGTCCTCCCTCTTTCAACTGTTGGCTTTTTTCTGTTACCAATAAATTTGACCTGAAAAGAACAAAAATAAGGATGGCATACCTGTAACCTCCTCGGATATGTCACACTTATCGCTCAAGTGTCCTGGCAATAATTGTCACAGATAAGAGCCTAAGCAACTTGTTTATTTTAAATTATTTTAAGTTTTTTAAAAGTAGCTGTAAAGCCCCTAAGCAGCCACCAGGGCAGGAAACAGTTAAACTGCTGCTGCTGTGGGTTTGATTGACATGCTGAGGAGGAAGAGACTCAGCAAGCTCCATTTTGCCTACCAAGAAGCAAGGCTCTACAACCAATCAGCAGCCAGGATTCTGGATGAATATTAGCTGCTGCTGAGACTGCTAGAAAGGGAGTCTCTGCTGGGGTCTGAAAGGTGAAGAGGGCTGCTCAGTGTGCCTCTGTGTGTTTGTAGGCCTCACCTCTAAGTTAGAAAGAGGGAGAGAAAGAATTGACAAGGTTTTGAGTCAGAACACTAAGAGATATAAAGAAGAGAAAAACAAAGCTGTAACAAAACAAAAGGAAAGGGTTTCAAAGGCTAGAAGTTATTAAGAGGCTGTGAATTAACATATGAAGTTTACCTCAGACTAAGACAGGGAAGGCCTTTTTCAGTTAGGAAACCACTGAATGAAATGAGAACCTTTGCTGGGTGATTAAGCAAAGGACTTTACTCTGTTCCCTTACCATTTTAGTTCTTTTCAAATGGACTATAGGACTCATAGCTGATTCAATCTTCATTTTATTCCTTTTATCCTATTTCCTCTGTAACAATAAACCTTTGATGTTTGGTTAACTAAAGAGTATTCTGTTTGTGGTAACATCTAGAAAGAACTAGCAAACAGGGCCAGTGAAGATCCAATTTGTGCTGAGGATCTAAGAGGATCTGGCAGAGTGAATGGGCACCTGGGCTGTCTGTTAGCCTGCCAGGCTACGCTAAAAGGAGGCAGGTGGTACCAGAGCTGCCTTGGTCGTCACAGTAGTTTGATCTAAATGTTTAATAGTAAATAACAGTGTGACTGATACACAGATATGGTACAAATTGCTAATGTCACATGCAACTGGCTGAAGTTTGGAAAGCACTGATAACAGATATTACTTAAGTTGAGATCATGTACAGGGGGGAAAGTATCTCTGGGGTGGCTCAGATGAGATTGTTCACACACCAGTCTGCCCCTTCCCACTTTCATGAACATTCGGTGCTATAAACTGGATTAGAGAAGGGTTGGAAACACAGGTACCACACAATGTCCTTTTCTGGCACTTCTGAGTTGCCCCTTTTGTTATGTCAGAACACAACTGTACTTTTTCCCCCTCTCCTCTAGGAATAACCACTGACATTTTAATCCTTCCTTTACAAAAGTTTATTTAAATCAGTTTTTTCTCCTAAACTGAAATGGAGATATCACAATTAAGAATACAGTGAGAAGCAAGGAATAGTTTAACTTTTTGTTTCCAGACTGCAATACTAGTAAAATGTTACCCTTACAAAATGTGGATTTGGGAACCAATTGCTTGCTCATGTGTTTGAGAACTTTGGATTCCAGCTTAAATCAGAAGAGCAGTGAGTGGGTATGCCCCCAAACAGTTAACAAGTGAATATAAAAGCAAAAATAATAATTAAAAAAAATCAAGCTAATAAATCTGTGGCTGATACAAAAGGTAACAGGACATTAAAGTACCATAGAGGACAAAGACTATAAATGTGGGAATGTACTCACCATCTCCTTATAGATTAAAAGGATACAGTAGCAAATGTAAGACACATTACACAATGTTTAGTAGTGCTCTAACAGAACCTTTCATCTGCAGAACTGCACTTGAGACCACTTTGACTAATATTATATATTTGTATTTGTATTTTTAGCTGTATATTAGTCTGTACATTCCACCACCAAGCCTAATTCAGGTTGTCAGCTGTATGAAGTACTGAATAACTTGGGACCTATGTATCTGAAGGAATAGTGATGTGCACTGTAGTAGATTAGGAGATTGAAACTTGGTGTAGAGCCAAACTTTCTGTATTTCCTAAAGACCAGAAATCTTGCCCAATGAAAAGTGAAGAGGTGTGTCTCAACCGCCTTTCTAAATATATACAAGGAAGGGGTGTAATGCGCCTTGAGGGGGAGACTGTTCCATAGTCTGGGGGCCATCACCAAAAAGGCCCTCTTCCAGGTGCCCACCTGCCTCACTACTGAAGGTGGTGGGACAACCAGGAGGGTCTCACCACTAGATCTTAAGGCACGGGCAGGTTAGTATGAGAAAAGGCAGTCCTTTAAATATTTGGGGCTCAAGTCATTTAGGCCCTTGTAAGCCAGAGTCAACATCTTGAATTGGGCTTGGTAGTAAATTGGCAGCCAATCCAACCTTTTTAAAACTGGTGTGATGTGCATCCGGCTAGCTGTTCCAGTTAGCACTCTAGCAGCTGCGTTTTGCACTAGCTGCAACCTCCAGATCGTGTCAACTATTGCCTCCCACTCCTAAACTCCGTAGTCTCCCCAAAAGGATACCATGGTCAGTGGTATCAAATGCTGCTGAGAAGTCCAGGAGAACCAACAGGGTAGCATTCCCCCTGTCTCTCTCCAAGAGAAGGTCATCAACCAGGCCAACAGAGGTGGCTTCCATGCCATAAGTGGGCCTGAAGCAAGATTGAAAATGGGTCTAGTTAATCAGCTTCTTCCAAGCATGCCTGCAGTTGAACAGCAACAACCGTCTCCAGAACCTTGCCTAAAAATAGTATGCTATCCACCAGGTGATAGTTATTTAAATCATCTGGATCCATGGAAGCTCTCTTCAGGAGGGTGCACACCACAGCCTGTTTCAGGACCAGTGGAACCACCTGAATCCACCCGGTCATCCCTTGCCAGCTAGTTTTTATCAGCCACGAGGGGCAAGGATCCAGAGGACATGTCATCGGCTGTACCCTCACAAGCAGCTTGTCCGCATCCTCAGGCCGCAACAATTGAAAGTGACCCAAACAAACTGGACCAGACAGTTCTCTGGACAGCTTATTTGGACTATCTCCAATTGTGACATCTAATCCCCTACAAATGTGAGCGATTTTGTCCACAAAGTGTTTCGCAAATTTGTCACAGCAGATATTACTTGGCTCTGGCTCATGGTTCTTTGAGCTCAATTTTATAAGGCCAATTACTACTCCAAAGATCTCTGCTAGATGGCTACTCAAGGATGCAATGGTTGCGTAGAAAAAGTTCTTTTTCGCTGCCTTCACCACCATATGGTAGGCACAATAGTGTGCTCTATCACATGTTCAGTTAGACTCACAATTGTATTTATGCCACCTGCACTCTAGCCATTGACCTTCCTGTTTCATAGTCCATAGCTCCATGGAGTACCAAGGAGCTTTTTGGGCTCCACAAGCATGCCGAGAGTACTTGGGAGTGATCATGTCAATAGCCCTGGTCATCTCCTGGTTCCAGAGAGAAATCAGGGCTTCGATATGAGTGCCAGTCATTCCAACTAGAAAATCCCCCCGAGCATTCAGGAATCGCTCAGATTCCATAAGTCTCTGGAGGTGGACCATTTCAATAGGTCCTACTTCCCTACAGATGGGAACTGCCATTGCAGGTCTAAACCTCACCAGCAAATGATCCATCCATGACAGTGGGTTGAGAGTCAGCCCTCCTATCAATGGATACTCACCGATCCGCTCTGAGGCAAAAACTAGATCAAGGGTGTGGCTTGCTGTATGAGTTGGGTCAGATACAAATTGAGACAGCCCCATGGTTGTCATGAAGGACACGAAGAACTGAGCTGGTCCACTGAGTGTAGCCCTGACGTGGATGTTGAAACACCACCATGGCAGAAGCTTCTACCACCACATCCAAGACCACTTCAGCCAGCTCAGATAAGTAGGATGCCGGGCAGTGGGGTGAATACCAGCAGCATCCCTATTCTTTCTCTCTAGCCCAACAACAAAAACAGGCCCTCAATCCCCATTACAGAGCGAATTGGCCGTCTGGTGAGGGAAATGGAAGTCCGATGGACTACAGCAATACCCCCTCCCCCGTGGTCTAGAACAGTGCTGAACTGAGTATCCTGGAGGACACAGCTAGATGAGACAAGGCCCACCCAGTTCATCCATCCAGGCCTCAGTTATACATGCCAGATCAGCCCCCTCCTCCAGAATCAAGTCAAAGATGTTTTATTCCAGGCTGATTTGGCATTCAAAATCAACACAGTTAGAGCAGGAGGCTGATTGGCATGGCTTCCCAAACACTGCAAGTTGGGAGGCAGAACAGAAAGTGTAATAGCTCCAGGGTATCTAGTACCCCTTCTCCTAACCTGTGTCTTCTGCCTCCCATCACCATATCTCTACCTGCTGGTTACCGTTGGGATAATTGCTCCTTGTTCGACTTCTCCCCCTCATGCTATAAGAACATAAGAGAATCCCTGCTGGATCAGGCCACAGCCCATCTAGTCCAGTGTCCCGTTGCATACAGTGGCCCAACAAATGCTTATGGGCATCTTAAGCAGAGACAAGAACAAACCTTTTCCTGCTCTCGAATCCCAGCAAATGGCCTTAGAAGCATCCTGCTTCTAAATATGAACCTAGGCATTCATTCTAGTAGCCATTGATACATCTGTCATCCATAAATTTGTCTAACCCTACCTTAAAGCCATCTACACTGGTAGCCATTACCACCTCTTCCAGCAGCCAATTCCATATACCGATGACCCTCTGGAAGAAATACTTCCACTTGTCGGATCCAACTCTCCTACCAATCAGTTTCATTGAGTGCCCCCTGGTTCTAGTGTTGTGTGATAGAGGAAAAATAAATTTTCTCTATCCACCTTTTCTATACCGTGCATAATTATATATACTTCAATCAGATCCCCTCTTAAACGCCGTCTCTCCAGACTGAAGAGGCCTAGATGTTGCAGCCTGGTTTCATAAGGGAGGTGGCATCCCTGAACTGTCCCACCTGAGAAATATCTCTAAGGCACTTTTTAAACTGCTTCTGAACACAGCTTGATGCTCAGAGGCTTATTAAGGCTTATAACTGACAGTTGATCCTAGCAAGGTAAGTAGGAAGAGGCTAGGCATGCCACTGACAGGCTGCTCTCACCCCAAACCACCACATGGAGCCATCAGACTGTTTCCAGCTGACAGCTCCACCACAAGATCCAATGTTAGCATCAATATTTTTAAGGTTTTTGTTTGATTTTTCCTGTGTTTGTGACAGTAGCCTCTTTCTTCCACCTGAATGAGTTTAGGATGTGGTGATGCTGAAGAAGAGCTGCCACTGCTACTGAGTTAAAAATAGTAAACACAGAGGAGGCAAACAAGCTCTTAAGAGTTGAGAGAAGTTGATTATGAACTCCCTAAGGATATATATTAAGACAGTACTTTGACATGCATTCTTAGTAAATGACCTGGACTTTAGAGTGAACATTAAGGTAACCAATTAAA
>JALMGA010000003.1:70066556-70211556 GCA_023333525.1 Aspidoscelis tigris stejnegeri | reverse complement strand
GTGCTTTTCTTCTCCATGTGATTAATAAATAAATTTGCAGAAAAACACTAGATAGAGGAGTCTCATACAATCCCCTTCTGAGGAGAGAAAGGGAGGTGGGGGGAATCTGGGAATTTGGTAGGCACTCCCCGATGCTTGGATGCTTGGACACTCATAAAAGACTAAAAGGGTTTGCCTCCTTTAGTTAAGAGACTGTTTCCCTTTTCTCCTAGTTCTCCTGTGAAAACCTTTTTGAAATGTTATTTGTTCAGCATATTAAGACATTACCAGAAAGCAAATGCAGATCCAATATCTTTTTCAGCAGTACAAGTTTTTTTTGTGTATTTTTAAGTCTAGCCTTTCATGCTCGCAATTAGATGTAAGGATTTTGTTATTATTCCTTAAAAAAAAACTCCATAGACAATTTGTTTGCTAAATGTAAAATTCAGGAATTCTAGAAAGAAAAAAAAACCTGGACACATATATCTTAAGACTGATTAGCCTGTCTAGTTTTGGTTTAATTATTACATAGCAGTCTAATTAGAAAAATGGTAATAAAAATATTTTAAGCATTTGCAATATTTCTCTAGAATTAGTGTAGGCTTAGCAGGAAAAACGGGTTGATTTTTAATGGATGACTGCAGTTTATTAAATATTGCTGATGTTGCTTTCCACAAGAAAATTTCACATAACTTCAAGAAAATCGTTGAAACTCCCCAGCCACAGCTGAGCACTTAGTTGTGTTTCCATACGTAGAGCTAACATTTCTATTCAACAAATACTGCATTTTATTTTTAAGCCTGTATCCTGTTGTTGTTGTTTTATGGGATTTCTCAAAATAGTGTCTTTGCTTCATAATATGTACCAGCTTCATTTGTACAAATGAGTATTACTTGTTACTTGTTGCTGCAGGGCATCTTCTAAGATTTTAAAGTAACATTAATTTAATAAACACAATCCATTTTCATCTACTTCTGAATGTTGCCTTTTTTAGTAAACCTTTGCTTTGGGCTTCGCATACTGACTGAAAGGGGGGGAGAGAGAGATTGGAATTAATCCATTTAAAGAGTATTAAATGGTGGCCTTTTCTGCACTGAGCCTTATTCTGGATCCATCCACATGCTGCCCCCTTCGTATAGAACAGTTAACTTTTCAGAAAAAGCAACCTTGATGATCCTGGCTTTCAGCATTCTGCCTAACAATCTAAACTAAGTTTTCAAGACATCCCAGCTGCATTTATATATGCCATTGCTGCCCGCGTGCATCACAACTACTGACTTGTACCTGGCACTATCTAGCAGCCTATCTAGATGGTGATAACATGATTATTATTTACACCAGGAGGCAAGTCACATGCAATCAACATATCCACCACATTCCTCCATTGTCTACATTCCTAATCACTGAATCATCTACTACCAGATGCCCTGTTTCATTTGGAGGACAGTCGTAGGAAATAGGAAACCCGTTTCCCTTTTAAGAATGAGTCCCTTTTAAGGGAGAATTTTCCTCTTCCTTTTAAGGGAGAATTTTCCCTCCCCAAGACTCTCATTCTTTATAACAGCCAGAAAGCTCTTGCTTTGCGAGTGAGGCTCTGGCTGCCTGCAGACAGTAGCCAAAATCCTGCTATTAAGCAATATTTTGAAATAAACCTATTCCATAGCAGTCTCTAGACAGCTCAGCAACAAGGAGCAGCAAATGAAGGAGTTAACATATCTGGACACCATCGGTGTGCCACCTACGTCCAGGTACTTCAGAGTCCAAAGCCAGAACTGTCCCTCCATGTATGTGTAGCACCATTTGGGAGCCCTGCACATGTGTGGTGACTATTTCTAGGATGGTGGCTTTTGGCAGAGGTGTCCACACAGGCAAGAGTATACCAATATGGAGGAGGAAAGTGATAGTCTTTTTTCCCACTATAGCGATACCACTGGATACTGCCCCAATGTACTTCTCAGCTGTTCCAGTTGAGCTCTCTTGGTTTCAGAGGGTTTCAACTCCCAGAGCACAAGGAGCTCCTTATACGAACCACATGCACATCTCTATCCAGTGGTCAGGTAGCGGTAAACTTAAACAAAACCAAGAGGATCACCACTATCCCCGTTTGTGAATACTTAAAGTAATTTTCAGCTCACATGTTTTGCTTGAGATTTCATATACAAAACAGCTCCTGTAAGTGCAAATCTTTCTTGAGCTGCTCAACCAACTTTACCTCACCTTTTGCTTGCGGTGGCTTTCACTGCCTTTCCCAGCAGGCAGTAGAGTATTGAAATCAACCCTTGGAGCTTCAAATTCCAGGCTGGTGTCTTGAGTTGCTTAGCCCAATTTCACCTCACTTTTTGATCAGAAGGACTTTCACTGTCTTCCCAGCAGGCAGCAGGTTATGTAAATGAGTTCCTGGAGCTTGCTCATTCACCTGTATTTATGGCTGTAAAGGATGGTGCGTGGCTATAAAATGGTGCAAGACACCAGCACACCACAGAAGTAGGCAATGACGTGATATCCTGGGAGGCAAAACAGGCAACAGCAGATTTTCTGAAATAGTTGAAATGTCACATGTTTTCTGGAGGTCTTGTTGTTGTTGTTATATATTTTATTTCTGTACCACCTGTCCTTTGGCTAATAAATGCCAGACTAAAATTTGAGGTTTTATTGTTTTATTTCAGGGATGATATCCCTCTGATATTCATAGAAATCACACTGTGCCCTGATGCAGCTTCTTAAAAGACCAAGTCCCACACTGTCATTATGCATACTCATGGTGTCTTCTGGTGGAGTTCTCTCAGTAAACATAAAGTGGAGTGGGTATCTTGTAGAAACAGGTACTGTTTTAGGTAGCTCATGTGTAAATTATTCAGGGCTTTAGATGCACCATTCCATATTTTACATAGTAATAGATCTCCAAAATCTTGTGCGCGATTGTCAAGGGCCATTTCACTCTTGCTGTAGGTTTTGCTTCAGAACAGGAACAGTAACAGATTGGACAGGGCTAGTATAATGTCTCCTAATGGACTACTATTTTAACCATTATTTTAACATTACATTAATACCTGAGCTGAATGGAGACTGAGACACCATGCTGGAGGGGGTTGAAGGGACTTAACCTCCATGCTTCACTTATTAGTTTGTGACAGTTGCACAGTAAGCTTCTGTCTTTCACCTCATAGATTAGCCACTTGGGAGATTAATGATCAAGAAGTTGTTTTCACTAATAATAGTTTTATTTCTTCTTTCTAACATAATTCAAGAATGTAGCTAGTGTTCTGAATGAGCATCTGGGTCAGTAACATATTGAAAGGAAACAAAATATTGCAGATGTCATCAAAGTGTAACAGTACAGATAAAACAAAGATATTTCTGAGGAGCAGAAGTGCTATCCTATAAACAGTGATTTGATCTCTGCAACATGGGACTGTGGTTTTCTTTAAAATAGCAGTTTTTTAGTCTTGGGGGGTTGAGTATGGCTGTCCAGATGTTGGATAAAACTGGATGTTTCTCCAGAATTATATGAAACAGATGCTTTGGGGGAACAAGTTACTCCCTTTATGAGACATTGCTTTGGCTTTAAATTTCTTTTTGGGTCCAATTCAAAGTGCTGTAATTGACTTTAACAACTATTTATAGTTTTATAGATTATACCTTCTCCTTTTTCAAAATGCTGCTAGGGAGGCCTCAGGATACCCTCTCTTGTATACCATTGGTCCCTATAGACCATTTATCACTTATTTTTTGGCAGTTACCCCTATACCCTGAATTCTTTTAATTTAATTTACTTATTTATAATATTTGTAGCCCACCTTTCACCAGGAGGTCCTAGGGCAGGTCAAAATGTATGGAAACAGAAATGCAAAAACATATTTAAATATATAACCCATCCGACTTGTTCCCTTCTTGGGGAAACTCAATTGTTAATGATCATTTGCTTTACAACAATTTTTTTTACAGATTAATTTCTTATTAATATATGTCAACTCTGCTTTAGTTTGGTACTGGCTTTTAATGGTTCTACTATTAAGCTTTTTATGTTCTTGTGATTACTCTTCTGTTTTAACATTTCATCATATTTCTTATGGTTTATCTATGTTAGCCTTCACTACAATCTACCTAGAACATGTAACAAAACATCTGGGTACTATTTGCTACTACACACAAACTGTTACTGTCATTTGTTGATTTCTGATTCATGGGAAGGCACTCTACCATTTTTGCTTGTGTTAATTCCATTGAACTGAATGAAATGTATTTATACAGGTGTGTGAGGTATCACAGCAACTTTGAAAATAGTAAGAATTAAGATGCTGTTACTATTTTCTTAGTTTATAATGCAAATCAAATCAAATGTCACTCTGTTAAAGATGAACAAGGCTTGGATAAGAGAGGATATAGAGGCAGTGCCTGTTCTAGGCCAGTACTGATGATGTGATGAAAACTGCATTCTTTAGCATTACCACAGGGACCTCAAAGCAGCCTGTGGCAAGAGTTGGCAGTTTCCCCCACAAAATGAGCAAAACAAAGGACTTTCTAGAACAGAGGGCACACATGGAATCCAAATTCCATTCACCCAGCAGCCCATGTTTGAAGGCCTGATTTTATCAAAATAACCCGTTATAGTTTTTGAACTGCTCCTGCATCTCAGCCAGACATTTTAATTTTGCAATTATAACTTGCACTACTGGATGTAATTGATTTTTCAGCTGTGCATTGTGTAACAGAAAGTTTTTGGTAAATGAAGAAATGTTGCTTCTTTTTTCACAGGAAAGTTTCACTTTTTTGTTTTCTTGATAGCATGTTAGTGGAATGTTTAGAACAATACTTAAAATGTTCTTGTGTTCTTTTGCAGCTTCCAAAACGCTTATAAATAGTATGCTGCGGGACCCTTCTCAGATTCCAGATGGAGTTCTAGCAAACCAGGTCTATCAGGTATTCATTATAGCTTCTTTCTTTCTTTCTTTTCTTTCTTTCTTTCTTTTCTTTCTTTCTTTCTTTCTTTCTTTCTTTCTTTCTTTCTTTCTTTCTTTCTTTCTTTCTTTCTTTCTTTCTTTCTTTCTTTCGTAGCAGTAGTATTTTCTGCTCCCATAATGCTGCATTTATGAAGATGACATCCCACTTTTTAATGTGTCTTTTAATAGGTGGAGAAAATAAAAAAGCATTCTAAATTTTTGTTTTATTTGATTAACTTTAAACTCTCTTATGTAGCAAAGTCATTATGATTTTTAGGATTCTTTTTAGCTATAATAGTTCTGAAGCTGCTCATCACTAAAGTGCTTCTCTTATTTATCTGCAGTGTACTGTGAATGACTGTTGTTATGGACCACTGGTGGACTGCATCAAACAGTATCCTTTCCCATAAAATTTTAGGTGCACAGTTGATGAGCTTAGGCTCTGTAGAGGAGATGTGTCTAGCTTTAACCTGACATAAAGTTCTGCTTCACAAAACACATATCATAGTCTTCTATTTTACATTCAATCAACTATGAGAGGGTCACTGCAGATACTGCTTCTCTCATGCTGTTTAACTAACATCAGATATGCCATATGAAAGTTGTCAGTTCAGTAGATGTACATTTCCTGTGCTTAGATGGAATCTTTTTGCTGGTGGTCACATGAAATACACAATCTTGTATTAAATTATTAGCTGTCATAACTTACATAGTCTTATAAAACACTGTTAGCTGTTTTGCATTTTCTGTTGGACAGCATGTATTTGAATTTTGTTTTTTAAAAATCATAAAGCTAATATGAGTCTGTTCTTGCATTAATTCCTACCAGAAAAATACAGTTCAGGTTAAGTAGTGAAAACAGAATTTCTCATGAGATAATTTTAGGTCCTTGCTGTACAGTATTCGTCCTTATTCCAAATTATATCCTGGAACGTTTGTTCCAGAAGCCAAATGTGTTTTCTTTTCCTCCACTGTCAAAGCAAGTGAATGCCATATCTGCTTGAAACTATTATTACTGTTTGTATGATGAATATTCCTAACTTTATTTTTTCATTGTGCCAGAGTATTTCTCTGTCATAGTTTATATCCTTTCATTTCCTTGCTGTAGTTTGTCTGTCAGCTGCACATTTGAAAAAGCAGTGTTTTGTGCCAAAGTTGTGGATTGCTCCCTTTCTGTACATCCAGTAAGCAAATTTGACTTGATAGCAGACAATTATATTAATATGTCTACACATCTTTTAAAAAATTGGATAACTCTGGTAACTCCACCATATCTGAAACTAAGTACCTGTACATAATCTTCATAATAAAAGTTCATTGGACCAGCTTTCTGTCCACTTACACTGGGGTTTAGGATATTTTCTATGACTTTAACAGGCAAATGTAATACTTGAGTGGACCATATTGCTCTCAATTCTGTCATCAAATCCATTTCTTATCTTTTCTATTACCTGATAAATTGTCCAGTCAACTTACGTCAGTTAAAATATAACATATTTTAGAAATAGCTCCTTTACTTTATCCTCAAATTATTGTTCAAAAGGGGTCAGCCATCTGATTCCTGCTTCATAAAGGAGTAAATTGGAATTGTTGTAGGCCGCTCTTTATTAGAAATATCCATTGTTGTATGCAGTTGACTTATATTTTTAAGAATATCTATGAGTTTTAATTTCTGTGCATCAGACAGGATTTTAGTGAATTTGGAGTGATTGTTAATTGGTACCAATGGAGAAATGATAGGCTTCAACAATTGTTGATATCTACCTCAGCTTGTTGCATATTTTTTATTATACATTATTACAATGATAGGTATCTAGAAGAGTATCTAGTGCTTGTTAACAACCCAGACATCAGAATAACTATCTGAGTTTGGGTTTCCTGAGTTGCCCTGATCTCACACAAAAACAAAAAGGCTTCCTTTATTAAATGTAAATATCATTTCATGAAAGTATGTGTTAAGTGTTTTGTTGGTTTTATATTTCTTAAATTTATTTGAAATATTTAAGAAAAAAACAGTGTGGGATTGTTCATAAAGACAATTGTAAATGTATACGAGAACACCTGAAAAGAAAACTTAAATTACATTACACAGAATTCATTTTGGCTAAGACTGTTTATATTGCTTGCTTGGACAGGCAAGGGAAAAAAAAATACTCTTTCATTTCTGCCTCATTCCTTAGTGATATTTTGACTCAAGTTTTATTTGTTTTAAAAGTAATGCAACTTGTACAAAAATGGTTTTCAATAATAATAATTTTAAAATGAGGGGGGAAACATAAGCAATTTTCAGACTGTGATAAAAGCCAGTAAATTCCTTGTTCAAAAATCTTATGAAACAAAAAGTTTTGAAGCTTGCATACTCTTCAGTAGATTTTGGAAGAAACATGCATGGTATTCTCACAAAAAAGATTAATTTGACAGAAAATTGTCCGATTCTAGCTATTCTGTAAGCAAATTATCTGCTTCCTTTTGGAAGAATTTCAGTAGAAATTCTAATCCTTGGAATGTCTCCTTCTTTGCATGTTCAGGTAATGTTATTTATGACTGTAGTGTTGCTTCTATTTCCAGAGACACCCTTTCAGCCCTGCAAACTTCATATACACCCAGCTAATTTTTATTTTAAGGGAGAAGGGTTTTGGATGGAGCAATTGACCCACTGTTTGTGGTATGTTTTCCTGGGATAAGCTGTACTGATCTCTTACTGCTGTACCTGCATCTTGCCTGGTATGGCATCAGATATCAATATCAAAATACGGAGTGATTCAAAGCATAGGGCCAGGCGTAATAGCACAGCCAAACTTTAAATAACAGTAAAGTGCTCAGCCCCTAATCCCCTACTTTAATTCTCACATCCTCCATATTTGAGAAATGCTCTTGAAACATTTTAGGCATGGATGCAGGCAGCCACTGGAGGTGGAAACTTTAATTCCCATGAATTCTACTTAGGATCCAAGAAAAGCTGTGAATATTTTCCTCTCCTATATAAACTGGTTTATTGGTGTAGATGTTTAGTACAGGTTTCTGCTACCCCTACTTCCACACCAGAAAGTAAATGTTTGACCAAAAGCTTTGCATAATTTTTTTTAAAAAAACCACCATTGGTTATAAGGTTTATAAGGTTAACTATTAGGATTGTTGTTGTTATATTATTGTCAGAAACGTGTCAGCTTTGACATTTTATATTATTATTATGGTTATATTTTGATAAGAGGATACACACAGTACATTATTTTCATTTTAAAACTGCATTAAAGGAAACTTTTGGTGATACGTAGAGATCTATTTTCAAATCCAAAACATACAGTAGTTAAAATATTAGATTATATCTAACTGTAGTGAGACACTGTTTGGGAAAATATGCTGCTGAATTAATTAATTTTGAGGCATGCAAAGTAGCTTAAAATCAATTTAGAGTTAACGTTTTAAAAGCATAATGTCTACTAAGGATTACATATTGATTTTAAATACAACTCTCTAATTATATATGCACGGACTGAAGTATGAAGTCAACCTCTTTGTAAATGCCAAGAGGCTATTTTTCAGTAATAGTTCTCATGCTTACGGGAAACTAGACTGCTGGATTGCATGAGTAGAAAATGTCTTGCGAGGTTATTTACAAGATTTGCCCCATGGTCAGTGCATATGCTATGCATCAATAATAAGTATTAGTACTGTATAGACTAAGTGTTTCTGGCTTGTGATTCATTATAAAATTAGTTTCTAGAGGACTTTTTAGTCCACCCTTTTTTTAGTCCTGCTATTATATTAGTACATAGTTTCTGTGTTATATTTGTGGATCTGTGTGAATTCTTACTGCTGAAAACCCTAACAATTTTGTAAGTAACTGGAAAAAACAATTACACTCTTCAGGGCTCAGATCAGTGTGTAGATACCACAACCATAAAAGGCATATGGCTCCCAGAGGGTTAGTGTACAGGCCCAGTGAAGTTTAGGAACCACTGAATTTAATGACCACAAGTTATCCTTATTTGATACACTATGGTTGAAATGCCTTGATTTGTACATAGCAAAAAGCTGTGATCAGTCAAGAGCAGAAGCATTTACTCACTTCTTGCCTGAGATGTTTGCAAGCACCTAAATAGTAGTTCTGGATGGCAGTGTGAATTTTTTAATGAGAAATAAAAAGATGTATACACAGAACTACAAGAACCTTCACATAATATGTCTTTTTTTCTTCACATGTAGTAAAAAAGTGGATCAAATGCTCAGCTATTTCATTTTAGGGGGGAATTAATAATATAAAGCATGTTAAAGGAACCACATGCAAAAAATTCAAGTAGCATTCACACATAGCAAAAAAAAAGGGGGGGTCTGAAAAGCACTTTGGAGATGGTAGCCTGTGGACCTGGTGCACCAAATGTGGCATTGTTCTCTTGTTGTTCATTTTGGCCTAGACAGCACAAATTATTATCAGCAATCAACATTTTAAACAAATGCCTAGGCTACTATATATTACAAGACCACCACTGGCTCTGGCAGGACACGACCAGTTTCACAGTAGTTGCTGCTCGTCAGGTGCCCGCAGCCTGTATACTTGGTCTGAAGACATGTTCTCCTTGTAGCCACCTAGTTGCTCAACAGGCTGGTGCACTATATAATAACATCTAATGTGTGCACCAGCCCATGAGTTCGAATCCCCATAAGAGAAAGTAGAACTCCAATTACAGGCTGCAGGCACCTGACGAGCAGCAACTACTACGAAATCAGTCGTGTCCTGCCTGAGCCAGTGGTGGTCTTGTAATATATAGCCCACACACCACAGGTTGTAAAAAACTCTATAGCTATTGTGGCCTCCATGGATGAGGAACTAGCTGTGACTCTCTCTATAGAGAGAGAGATAATTGAAAATTGCCTATACTTGGTCTAGGCTACTGTTTTTCTTGATCAACACTTGAGGGTTTCATAGCTACATCACAAGAGTCAATGAGTGTAATAATTATTGAGCAATGCACAGCAATTTTGATTATACAACCTGTGCAGATTTGGCACTTCAGTTAGTTTTAAGTAAATATTCATAGTTCTAGTACCCCAGGAATATTTTTTGTATTTGTGTAGAATAGGCCTATTTCTTGGTAACCTACAGTAACAAGGAAGGGTTTTTTCCCACTAGCACTAAGTACCCATTAAGGACCCATTAGGCTCAGAGCAGGAAGACCCCATTTCTACTGCAGACCCATTAGAGCCACATTTGTTTCCACCTGTTCTAGGGAAATCCGTATTAAATGAGTCCTTCAGGAACTATAATCCAGATTTCCTATAGACCTCATTAAAGGGGTCTACAATGGGGTATTCAGGCATCAAATCCGGATTATATGGAGCGTGTTTTGCCTGATCAGGCAATGGGGTCGGGGGGGGTCTGAGGGGGGCACCCATGGGGGTGTGCCCTGAAGCTCCGAAGCCTGTGCATAATCTCCAAAGACCATTCTGAAGACTGCACCAAAGGAAACTCCAGAGAATGGCACAGGCATTGAAGATGACCTGTCAAAGCAATGCTATTTCTACAGAGTTCCATCCAAAGCTCCGGAGAATCTCCAGAGCGATTTGCCACAATCTTCAAAGATTCTCTGGAGCTGCTCCGGAAGATCTTTGAAGAATCTCTGGAGCGTCAATGGAGTTTGCACACAAACGCACACCGTGGCGCCCCCAAAAAACATGGGTGATGGGCAGGCCCCATGTGGGTAGATTCAGATTCGCCACATGGGTGTTCCAGCGTTTCCACTGTGAGCACGCTAGCACCCATTGCTATTGGATGCTACACCGCCTATGGAGTTGCATCAGTTTCCTCCTTAGATCTGGATCTGCTAAATCCGGATTAGCTGAAGGACCCATTCCTTAGATCCGGATCATCTTAGATCCAGATTAAGGGAGGTAAGTGGAAAAAACCCCAAAATCTGCATTGGTAATGGTGCTGGTCTTGCCCTTCTCCCAGCCTGACAGATCTAAACTCGGGGTTGCATTGTCATTCTGTTCTAGTTAACAATATTTATCCATAAGTGGTACAGGAAACTCTCACTACTTATAGTTTCCCAGTTCTCGGATTTCACTCACCTATGAATGGAAAATGAGACCTGTTCTTACTACTTGCAAAGAAAGGTCTCGCATACATGACACCATTTTGCAGAGAATGTTATTTTGAGAGTGTTTTAGGAGGCGGGGTGAATATAACTGTGTGTCTGCATTCACAGTTTTGGCATTTGTGAGGGTTTCCAGGGACAGAGCACTCACAAATGTTGACAGCTCACTATATACAGTTTTAAAATAGACTGTTTCAAACTGGTATGTTTTTATGTCCTTTATGGAAGAATTCAGTGCAATTGGACATGAGCATGAAGTCTTACTCCAAGAATTGCTCTTAGGAAAAAATATATCTTTTTTAGGTAAGTTTTCCTATTTTAATGTAGTATGTAAATACTGGACATCTTGGTTACTGTTTACAAAAGAGGTCTCCACAGATATCCTGTATTAGGTAGTAACAGAGGCTGAGAAATGATTGATGCAATACATGTTATCTTTTATTGATTTAGATTTGAGCAGGAACTAAGTTACCTAATACTCTATACTACACATGCACAAGCTAGCAATTAATATTTTATAGAATAAGTAGCTGGAAAAATGCTTTAATATAGGCTGCTGTATTACTTTTGGTGTCATGAGATATTAGCCATAATCTAGGTCTTAGGAGACTTGGAAGAAGGCATAGGAAACATTTGCTGCATAATGTATTTTTAAAAATTCAAACATACTAGAGAGATTCACTGATTTCTTCATAAGTAGGTTTATTTTCTCATATTTTTTAGTATATTAAATCCTCTGAACTCTCATCAATAATGATGTTGAATACTCACTTATATTAGGATACAAATGTTAACAACCATAGTATTATTAATATTACAATTAGCAGTTGATTAAAGTGTTGCTGTTAAAGAATATTGATAGTTTGCCTTTTGTTGATGAATCACAATTTCTTTCTTACCCTCTGGATAACCTGGTCTGACACCTTCGAGTATAGGATGGGATAAAAATGCAAATAAATAAATCTGTTGTGATGAATGATAACACCAATGTGAACAGGATTGTAATTCTAAAATTACAGATGTTCAATGAAAAGGGTTTTTTTTTTCCCCCGGGGTAAAAACATATATATATTTTAAAAAGCATGTAAATATTAATTGCATGTAAATGCTAGGGACCCAAATATCTAAGGGAGCATCTCTTCGCATACGTATCTGACCATCAGTTAAGGTCCGCAGGAGAAGCCCACTCCAGTAGCCTGCAAGGGGCATGTTGATAGGGACTTATTTGTGATAGTACCCAAGTTGTGGAGTGATTTCTGATTAGACCCATTACTGCCCATATTTAGACCATTTCCACACTTGCTGAGGCTATTCTGTGCTAAGGTGTGATGTCTCCATCCAGGACAGGCAACCCATCCCAAGGTGGGACAGATTTCCAGCATCCCATTTCAGCACTGTCTACTTTCTGGACAGGCCAGCCTAGTCTTCAAAATTCCCAGACAGGGCCTTTTTAGTGGCACTTCCAAAAAGAGGCCACCAAACCTTCATGGTCCAAAAGAAGGTGCAATGCATTTGATAGTGAATGTTAAGTTCTCTGTATCATGCATACTCTGCATGATTAGGGTAACTGTATATGTCAGGTAAAGTACCTGACATGCCCTGGCCTCTTCTGCCATCTGTTGAAGCACGAACAGCACTTCAGCACATCCCTACTCTTGAGGTTGCGTGTCGTATGTAAAAGAGCTGTAGGGTTTGTTAAGCAGCAGAAGCCTACAATCCCTTTTTTATACAAAACACAGTGAAACAATGCAGAAAGATTTCACAAGCATTATTGTCCTAGGCTGTGTTCAGACATAACAGAAAGGGGCACATCAGAGGCGTCTTGGAGAGACAGCGGCTGTGGTCACACCTAAAGTTTAATCCAGTTTCAGGCTACCTTCAGAGCGAGAGAATGCATCAGCAAAGTGACCAATAATTTTCTTTCCACATTATCTATCCCAAAAGTGAATGTTCTGAGTTCTTTAACACTGAAAGAAAACCGCTTGTCACTTTGCTGATATATTCTCTCACTCTGAAAGTGGACTGAAGCTGGATTAAACCTCAAGTGTGACCACAGCCAGTGTGTGGTCCTTGTGTTCCCAAGCCTTCTCTGACCCACCTTTTCTAACATAGAATGTTCAGGAGAGGGGAAGGGACAGACTGGTGTGTGAACAATCCCACCTCAAAGCCTTCTCTAAGCCAGGTCGGAGATGCTGCTTTTTTGTGTGTACTGTCTGATCACAACCCATTTTGAAATCAGATTTTTATATTTATTTTTGTTCCTACATAAGTTGTGGGAAAAGTGCAATTGTCTTCATTCTGATAATACTAGCTTCTCTTAAAGTCTAGAATTTCTTTGTTTTGATTATTTTTTTGGTTACAAAGTACTGTATGACATATTGAATTAATGATGTTTATAATGAAGACATAAAATGCAGAGATGACAAAGAAGCAGTTATATATTCATGTATTGGGTTTGCTAAGAAGGTTCATTTAATCTGACACAGCACTGCATGTATAAGAAGGCTATGTATGAGTGCATTAGTAATTTTTGTATTCTTGTTCGGAAGGAAATTAATTATTCTGGTCTCTTGTTAAAAAAATAATACTATTTTATATAACTTTTTTTCTTCATAAAGCTGAAGATCAATTACGTGCAAAGGGGTATGACAAAACACCAGACTTCATACTGGAAGTGCCCGTTGGTGAGTCTGTGAAGTTTTGAATCTTTGTAGGGAAATCTGTTTACAGAACTGCATCATAACTTACTATAAACTATTAAAGCTTTCCTAAAAGCACATGAAATTTAAAGGTTTTTCTTCTGCTTTAGCTGTAGAAGGGCATGTCATTCACTGGATTGAAAGCAAAGCCTCTTTTGGTGATGAATGCAGCCACCAGGCATACCTACATGACCAGTTCTGGAGCTACTGGAATAGGTAGGTTAAATTTTTTAGTCAATTAACCTATAACTTATGGAAATGTCTGTAGCTTGGTCGTAGACCAAATGGCCTGTAAAGCTGAGGCTTGCTGGTTTGATCTCCGGCCTCTCCCTTGTAGTAGACAACAGCAAATCACTTCTGTATCTCTGCTAAATAAACTGCATAGAGGTGCCCATGAAGTCAACCAAGAGTTGGACACAACTTGGTGGTACGCAACAAAAAAAACCCTACAAGCAGCATGTCTTGATTACTGTCAACACTATTAGCAGCAGTTTTTGGCTTTTCACATGAATAAAAAGTGAAACATGAATACTCAAATAAAATAAATGTATCTTTGATAGCCAAACATGTTGATACATAGCTCTGTGTTATCTGCCTTGCCATTGTGTCTAGGCCTAGTGTCTGTGTGTATATTTGTTAGAGTGGAGGTGTGCCTCTGTATCTGCTAATCTGATTACCATGGTTTCACTTATCCGCAGTCAACCAGATCAGCCTCCTCCCACCCCCACCGGTGCCATTAGGCCTCCCAAAGACTTCCCAGAGGCCTGGTGCAGTTGGAAATGGCTCAAAATCTTACATGATTGTCCATGATTCCTGGGAAATCCCACATGACTGCAAAAGTTAAAATGTAGCTCCTGCAGTAAAACTCCGCCCACCTGTGTAGCAAAAAAGAAGGAAAAAGGGGGGGAGCAAAGCTCCTTCAGCTCTTTCTCTTATCCTTCCATGGCAGATATAAGGAGAAGACTCCTAGACTTCTCGAAACCATCTCTTCTCTGCCTTTTTTATAGCCAGAAATTGGGGGGAAACCCCCCCTGCTGATTATAGTTTTTGTTAATGAATGAAACATGTACCTGTCTATAGTTTTCCAAAAAAGATGCAAATCAGCCTAACAATATCTCCAAAAGTCCTTCCTGAAAGGCAATCCAGGTCTCCCAAGAGAAGTTAGTTTTATGCTAACATGTTTCCTTGGGCAATCCTGGTCTTATTGTTTCCTTAAGTTAAAGTACAATGGAATAGCTTCATATGTGCTTAGCAGACTCTTACAGCCAAAATACTCAGGATACCTTCATAAGATTCACCCCCTCAGGAGCATCTGAATTATTTTCTTGAGGCAAAAGATATTATTCTCCTCCAAACCTCAGCGATCAATCGTTAATGTCAATAGAGCCAATATTTTACCATTCTTTGTCCTCTCTGGTAGTCTTGATTTACCAACTTAAGTGGCCCATTAGATCCAGGAAACCAACAGCAATTTGTAACTCAATGGAGAGATCTGCCTTTTCTTTTGCAAAATGCCACAGATCCTTTCTTTGCTTTTGGAAACATTTTAAAAGTCCAAGGCTTTTATTCCAAGTTAATGGTCCAACCTCTTCTTATTCCAATTGAGGCCAAATCCCAAAGCTCTGATGGAACCACACCTCAATCTTAGAAGGCACTGCTTTACACCAGAACTTTTCCCAATCATATTTAGCCAATTCTTTTTTTTAATAATCATAACTGGTATCACCACCAGGTGGTGCCCCCGGGTATATCTGTCCCTGACTTCCTTCCAGTCCCAGTTAGTCTCGTTCGCTTGGCCGAGCTTATACAGACTGATCTGTTGGCTTTTTGCTTTGTTTCTCTTTTGGATTTCCTCCTCTTCAGCTATTACCTTTATGCCCAGAATGGCTTCTGGTGCCAGTAAACATTGAATTTATTTATCCCTTCGGTGCCCCTGGGGGCTGGAAACATAGCTTGGGCTCAAGGCTGGGGAATTTTGGAGCGGCAGACCCCCTTTTCTCCTGCCACGTGGCAATCCCTTTTCAGCTGAGGCTGCAGCCATGGCCATTTGTTTGCCAATGATTCAGGGCGTTCTTTTACTGGCTGCACCGCTTTAGCGATATGGCCATGTGGCGCACTGGGTGCACCTCCCACTGGTTGCTTTGGCAGCTGCAGGACACACTAGCTTGCAACCTTGTGGCAGCTTTCATTGTGCTTTTTTTTTTTTTTTTTTGCAACCTTTAGGCCATGTTCTCTTTTGTGGATCCCTGTGCCATGTGCCTGGACCTGAGCCTGTATTGGGGCTGGCAATAGATCCTTCTGTGAGGTGGTCTCTTGAGGCGAATCTACTATGATTCTTTCACCAGGTTGCCCTCTCCATCGACCTGTTAGGGCTGGGGTTTTATGAGGTCTGGAGTCCTCTGGGATTCTATAGACTGGGCTGGTGCCTTGAGGAGGACAATTTGGCATGTTGTCACCGAGTGGTAGGCCCTGGCATTTATATAGAGGCTGGACTGCATGTTGTTGCTTATCTGGTCCTCTTCTCCTGGCCCTTGCCCCTCTGGGGGCCATGAATGAGATTCAGCACCCTTTGAAGGGGGGCTTAGAGATTAAAACTTTGAGATAGCAGGTTTGGTCCTGGTGTTCCTACTGTTCTTTAGCCTCCCAGTTTCTCCCTCTGTTGGGAGACATCTTCTACAGCCAAGATGAAGATCTCTGCTTCTGAAGAGAAGGCTGTGGAGGTGCATGATTTGGTGGGAAAGTCTATCTCAGCTACTGGTAGGCACAGTGGTACATTGAAGGCTGCACCAAAGGCTGCTAAGATTAAACAAGCTAAGGAAACAGGGGCCCAGAATTGTACACAGAATCAGTCATAATTCATCTGAGCTCCCAGGAATGGATGATCATGTAAGTAACAATGTTCCATTTTTGCCAAACTCTCCAACTTTAATTTACAGAATTAATTTTTCTGTATCCATATAAGTTGTATCTCAGATCACAAATGATGTTGATATTAAAAGCAGTGATATCCAACCTGGAGTATGCATAACCCCCAGGGTACAACCCAGGACATTCAGAGGTACATGAAAGAAATTGAACATGGCAGAAAATGCACATATAAATTTGAAATGAACTGCAACTATATTAATTAATATTTTGCTAATATGAAGGGTGCACTTTATGGAAATTGGGCTGCCAACAGGTATGCAAGTGAAAAAAGGCTGGGATTCACTGCTGTAATGGATCACAGCTGATGAGAACAAAATCTGTTTTTGAGTAAACAGCTTTCCCTGGTGGGTTGTGTTATTATGGCTGCTTTTTTATCCCTCCACTATTGGCTTGCCCACTTGCTGTCAAAATCTTCCAAAGCAAGCAGGCCTCTGAACAGGCAACTAGATGAGCAGACAGTAAGGAGGATGAGAACTGGTTGGAAAAAAAGAGATGGCAAAATACTGTGTATGAGAATGATCCCAGTCTCAACAGCTGGGTTTACAGTTGTACATTTAGAGAGAAGGCTGCTGAATAGTTCAGAGGACTGCTATAGTATTTTATTGGGCGATCAAATGAATCTTGGATACCCCAATTTCACTAGTAAATGAATTGCACGGAGAGTTGCATTACAGAGTGCTTCAGTGGCTTGGGGCATTATTGAAAAACAGAGTGCCCTGATTTATACTGACAGAAGCCCTTTCTGCTGAGTCAAAGTTACCTTTGCATAAAAACCTTCCTTCAGGAGCAGTACTTTGCCTTCACATTTGATCAGATCAGAATTAACAGGGATCAGAATTATAAAAAGGAATAGAATGATTAATTCTTTTTTCCCCCTTGCTAACAGACTTTGAAATATCAAAGCCTTTGGTACTGTAGAGAGTTGGTTCTCCTCTTTGGTACAGCTGTTGTTTGTAGTATCCCGGGATCAAAAGTATTGCCTTGTGATTCCTTATTTGAGATCAAGAGGACAGACTAATATTCCGGTATGAGGCATTCCTAGAAAGTGGGAACGAGGTCAAAGTCATGCACAGTCATCATTAACACTAAAGAGGCAGCCTTTTTGTTTTTAAAGTTTGAAGGTGCTCCTGTTTGTAGCAGTGTCACTACATTGTTGCTATGTCACTGTCTGCCACTCATGAGAAAGCAGTCAAATAACAGATAACAGATCTTGCCAAAGTTGTTAGGTGTGGACTGAAGAGTGGTGCACAAGCATTGGACATCTTAGCTGTGGTTAGTTCCTAGCCTCAGAAACCCATGGAAACCCATTTTGATGGTGGAATCGGGTGTGCTGCAGAAACGGGATTCTAGTCTACATGTTCTTGGATTACTGCTAGCCTTGTTAAAACAGGTCTTCCAGTACCTCAGTCTAGGTGGCCATTTTGGCTGCCTAGACTGGGCTATGTTATGTCCAGTGCAGATACAGACTGCTATCAGGGGGTGGGGGCTCCACTTAAGCCAGTTCCCAAGTGGAAGGGAAGTCTCTAGACCTCTTCATGGACCAACTTGAGGGTAAGTGTGAAAAAGCTCATAGTAAATAATATTTTCTGCAGAATAATCTTCTCTCCTGCTTGGTTTTTCAGAGACTTCTCTTTGAGAGCTTCCAAAATTTTGCTGGTTTCCCCCCATTATTGTTTTTTCAAGTATATCTTCTGCCAAAACTACCATTTCCAGCAACTCTCCTTCATCCTTGTCTGGATTAATGTAGCACTTTTATGATACTGTTGTAGTGGGGGCAACCTCAGCATAGTCTTGCTTTCTCATCCCTAAAAGTCATTTTAACTGTCTTTCAGCTTTAGCACTTTTGGCGGACCCACTTACCTTCCTTGATGGAGGACCAATTGGAGCTCCATCCTGGGTTCATGAATGGACGCTGAAACTGTTGGCATAAATGCACCCAGAGATAGTGACTCATCTATCCAGAAATTTGATAGTAACTGAACTGCCCAGATTGCACAATTGGACAGTACACGAGGACAGTGCAGGGATCAGTGCTATCTAGAAAGAAGCAGTATTAGTAGAGGAGGCAGCCATTGTTGATACTTGGGAAGTTTTCAGATACAACCATTGAATGAACAATCTCCTTCATCTTTTCTATGTTTATGAGACAGAAAAATTCTAAGAGCTTAGAAGTCATCCAGCTTTATGCTCTCTCCTTCTGTTACATGGAATTTAAGAAACTGAGAACTCCTCATGGGCTTTCTATGGAAGAAAAGTTTGACTGTGTCTTTAATATCATTTATACAACTTAAAATTTTATTTTTTAATATAAAGACTGGTTCTCCAGGTTTTGCCGACTTGATGGATCCACACACTGTGGCCTATCGCATATATTCAATGAGATAATTCATTATTAGCTGGAAAGTCTTAATCTTTTCTAGATTGTCCAGAAGGGAAACTAGTCCAGGATTCAGTAGCTCAACTGCCAATAGACATCTCTAGTGGGATGCATGTCATACTAGTCTTGTATGTTCTGTGCTGGTTGCCTGTTCGCTACTGAGACTAATTCAAGGTGTTGACTTATAAAGCCCTGATTAGCTTGGAAACCAAATATCTGAGGAAGTACCTTCTCTAACACAGATCTGCCCAGTTTTTAAGATCATATTTGCATAACTCAGAGATTCAAAGACTGGAGGCACATGAGAGGACCCTTTCTGTGATCGCCCCCCAGACTTCAAAATAGCCTTCCTTTGGAAGTATGCCAGGGGACAACATTATATGTTTTTCAACAACTAGCCAAAACTTATCTCTTTACCCAAGCCTCTGATATATAATTTTCTCCTAATGTTCTCATATACTGGTAGAAGTATCATGTGTCACAGTTTTTATTATAATTCCTTCTCCAGGTACTGTATGATTTTAAAATTAGTTTTATATTGGTTACATATATGAAGTGTTGTAGCCTACCCTGAGGGTATAAAGTGGGACATATAAATGCAATAATAAATAAATAATAAAATTTCTGGCAGGTAGAAATGAATATATCTTTTAGCATGCCAGGCCGTTGTGGCCCACAGACCAAAACTGCAGTGGGAAAAACACAGCTTTAGCTGGAAACTTACCTTCCATTCTGCTAAACTACATTTTGATCTGAATAAAACTAGGAGCCTTGCGCTTCCTACCACATTCCAAGGAGTATTACATAAGCCATTTCTGCTGCCATATTTGCACACTTTTTGGCAGCATTGTAATTATTTGGGCATTGACTGTTTTTTACCATATGAAAACTTTTTCAGCGGATATGCCATGGAACCGTCTGCACCTGTAACTCTGCTGTGGCTGACTCTATCTAAGCCAGTGGTCCTCAACTTTCCTAATGCCACGACCCTTTAATACATTTCCTCATGTTGTGGTGATCCCCAACCTAACCCTAACCCCCAACCATAAAATTATTTTCGTTGCTACTTCATAACGACCCCTGTGAAGGGTTAGATTGACTCCCAAAGGGGTCCTGACCCACAGGTTGAGAATACTGGTCTAAGCTATCTATCCATCTGTGTTTTGTAAGGGGATGGTGAGGATTTTAAAATGTATGACTATATATTCTGATATTCTTTATTATTTTGTTTTAGTTGAATTTAATACTTAAATTACTTTCCCAAATGTTGTGTTTGCATGTTCTGCTGTAATACTGAATGAATGCACCAGTATCATTAGGATACCAATTAATTAATAATTACTAACTATATCATTTATAGTCACTTACAGTAAGCAGGGATGCATTCAGTTTACTTTTTTCCATTGTGTGCAAGTCTGGCTCCAGTATATCTAGACTAGGTTTTTTAGTGAGTTCTAGGAGAAATCTTGACATGATTATTATCGGAAGTAACTCTACTACATCTGAAGACATAACTAACAAAATGTTGTCTCTGACGCTGATATTTGAGTAATGATAATTCTGTATAATGAGAGAAATGTTTCTTCTACGTACTTTGAATAAGAATAGAAATATTCTGTCTACTGAAATCTTTATCCATTTAACTGTAATCTAAGTGTCTTTAATATTCTGCAGATATACAGAAAGAGGTGGGTTCCCAGTTAATCAATAGCAGCAATCTAAATTTCTTTAGCAGATTAACACTGTAATTAACACTGAAGAGTTACTTTCTAAAAATGACACATACACAGTTACCCAAAGTATGTTTACTGAGAAGTTTAAGTTAGGGCCTTTTCACACTTCATTTCCTGTCCGTGGGAATCAAAGTTCAAAATGACCCAAGTATGCTCTAAGTATCTGCACTTGCAGATGCTCATCGCATACTAACCTTCTCCCAACCCATCTGGACACTTACAGCGACCATGGATGGATGTCTGGGCACCACCATTTTCACTTGCAGGTGCCAGTGCCAGTGCGCCTGTATGGTGCTGTCACCACAGCAATTGCATGCCTCTGCAGCAAGCCTGCATAGCACATCATATGTGTTCCTCTAGCATCCAGAAAAGGTGTGGAGGATGTGTCCAGGGCCTTACTGGCTCTGGCGCTAATGCAAGGTAAGTGCACATATAGTGCACTTAAGCCTGCACCACCCATAGTTTATGCAGGGAATTCTCCGACATGGAAGGAGCTGTTTCTGGTGAAAAAAAAAAGGCTTCTTCAAGTGCAGATGCTCCATCTGGGTGAACTACTAGGCAAAGTTCAAATTGGCCCATTGTAACAAAAATGTGCCTCAAAACTTAAGGGATAGCATTCAGGCACTGGCACCTTAATCCAGTTCCAAAGTGCATTCTCTGGCCTTTAATGTGAATTAGAAGTGAGATGGGAACACTGCCATCCTCACCTACCACCTCTAAGTTGTTTTTGAGATGCTTTTAAATGTGTGTGAATGCAGTATTATACTGTTTTTAATGTGACTCCAATGCCTTACAAATTTAGTTTTAGGGAACACTGTTGACGTCAAGCCCTGCTTTGCTGATGCTGTCTCTTCTAAAAAATACTTTGTTTTATTTTACACAGATCATAACCGCAATAACACTAAATTGTTCAGGTAGTAAAAATTGAAAAAGATTTCAAAGATCTCCAGAGGGAGCTCTTGACACTGGGCACTTCAGTCTTAGCAAGAATTCCAGTTATACCTACAAACTGATGGAAGTTAAGATTTCTTGGAGAGACCAGGAAAGAGATATTGCCCTGGCCATACCTGTATAAGACAGGACATCCTATTAATAATTGGAACTGAAGTCATACCAGCTCTGTTTATACATATATTGTTATAGGTCATCCTCAGGCCATCCTTGCTTTGGGTTGCATCACTCACACCTTTCTTCATGATCAATATGAGCCTCCTACGTGGAACTCTTGGCTCTGCACCCCTTTTCCTGTGTCAAATCTATCTCCTTTATTATTGGATGTCATCGTCTCACTCAAGGGAGGTAATGGTGTATGTTTGCAGTTCTTTTTTAATCCTGCTCCCCCATCTCCACGCCCCTTTCCTTTTAAAGTGCTTTTCTTCTTTGTGATTATTTTTTTAAATTTGCAGAAAAACTTTAGATAGAGGAATCATACATATATACTGAGGAGAGAAGGGAAGGTGCCTCGTGAATTCCGTGTGTGTACAATAGCTGAAAGGAAAGACTGGACCCACTCACCAAAGCACAGTTCAGCCTCCTTTAGCCCATATCCCCACTCACAACTGAGGAAGCAAAGCTGGCCTGGGATGCCAGGATGGGGCGAGTCCTCTGAAAAAGAGGACTCTGGTTAGAATGATCTAATGGGTAGGCCAGTTTGGAAAATGAATTGAATAAAAATAATGTGAGTAAAGCAACCTGAGGATGACCTGAAGCCGTCCTAACACTCTCTCTTTCTTCATGTTATCCACATATCTCAACACCATGATAGTCTGATGTTGCAAGGTAATGGCTGGAACTTCTTTTGTTGTGTCTGAGCCATGCAGATGGATAATACCAAAGCAAGGTGCTCTATCCCCATGTACAAAATGGGGGCGATCCAACAGTTCTCAAGACAGTTCTCAACAGTTCTCACTTTTTCTCTGATGCAGGGAGTTTCGTGCTGAAATGACCTCCATAATGACCTGCCAAAATTCAGCATGAGTGTGGAGAAAGTGATTGGCTTTGCAAGTGGTATGTATGGTGTGTGTGTGTGTGTGTGAGAGAGAGAGAGAGAGCACTTAAATATCTGGGGGGGGGGTTGTTTGTTTGTCACACCTGTACAAAACAATATAAGGAAAACCAAAATACTGTTACCAATTGATTTGTTGAGGTACAGTTAACTTGTTTAGAAGTTTTAAGGGGGGACGCTCTTTCTTTAACACATTGTCAATACATTGCAGTTAAAGGCGCAAGAAAATTATATTGGTTAGACGAAACATTGCAGCTCAACAGACTTGGTGGAAATCTTGGGAGTTGCATTTGTCAGGCGTCTATGGAAATTGTTCATGCATACCCAGTATCCAAAGCTTCATTGGCAACCAAAACACAAAGAACTGAAAGGTCATTTTTCTTCCTGCAGCGTGATGGTTTGTTGACATATTTTGACACACTGGTAACAATACTGAAAGGTTTTGACCTTACTGCAACACTGAGGGACCTAGGATTGGTAAATCTTTCTAGTGCCCATGGAATTTCACAAATTCCACATTCTCTTCTTTTATTTATCATGTCTTTCATAGTATTAATAAGCTTGTTTCAAAAAAAGAGGAGGGGCTCTCGAATGAATCTAGAATCATTAATTAGTACCATTTTTTCAATCAGAATATCATTTTCAGAGCAGGGGTGGATTTTAATTTTCTGGATAACACTTATTTAAAAAAACTGAAAGATCTGTGTAATTATTTGTGAGTAGGAAGTTTACTATCTGATTAAAGTTTTGTTCATTTTTTTCTCCTCAAATCAACACAGAAACAGATTCAGTGTGACAAATAAATAGAATAATTGCCTCCTTAAGTCTGAAGTATTTGGATAGTGACATTCCCTTAAATATTTTCAAGTGATATTTTTTATCACTTTTACAAGTTGAACAGTGATAATAATACAGTAGGAATAAATCTATAATTTTGATTATATTAGTCAGTAAATTTCTTTTTAGGGACTTTTTTTTCATGTTATGTTCTTATAACATGCAAGATTAAGACATCACTTACAAATGATCTTGTTGAACAAGTATTACTTTTTCTTTACTTTCCCAAGAGCACACATTATTATATTTTTGTTGTTTGAATTATAGGCCTTTATGTTTTTGCTCTACTCCTTCAAATATTATCATTGGAAGCTGTTCACTAATATAGACAGAGTGCTTTCAGTTTCCATCTACATTACTGCAAGGTTTCAGCTCCAATTTCCTTGGTATTTCTCATTCAGATTAGACAAGCATCTAGGTTTACGTACGATAAGAGCTGACAGCATAGATCCTGCTATGTTTGCCAAAGGCCTGGTCACAGACACTCTACTATGTCAAAGAATGTCAACCCCCACAGACCTTACCTTTCAGAACTCCTTGTAATTTTTAATTGACATTTACATCTGACATTTTGAATGTACATCTTATTGCTGAGCCTTTATCTACATATGAATAGTAAAAACAATTTTCTGAACAGTACTGAAGCATTTGTGGTGCTGATGGTAGTTGATATTTTCTGAAACAAAGACCAAACTATGCACCCCTTTCCTTTGTGTAATTCCATGAGTGCTTTCCTAATCAAATTGCAAAGACTTTGTTGCATATGTGTAGAAATAGGTTAAAAGAAAGTGGAAAAGTATAATCATGTTACATGTAAGACATACTAAATGCACAGCTGCAGTACAAGAACCTACTTGAAAACAACCAACATTACTTCAGATATTTTAAAATACAGTACAGTACACATAAGTGCATGAATAATTACTCTGAGTCTCATTTAAAGCATTTTATCTGAGAAAACAATGTCTGAAGAGCATAATTTATTCTGTGTTCTGGAGTATTTTTCTCTATCAGTTTTCAAAACAGAAGTTTTCAATTTTAAAATTCTCAAATTTATTAAATTATTATGGATAATTATCCTAAATTAAAATGAGGAAGTTCCATTACTCATAAATGTCAATACATAAAGAACTGAATGAAAGGATTTGTCACAAACGATGCTTCTTTTCCTTCTAATTAGTTAATTTACATTTTATAAATTAACAGTAAAATCAGATAGAAGATATTCTAGCAGCATACCACAGCATTACTGACCTGTATTTGTATCTGCCAAATTTAACTTAATTAGAAATGTAGATGCTGTTTGTTTTATCTGTCACAAAGCTCATCTTTAAAAAAAGGCTAGACACACTTTCTTCCCCAACATTTATCATCTAAATAATAGTCTTCCCAAGATGGCAGCCTCATAATAAACTCTTTTCAGTGGAGTGATGGGTAATGATGCTTGCTTGTGAAGGCAGCGAAAAATGTTGTCTAGCCAAATGCATGAATATGATGGCTGAAGAATCTGCGGACTTTCTCAGTCATCCATCTTTTTAGTAGCCTCTTACACATCTGAATATTTTGATGGATGATCTAATAATTGAGTTATCTGTCTTTCTAACTATCAGAGTTGTATAAAAATTATTCTCACATACTACTGAATATTAAATATATTAGACAACGAGAAAATTTTTCAAAAAAAAAGGACAAGGTGTTGAAGGAATTCATGATATAAATTCCCCTAATAAAATAACAAATTGAAACCCAGAGATTTAAACTGTTTGAAATTGTATAAGAAAGTTGTAAATACAGGATAAGAAACTGATAAAACTTTAAAGAAAATGTTGGCATGTGTACAAAATATGTAAAATAACAGTTAACGGCTAATTTCAATGATGAATGTAGTATAATAGCAAATATTTGGGAGATTCTGTATCTAATTAATGGACAGTTCTGTCAGATCTCTTCCCATATGATTTGTGCTTTGCACATAATGCAGGTGGGGTCCACCTTAGATGCATCAAGACCAAGTATCCCTGCTCTCTACCCTGAAAAGGAATAAAATGCAATTGTAACTACTTAGATTGTGATAACATGGAGTAAAAACATTTCTCTCTGTGGCAGCTTAGAGGCAGTACAAAGGTGGTATTACATGTCAGTCTGTTCCTGTCCTTTCTGAATATTCTAGGTTAGAAAAAGTGGATTAGAACTAGAACACAAGGATCAAATGCTGTAGCCTCTGAGATGCTTCTGAATTGCTTTGTTTGTTATGTGTAGACACAGCCTTACTCTTAATGCCTTGTGTTTTCTAAGTCTTCAATGTTGTTGTTAGCACTTGATTCAAAACAAAGAAATATAGAGTTGTCTCTCTGTCCACATTTGCATAAAACAGTAAAGGAGATTATCTAAAAAGAAGGAATGGAACAGGAAGAAAGGTTTAATCTTCTCCCAGACTATCACTTTCCCCCAACAAACCACTAGAGCATACAGGGACCCAACAAGTCCTGCCTATATAAAGTGTCTAGGTGCAGGTGAGGAGCAGGTAAACACTGCAAGGATTGTGCAGGGAACTCATCAGCTCTGTACCCTTGACTTCCCCACTATTTCCATATTCACAGGCAGAGTAATATTTTGTCTGCACATGATGCCTGCACATTCATAACTAATTTCCGTGGTGCTCATACTCTTCTCTGGAGGATTACTTGTCTTGTAATGATACTAGTGGAGGAGAATGAGGGCATCATTTGGACACTAATCTTGTAATCAGCACGAGCATTTGGTTTTTATAAACCATTTAGATAAAATGAGATATTGCTTTCGATATTTGGTTTTGAAGCCAAAAACACATTTGGGAAGGCTGGATAGGAGCTGCAGGTGAGCAAAAAGTAATAGGTAGGGTAGGGTAGGAGGTGGGAGAAGGAGCAAGGCAAAAATAGGGAATGATGTGCGTGACTGGGAATAATTTGATCAACTCTTTTTCTGAAGTGTTTGTGGACAAAGTTTTTGAATACAACTTAAGAAAGTGCAGATTATCAGAAAGGGGCATTTTATCAAACCTACGTGGGATTAGTGCCTTTAACTATAAGATATTACCTGTTCATGCCTGAGAAATTATTTTGTCAGTATGTTACATCCTATCTTCAAATGGAGATCTAAGCAACTCAACAGTAGCAGGAAAACATTTCAAACCAAACACAAGCAATTACAATGTAGCCCATAAAACAGTTGTTAGAACGTAGCTTTAATCCATTCTGTGCCATGGAGAATGGAAAACATTTTTCTTCTTGGTAAATATACAATTAGCTGTAAATTCTATTCTTTTAAAGGACTATTCTATTTGTTTACAGTGCTTAGAACTGACCTTTAGTTTGATGATCCTCCAAACAGAGCGTAATATATTCTTATGGTGTAAGACAAAATATTTTTATCAGCACCAATATTATTAGCTACAAATGTTTAACTCTTTGCAGTCCAGTTCAACTACTTTCCTGATCTTCCTGTGAAAATTCTCAGATAGCTATTGTAAACTTTGTGCATGATATCGTCAAAATAGCCTCCTAGACAGGGATAGCGGTAGGCCTTTTAAAAAATGTCTGCCACTATTTTCCTGTGAGTATACCAGCTTGGAAGCCATACAGAAGCATGCATGCCTCCCTGTTCCAGTTTAGCAGGGGGACCAATTCTGATAGCACACAAAATTATACCACCCAAATGGGTCTCCCTTGGGCTCAGTTGGACCCCTGGAGCAGGCTATGAAGCTTGTTGGATAGCACTGGGGTTATCCCAGAGCAGATGTCCAAAGTAGAGAGCCTTGTTTCATGACAGCTAGATTACTCCAACTAGGAACAGTTTCAGTAGAAACTGTTCCAGCTGGAGCAGGGCAGCCCAGCTAAATGTGGAAGCAGTCTCTAAGATAGTTTGTAAATAGGATTGTTCACATGTATGTCTGGGCTTCCCACCATGAACATTGTAGAAAAAGTGGATTAGAAAAAGTGGATTAGAGATGGGATGAGAACACAAGTGCCACATTGTTTTAGGTGCTTTTGAGACACTTTATCTCTGGTCTAAGCCACAAGAGTTTTTACAATAGAGGACGTGTTTATCAGTGTGTAGAGATTGTTTTTATTTGGAACATAAGGTATATGTTCCAGTACATGGTTCCTACATGAAGGATATTTTTCTGATCAAACAACACACATAAATCCATACAGTTGTACCACTGTTGACATTTCATTAGGATTACTTATCACTTTCCCATTCTATAACACCAAATTATAAAGTATGCATATTCACTGCATGCCATATTTACATTATTTTTGTAATGAAGGGACAAAATTTTGACTTGAAGGAATAACTAGAAGTTTTGCTAAAATTACTAATTTAGTATTTCTTGGGGGTAACAATAGTCAGGAAGCAGTGTCTTCCAAATTAAGCTGTGGTACCAGTGCCACTGGTTCTAGAAGAAATAGATGCTGTAATATGCAGGTTGTATTACTTTAATGTGTTTTGCTTGCTTCTCTGAAGATAGTTTCAGTCATTTCAAGAAGTTTAAGCAAAGCTCCAGACTGGAACTTGCTCAGTAGAAAATGTAATTTGGATATTATTTGAGCTACATTGGCTACAGATTTGTTTATGAATGTGATCAAAGAATACCTAAAACTCATAAGGACCATGAATATCTGAATAAACACTATAACCTTTTTGTGCCTGCTGATGAACAAATAGGCTTTGTTCCACTTTAGAAATGAGGCAAATCAGTCTGAGAGAAGCACACTTTCATTAGCAGTACAGAGCCTTTAGCAGATTTTTTTCCAGTAATAGTCCTTTGGTTTCCCCTCTCTTTATTTTAACTGAAGATCATCATTTGAGAGGACAATTTTTATACATCAGGACTTTTAATGGTCATTAGACCTGATGGCATTATGACACTAGGGGGCTTTCTGCACTTGCCTCTGTTCCAGATCTTGGTCATCTTCTGAGCATATTTTCTTCCCATGCTGGTGCGGACTTGAGGGGCTCGGCCCCTCTAACCTCGGCTGGTAAAATCCATCTGCATGAGACAGCATATTCCAGATCAAGATGCCCCAAATGGTGTACTCGTCCACTTCTGGACTAGAATACCAGTAGACCTTGATAAATCAAACAACAAGGTCTACTGGCATACCGTGACTATAGGGGACCCACCTTGATGGCAGGCCTTGTTGTGCTGTCTAAATGGGCTCCCTCGTAGCTCTGGGGCCAGAAACGTTTGTTTTCAGCAGTCAGATTGGAACCAGCACAGGTAAGTGCAGAAATGTGCTATTTCTGCTTGGAGATGATAAGCAGGAGAAGTTACTAATGCAGGCTTCCATAAGGTTGGTTATTGTAGGATTAGGCAACCAGACTAGATGGGCAAGTAGTCTAATTAAGCAGGACATTTCTTACAGTCCTAAATAGCTGTCTTTTTAGGTTAACTTGCGGGCGCAGAAGTGTAAGCTGCTGTTAGATATTACTTTATTTATATCCCGCCTTTTTCCCAAAGGGACTCAAAGCAGCACACAAAAATTAACAATCAAATACAACATTCCATTCCAAAAATCACATTGTTATATAAAGTATATTTGCTTCTTGCCTTCTAAGTAATCATCAGGGTAGGTATGATGAACTGTATCTAATAGATCTGTTGGATTATTAAAAGAGGGAGGAAATATCTTCCATTGCCATCCCATCCACTTGATAGTCAGCAGTTTACTTTGTTGTTAACCATACAAGCTAAATGGCCTTATCTCTATGTGTGCAAGAACAGAGAAGTTCACATCTGTCCACTCAGTTGGAGTTACTGTCCCTGAAAAAGTTCTTAATTTTCCTTTGCCATCCATTTAGTCAGTACAGAATCTGGGATTGTATTGCACAACAACAGTGTCCATAATATGATTTGGAATGGGGTGACAATTCTGAAAATGTCAAAAATTTAAAAAGCAGTTATCTGGTTTTCCTTGTCTTCTTGTTTCAAATACATTTGCACACATTAAAAGTTATAGCAGCTGGCTTAAACGTGGCTTAGAGATGGGACATGCAGAGTCCAGTGTTACCCATCCACTTCTGATCCATATTAAAGGCTTTTATAAAGATGTATTTTCTGATTTTTATTGTAAATTAGAGGCACTAGTGTTGGGATGCTCCCACTAAGCTGCTCTTAAGCCACACATAACGTATATATAACTATGTGCTGATGAAGTTTTTAATTTCATAGAATCATAGAATGGTAGAGTTGGAGGGGACCTCCTGGGTCATCGAGTCCAACCCCCTGCTCAAGGCAGGATCTCCTATACCATCTCAGACAGATGGCCGTCCAGTCTCTGCTTGAAGACCTCCAACGAAGGGGAACCAACCACCTCCCGTGGCAGCCTGTTCCACTGGTTGATCACTCTTACTGTTAGAAATTTTTTCCTAACATCTAAACTAAATCTTTTCCCCTGCAGTTTCACCCCATTGTTTCTAGTCCTTCCTTGAGAGAGTGAGAACAGGGCTGATCCCTCTGCCTTGTGACAACCCTTGAGGTATTTGTAGACAGCTATCATGTCTCCTCTCAGTCTTCTTTTTGTTAGACTAAACATTCCTAGTTCCTTAAGCCGTTGTTCATAGGACATGGTTTGCAGACCGTTCACCATCTTGGTAGCTCTCCTTTGAACCTGCTCCAGCTTGTCAGTGTCTTTTTTAAACTGGGGTGACCAGAACTGGACACAGTACTCCAGATGAGGTCTGACCAAGGTAGAGTAGAGGGGGATAATAACTTCACGTGATCTGGACTCTATGCTTCTCCTAATACACCCCAGGATTGCGTTTGCCTTTTTTGCAGCTGCCTCGCACTGTTGACTCATGTTCAGTTGATGATCTACCAGGACACCCAAGTCTTTTTCACATGTGCTGCTGCTCAGCCGAATTCCTCCCATTGTATATGTGCTTTTTTCATTTTTCTTGCCCAGGTGCAGAACCTTGCATTTTTCTTTGTTAAATACCATTTTATTAGTTGCAGCCCATTGTTCGAGTTTCTCTAAATCTTTTTGAATCCTCTCTCTCTCTTCTCTGGTGTTTGCAATCCCCCCTAGCTTTGTGTCATCAGCAAATTTGATCAGTTTCCCTTCAACTCCCTCGTCCAGATCGTTTATAAAAACATTAAACATAACTGGGCCCAGGACAGAACCTTGTGGTACTCCACTTGACACTTCCTTCCATTTGGATGTGCAGCCATTTAAAGCCACTCTTTGAGTACGATTACTAAGCCAGTTTTGAACCCACCTTATAGTTGCCTTGTCAAACCCATATTTGATCAATTTTTCAATGAGGATCGCATGAGATACTTTGTCAAATGCTTTGCTGAAATCAAGAAATACTATGTCTACTGCATTTCCTTGATCAACCCATTCAGTGATTTTGTCATAAAATGAAATCAAGTTAGTCTGACATGACTTGTTTGATACAAACCCATGTTGACTACTGTTAATTATTGAATTCCTATCCAAATGCTGACATATGTGTTGTTTAATAATTTGTTCGAGAATCTTTCCTGGTATTGAAGTCAGGCTAACAGGCCTGTAGTTCCCTGGGTCTACCTTCTTCCCTTTTTTGAAGATAGGAACAACGTTTGCCCTTCTCCAATCGTCTGGGACTTCTCCTGTTCTCCATGACTTCTCAAAGATTACAGCAAGTGGTTCAGCAATTACCTCTGCTAATTCCTTCAGTACCCTAGGATGTAATCCATCTGGACCCGGGGACTTAAATTCGTTTAAGTTAGCTAAGCGTTCCCTTACTCTCTCAGTGTTGATTTTGTGTCTTGATTCTCCTAGTCCTTCATCGGTACAGTGAAGGACTGTTGCATGTACATTATCCCTCTTGGAAAAAACAGATGCAAAATAGGAGTTCAGAATCTCTGCCTTCTCAAGATCACTTTCGATCACTTCTCCATTCTCTCCCTGCAGACTTCCCAAAACCTCTTTGACTTTTCTTTTGCTGTTGACATATCCCCAAAACCCTTTTTTATTGTTTTTAGTCTCTCTTGCAAGCCTCAGTTCATTTTTAGCTTTAGCTTTTCTGATACTTGCCCTGCAGATTGTACTGATTTCATTATATTCCTCCTTAGATATGTATCCCTCCTTCCATTTCTTAAACATTTCTTTTTTCTTTTTTATCAAGTTTTTAAGTTCTAGGTTTATCCACCCTGGTCTCTTTAGATGTTTTCCATTCTTCCTTCTTTGAGGAATTGTTAATGATTGCGCTTCTAATATTGCATTTCTCAAAATATCCCATCCTTCTTGGACATTTCTATCCTTTAGTACATTTAACCATTTGATCCCTCCTAACCTCCTCCGGAGTCCATCAAAATCCGCCCTTCTGAAGTCCAACTTTGAAGTCTGAGTCCTCTCATGCTTTCCTTCCCTTATTATCCAGAATTCAAGGATAACATGATCGCTGCCTCCTAATGCCCCAGAAACTCTGATATCCTCCACCATTTCCTCTCTGTTGGTAAGAATTAGATCAAGGATAGCCAATCCTCTTGTTTCCTCCACCACCTTTTGGTACATGAAATTGTCAGCGAGAGAGGATAAGAACTTATTAGACTTGTGACTTTTTCCTGAGCGAGATTCCCAACAAATGTCTGGGTAGTTAAAGTCTCCCATAATCACTATGTCATGCTTTCGTGAAAGTTTAGCCATCTGGTCTAGGAAGAGGTCATCCATATCTTCTGTTTGTCCAGGGGGCCTGTAATAGACTCCTACAATGGTATCCTTTCTGTTGCTCTCTCCTTGAATTCTTACCCATACCGATTCTACTGAGCTTCCACTCTCTGAAACTTGAACCTCTGAGGAGACAATTTCTTTTTTAACATACAGCGCAACACCCCCTCCTCTTTTGTTAAGTCTGTTTCGCAGAAACAAGTTGTAGCCTTCGATGTTTGTGTTCCATTCATGTGTGTTATCCCACCAGGTTTCCGTAATACCTATGACATCATATTTATCTACCTGGGTCAGGATCTCCAGCTCCCCTTTTTTATTTCTCATGCTTTGGGCATTGGTGTAGAGGCATTTTAGTTTGTAATTGATATCTATTGCGAGCTTGCCTCCTCTGTTTTCCTTACAAAATTCATTGGTACTATTTTTGGGAGTAAGAATATCGCCTGGTTTGATTGACTGAGTATTTTTGCTTGACTTTTTGTTATCCTTCCCCTTTTGTTTTAGTTTAAAGCTCTCCTAATAACCGAAGCAAGGCGCTTCCCGAATACATTCTTTCCTGTCCCTGTAAGGTGCAACCCATCTCTTGCAAGGAGTCCGTCATATAGGTAGTTTTCCCCATGGTTCAGAAATCCAAATCCTTGCTGCCGGCACCACCGACGTAGCCACTTGTTCACCTCAAGAATCCTATCCCTTCTACTTTTATCGTGACCATCCACTGGAAGGATAGATGAAAAGACTACTTGTGCTCCCAGTTCCTTTACTTTTCTGCCAAGATCTTCAAAGTCTCTGTAGATGTTTTCAAAGTGCTTTTTTGCCGTATCATTTGTGCCTACATGTATGAGTAATAATGGGTAGTAGTCTGTAGGTCTGAATAGCCTCGATATGCTATCAGTTACATCTTTGATTCGGGCCCCTGGGAGACAGCACACCTCTCGTGAGTTACTGTCAGGTCTGCAGATAGTTGCCTCTGTTCCTCTTAAAAGTGAATCTCCCAGGACCACTACTCTCCTCTTTTTCTTTGCAGTACCATTTCTTCCTCTCCATTCCAGAGGTTTCTCAGTGCCTATTGGAGTAATATTTGTGGACCTTGTCGTCGACTCTTCAGATGTGTTGTTCTCCTGACTGAGTATCTGGAACTGGTTGTTTAATTGCAAGGGTTCCGAATGTCTCCTGTTCTTCCTGCTCCTTTGGGTCACATGCTTCCATAACTCAGTTTCTGCAACTACAGAAGGATGTTCTTCTATCCCTTCATTTTGAAGTGTTTCCTCCATGCTGTCGAGGAAGTTCTCTTCTTCTCGAATCTGCTTCAGTGTTTTGACTCTCTCTTCTAGACTTTTAACTCTTTCCTCCAGGAGAGCCACAAGCTTGCATTTGTGGCAGGTAAAATGTTGCATCTGTTGTGGTAGGTTCATAAACATGCCGCATACATTGCATGTGACGATACAGGTGTTCTCGCCTTCCATATTGCTTTAAGGGTAAGGATTTTAAAGATGTGATGCTAAGGTCTGAATGTTTTTTTTTTATCCCACTGTACCTTTTTTTTAATTTTTGTTTTTTGTTTTTTGTTTTGTTTTGTTTTTTAATTTCGGCGCGCGGGCCGTTTCTATTTAAGCCCTGCTGAGCAGAGTAACTCCTCCTCCCTGAGGGTGTGGCTAATTCCTAATGGTCTGCTGCTCTGATTGGTCTGAGAAAGCTTCTACCTCACGCCGTGTGCTCTAAGAAAAACTTCCTGTTTCTGTCTCACGCCGTGTGCTCTAAGAAAAACTTCCTGTTTCTGTCTCACGCCGTGTGCTCTAAGAAAAACTTCCTGTTTCTGTCTCACGCCGTGTGCTCTGAGAAAAACTTCCTGTTTCTATCTCTCGCCGTGTGCTCTGAGAAAAACTTCCTGTTTCTATCTCTCGCCGTGTGCTCTGAGAAAAGCTCCTGCTTCCACTTCACCCAAGCTGGAACTGACTAACTCCTCCCACTTGAGCTTCTATTTAAGCCCTGCTGAGCAGAGTAACTCCTCCTCCCTGAGGGTGTGGCTAATTCCTAATGGTCTGCTGCTCTGATTGGTCTGAGAAAGCTTCTACCTCACGCCGTGTGCTCTAAGAAAAACTTCCTGTTTCTGTCTCACGCCGTGTGCTCTAAGAAAAACTTCCTGTTTCTGTCTCACGCCGTGTGCTCTAAGAAAAACTTCCTGTTTCTGTCTCACGCCGTGTGCTCTGAGAAAAACTTCCTGTTTCTATCTCTCGCCGTGTGCTCTGAGAAAAGCTCCTGCTTCCACTTCACCCAAGCTGGAACTGACTAACTCCTCCCACTTGAGCTTCTATTTAAGCCCTGCTGAGCAGAGTAACTCCTCCTCCCTGAGGGTGTGGCTAATTCCTAATGGTCTGCTGCTCTGATTGGTCTGAGAAAGCTTCTACCTCACGCCGTGTGCTCTAAGAAAAACTTCCTGTTTCTGTCTCACGCCGTGTGCTCTAAGAAAAACTTCCTGTTTCTGTCTCACGCCGTGTGCTCTAAGAAAAACTTCCTGTTTCTGTCTCACGCCGTGTGCTCTGAGAAAAACTTCCTGTTTCTATCTCTCGCCGTGTGCTCTGAGAAAAACTTCCTGTTTCTATCTCTCGCCGTGTGCTCTGAGAAAAGCTCCTGCTTCCACTTCACCCAAGCTGGAACTGACTAACTCCTCCCACTTGAGCTTCTATTTAAGCCCTGCTGAGCAGAGTAACTCCTCCTCCCTGAGGGTGTGGCTAATTCCTAATGGTCTGCTGCTCTGATTGGTCTGAGAAAGCTTCTACCTCACGCCGTGTGCTCTAAGAAAAACTTCCTGTTTCTGTCTCACGCCGTGTGCTCTAAGAAAAACTTCCTGTTTCTGTCTCACGCCGTGTGCTCTGAGAAAAACTTCCTGTTTCTATCTCTCGCCGTGTGCTCTGAGAAAAGCTCCTGCTTCCACTTCACCCAAGTGTATAAGAGTATGAAGTACACTTTGCAACAGAATTATCCTATGGATCATCATCTAAAATAGCATGCCATGCAGCCTATTTTTATCTCACAACTTCTAAAATTATTTTAAAAATATGTCTTAAGGAACATATTTCCTGGATCTGTTTCCAGAGAGCAAAGTATCCTGGCAAATGCCCACTCTCTGGGCCATATCTGCTACACAGATGAAAGTTAAGTGATTTCTATGTTTGCATAATCCACTTATTCCCCATTAAGGTCAGTGGTATGACAATTTTGCTCTCTAAGCATCTTATTGAATGCTGCAGTGAGAATTTGTGCAGCCATCAGACCTTTTATATACTTTGGAACTAGCTTACAACATATACTCAAGGAAGTTGCATGTTAATCCATCGTAAGATAATTTGGGTAGTACCTTACCAGGGTTAGAGATAACAGAAACTTCTGTTTTTTTTCACTTATATCCTGCCTTCTTCCAGTTCTGAAAATTAAGGTGATATATATACCACAGGCTTACCATTGCATCCACTATCCATGTTTGTATCTGCTTAGGTTGGGCAATGATCAACTGCTCAGTATACTATTTTAAACTTTTGTTCTCCAATCTTTTAAACTACCGTAAAATATCTGTGTTCCTGCTGGATTTAAATTTTACTAATGCAACATCATTAATCACTGATCTTCAATATAAATGGTAAGACTTTTTTAAAAAAATGAATTTTCCTTTTTCATGAAGACTGTTGTTAGCTACTTCAGTTCTTTGATTTGCATCATGATTAAGGAAATGAAAATGTTATCATTATTGATAGACCTGTGTGATGGCATTTCAAGCTTCTATAAGCTGTGATGCTGAAAAAAAGTTGTCAGCCACTATTTTTCTAAGTTTTGTCATTTATCAAAAGGAGCCAATCTGCCGCAGGACGATCTCTATGGACATTCCTATTTGTGTGGCCTGAGCCTGTCTCTTCAGGTTTCAGTATTTAGGTCTGATGTGTAGTTAGTTGTTATCAAAGCTAATACTGTCTGAAAGTCTAGGCTTCTAGTGGTCACACAACCAACATGAAGATTTCTTCAATGTGACTAATATTATTAAAGACAGTATCTCCTTTAACTTGAGTATTGCTTCAGTGTCTGTATCAATTACATCTTCTAGCTGCATTCTGTTTAATGTTTTCTTCCAAGTTTGTGTCAATGCATTGTATATCCATAACCTGAAAAACACTTTAGTATTAGTAGGTTTAGTTGTGGGATTTCAATTTAAAATGACACTATTTAAAGCTATTGGTAAATCATACTCAGGGCAGGCCTCCTGCTGTATACTATCCTAATTTTCACAAACAGTACTGAGGCTTTTTTTTTCCAGAATATGGATTAATACACTATCCGATCTTTGTAAATGCTTTTCTCTGCATAAAATGTTTCAGATTTCTTCCAGTTGCAGTTAAGGTTAACTTTGCCATATTAAGTATATTTAACAATTATTTTAAATGTTTAATAATAATAATAATAATAATAATAATAATAATAATAATAATAATAATAATAATAATAATAATAATAATAATGCCCGACTAGTGATATAATACGAAATCCAGCATAGTGATTTCATTTGCTGTGTGTAACTGTTGTTTTACATAACAACAACAACAGCTACAACAACAACAATAATAATAATAATAGGAGCAGGAGGACATCTTAAAATACACTGTTTTACATAAATGAGCTTATTGGAGAAATATATATGACATAAAAACAATGGTTAAACATCTTCTGCTTTAAAAAAAACATCTGCTAACATTCAGTTTCTTTCACAGCTTGTTAAAAACTGTACATGTTGATTACTGAACTCAAAATGTAAAATTAAATTTTAACACTGAATGAACAACTTGACTCTTACTCACATACTGTATATTCTGGAGTATAAGACTACTTTTTAACCCAGGAAAATCTTCCCAAAAGTCGGGTGTCGTCTTATACGCTGGGTGTCGTCTTCTTATATGGCGAGTATATCCCAAACTCTATATTTTAACAGGAAAAGTTGGGGTCGTCTTATACGCCCAGTCGTCTTATACGCTGATATATGGTAGTTAACATTTTGATTATTTGTAATCATATTGACTGTATTGTAACACTAAAGGAGTCTGGAATTTTGCACTCTGCCTATAGATGGAGATGTTTTTGTTTTTCTTAATTGTGCAATAGTGGTACCTGTGATTTTTGGAGATCCTGAAGCTCTCACTCTACTTGAATAAAGACAGTGATGGCAGTGAGTTTCTGTCCAGAGTTAATCAGCTGCAGAATTTGTAAACTGCATATATGTCAGAGTTGAAAATGTTAGCACTCTAGTAGAAGCTTGAAAAGGTTAGATCTGATAAAAGCCATCAGCAGTTAAAGAATGTGATTTATGGGACTGTAATGACACAAAATGCCTCATTTATCACTCCTTTATAGATAGGTTAAGGTTTCAGTGTCATACTTTAAAAACTTGACCACTTAGAATTGTCAAAATAGGTCTTTAATTGCCCATCATGCTTTTCAGTTTGAATTTCCTTTGATAGTATTTTTTGAAAATTCTCTTTATTTCTGTGGCTTTCTCCACAATTTTGTTTAGGTTTTTTTTTCATATTTAATAGTTTTATGATGTGTCTATTCTGTGCATAAGTCCTGTGTATGTACTGTATATTGTATATGTAGGAAGATGAAACAAAACTGATTGCATTTTTTTACTAATTTTTTCAAATACTTATGATTTTCTGTTTGTAATATTGGTTTATTGCTATGTACGATAATTATTTGATTAGTTACATGTCATTGATTGTTACAGCAGCGCAATTGCCATTAATTTAATATGCAAAATGATAGAAATTTACCTTGATTTTTTATCTCAAAAAGGTGTAAAATATTGTCCTCAACGTCTTCATAGTGTGTATCCAAGTTTATAGCTTTTGTTCATTCATCACATTCCAGAACCATTTGTTATGATGCTTTATTATTTACACTCCTAGGCAGTGCTGTAATTGAAGGTGGGAAAGCAGATTTGTCATTCATGAAAGTACAATTTTTAAAAATCACAAACTTTAGCATAAATGCCAGATGATGCTAAAGGACATCTGGGGGCTCTCACAGTGTTTGTTCCATTCAAACTGCTTACCCTCATATCTAAGAGAAATTCAGATGAATTGACAGTAGGAGATTGAATGTAGCATGAAGGAGCAGGATTGGATCATAATTATAGCAAAGACTGGGGTTTTTGGTACTCCACTAGAAGTAGCAAGGACCAGGAACATAAGAAATCTGCAGAATTGCACATGAAATCCTACCAGTAGGGCATAAGGCCCTGTGAGCCAGTTTGGTCTAGTGGTTAGGGAGCCGGACTCTTATCTGGGAATACTGGATTCGATTCCACACTCCCCCACAAAGCCTAGTGGGTGGCCTTGGGCTAGTCACAGCTTTCTTCTGAGCTGTTACAGCCCCACCTACCTTACAGGGTGTCTGTTGTGGGAAGAATAGAAAGCTTTGTCAGCCAATTTGCGTCCCCTTAAATGGGTGAGGAAAGGGGGCTAGGGAAGCCAACAACTTCTTTTTCTTCTTCTCCCCAAAACTGGTTTTCAGAAAACTGGTCTTCCTCTTGTGTATGTCTCTCTGAAGTAATAGAGCAATGAAATCTGTTAACACATAATAACCCTCTCTTCCATGATTTTATTTTAAAAGGAAGTTCTCTGAGAGAATGGAGGGTCCTGACCCAATATGTGCCATGGTCCATGCTCAGATTTTTAGGGGAAGTTACATCAGCCTCATTTATCTTGGCAGAAAGCTGTCAAGTATTTTGCAAAGACAAGGCTGCATGTACCTGAGGTCACTACTGCAAAGTTTTCTCAGGATTTAGCCAGTTTGGTCTTGTGGTTAGTGTGCCGGACTCATATCTTGTAATCACGGGATTTGATTCTGCACTCCTCCATGAAGCCAGCTGGAGACCTTGGGCTAGTCACAGCTCTCTTTCTGAGCTCTCACTGCCTCACCTACCTCACAGGGTGTCTGTTGTGGGAGGGAAGAACAGGAAGCTTTGCCAGCCGCCTTGAGTCCCCTTAAATGGGTGAGAAAAGTGGGGTAGAAAAGCCAACTCTTCAGCTATTACTACAGCTTAGCTTTTCTGCGCTTCCTCACCATAATTTAAACCAGTGAGGCCTGCTTATTCAACACATGGCAAGGCATATTTGGAATACTGCTGTCTACCCTACAGCACTTGTCCAGACCAGCCCCTGCACCAGTTCCAAGGGCTCTAAAGGATTAGGAACAGAAGCATCTATTCTTGGAGCTCCCCAGGGTGCTCATTTCAGTGGGAGGCTTTGGGGCACTGATGGAATGAGTTGTCTGGTGTTTTGGAGCTTACAAGCATGCCTTTGCATGCCTCTGTGTTCTAGACCAGGGCCCACAAGTACACCAGTAGACCCTCTTGATCTGGGCCATGCTCCATCCTCCACAGGCAGAGTATAATAATGGCTCACCAGACCTCCTGTATACCATACTTTCTGTTTTTAACAGTCATAAGAATTCTAGCTTCTTCTGGATTTTAGGCAGTGTTTGCATGTGCTAATAAAGCGAATGTTGGAGAGAAAAACTTACAATGTATGTAAAAAGATTATGAGCTTCTTTGGTGCTTGTCTTCTAGACTCAAATCTTCAAAAGCTTACTGTTACAACTGTACCTAGAGTATATTTTGTAATAAGTCAGATTTAGTTATTTAACATTAATAAATCCGAAATGTTCTACAATGTGTGGGATATAATACATCAGGAAACAGTATTTAATTTCCAAACTTGAAAAACCTAAGTAACAACAATATTACTCATATTTCCAGTCTTAATTTTGAAGAAATATGTCCTTTCACTTTCTTTCCTTTGCTAAGTACGTCAGTGTTGACAATGGTGTCATGTTCACCATTCAAGGAAGGCCAGTATCGTTGTGGTATTGTATTGGCATATTGCCATAGATACACAGATATCCTGAGAGAATTATGTGAGTCATACTGTGGTGGTTCATTATATGATTTCAACTGGGCTTTTTAAATACATCACGGAGGCAAATTTCATGTAATATGAACTATCCTTGTTAAAATTCAAAATTTTCTCATGCATTAATGGCTTAATTACAGAGCAGCAATGAAAAAAATCTGCCTCTCACAAACTGTCTTTTCAGTTCTTTAAGAGATAGAAAAATCATTCCAGTTAGGCTAAAAGAACTCATAAAGAATAAAATGCATGGTGCCCAAAAGATACTCCCGTGATCTGTATACTTTTTTAATCTTATCAAAAGATGAATACTGTAGTTTTTTTTATAATGGCATTTTGTTTGCCTCACTGTTTTATATACAGTATATCTGCATGCTTGATATAAAAAATTACAGTGCTCTGTATTTTAAATGAAATTACAAAGAAATAATTTTTTAATGAAATTGATGGATTCATCGATTAAAATGGAAGGGTTATAGGTTTTAAAATTGGAAGGCTGGTTGTTTTGAAAAGTTAAACACCCTTGAACCAAGTTTAGGAGTTAGTGACTACATGGATGTATCTGCTATATGTAGCTGTCTTGGAAATAATATGCAAGTAATTCAGTCTATCTTGCAAGGCTAGGACTGCTTTGTGGTTTCTTATCTAAATACTAACTGGCCCTAACCCTGCTTAGTTCTTTCAGACCAGTCAGGTTCAACTGTCATCCATTATATTTGTGCTGTAAAATACGGGAGTTTTCAATTTATATTTACTTTGTAGCATTACTTGTGAAATAAGGATATATATATAAAAGAAAAAGTTACATATATATATATAACTTTTTCTCATTTCTTAATCTTTATTTCTTAATTTTCATTATTATATAATAAATTAAAACACACATACTGTGTACAGTATTCTGATATAACACACATTTTATTATGCAGGCAATTAAAATACACATATACCCCAATACAACACAATACTACATTACAACTAAGACCTATATTGCTTCTTTGCAATATACGCCCACCCCCAGGAAGACCAGGGTTTTTTTTCCACTGTCACTAGAATTACCCATTAAGTACCCCGGAACCTAATAATCTGGATATACATGAAGAGTTCTGCTAGTAATATTTTCTTGCTCATGTACTCATATCTTCTTCATAATGTTATATTTATTAATGTTGTTTTTAATGGAATTTCAACTTGTAAATTTGACAATCCCTCTGTAAAGGAATTCATTGTTTGATGAAATTCCTTATGTGTTTCTAGTACTTCATTTAATTCTCTCTGTCATTAATACTCAAACAATAGCATATATTTCGGTAATGTTACAGATAACTGTTTTCAGATGTGGAAGTGCATTAACTTTCTCATTCAAACTTAAGGTTTGGGGTTTTTTTCTTTTCTTTTTTGAACTTTATTAATTGGATTTGCAAGAAATTGATTTAGGTAAACTGTTCCGAAAAAATAAGAAAACTGTAACCTGACTGGCAAGTAGTTGTTTACAAATAACCTTGACTTGTGTGTCTTTTAGAACTTGGCTTTTTTCCTCAGCCTTGCCTTTTTCTGGGAAGTTTTTTATAAGCTTGGTTTGTTCTCACCCCAGAGCAAACCCATCAATTACATCGGCCAGCCAGTTTGTCATAACCAGTACCAAATGAATTTATGTGCAAGTTATCTTTCTTTTTGTGGAGTTCGTTTTACAGATAAATCAACTTCATAGAAGTGCATTTTCAACATATGCCTTCGGTTTGTTGAAAACTCATTTTCTGTAATATTATATATTACTTTAGGTACCATTCAAAGTTTTACCTACTCCTCAAAAAATAAGAAATAGCATTTATGATCTTGTTTTATTCACTATAAAACTGTGGTAGTATTAAGTCTGAAAATTCTGAGTCAGTTTAGATCTTAAACTCTTGCAGTTCTCCTGTGTACCTTTCTTTTTGGAAAAAAAATATAAAGTATTGTGGCATATGCAAGGTATCAAAGAAAACAACAACCTAAGCTCCTCCTCCAACCCAGAAAAAAATTGTATAGGCTTGATCAGGATATATCTTGCACTGGTTATGCAGTCATGCAAGACATGCGCTGATAAGAAAACATTGCAAGTGTCTTCCCAGTTTCCTTTCCTGCAGTAACTCCCCATGTTCATCCACAATGTCAGGAGGAGGCTTTAGGGAGGAATAGAGACTTGCCAAAGTACAGTGAATTGCAAATTTGCAAATAAAAATGTCATTGAATCTGTGGGGTATGGAATTGGGTAAGTTCTACCCAAAGGGAGAAAAATTATATCAGTATATAATAGATATGGGGAGAGTGGTGGGAGAGAAGAATACGAGCCCTTTAGGGGCTGTTCTATGATTTATCTCCTTAATCAAAATAAATAATCTTCAGAATAATCCCAGAAAGCATTAATTTTTGTGCAACATAGGATGGAAAACAGGCTATCTTAAAAGTGCCAACTATACAGGTTTCAAATATCAATACCCTATTTAGTTTCCCAAACATGAATACTCAAATCTCACAATTACAGCTAATGAATTTTTCTTTTCTTTTTATTGGATCACATTCATTTCCCAGTCTCACATACGTCTCATTTAACTGATTGTTCCTCAGTAACAAAGGGCCTTTTTGCACTTAGCCCAGTGGGATGACCTGAGGATGGTCCTACACAGAGCATCTCTGGGAGGATAGCTGTCGAGCAATAGCATACATATTCTTGTTTTGCCTTAAGAAATGAGGAAGTGAGGTGGTGTTAAGATTTTCCGAGAACTTCTGGAAGAAGAAAGGAAGAGATGAGAAGATATATAAACCACAGCTCTATACAAAAATCAAAGAGGATTTGAGTTGATCAAAGAAGGCATGGATGTAGGGTAACTGGCATACATAAGTGAAAGGAAAGCTCAAAATGAACTCACTTATGTTCAGGAAAAAAATTACAACTTTCCAGGAGTGGATTTTTTTTATAGCAACCCTGAATGGGTCCACAGCAAAGATTAGTCTTAGAGGGAAACTTTTGGTTTTTTTTTTAAACTTGTTGAAACCATTCGACTTTGTGCTGCCAAGGTTTTTTTATCTAGTTTCATAATCTCATTTCTTCTATATGGTAGAGAAAAATGTGAGTATCTTGGGTTTCAAGTTAAACTCCTGAAAAGATTTTTCATTAGAGTACAATGATGTTTAAATCACTATAACATTTGGGTCATGTTACTCCCTAGGTGTTACCTCACCAATCCTTATATTTCATTGCTGTGATAAAAAGTTGTCTTAAGCATCCTACACAGCTCCACATACTGTCTAAAATAATTTAGTTTCCTGAACATAGTTACTCGCACTTTTATTACTTTTTAAAATTAATATTTTATTGTCTTCTATGTGTTATATATTTAGGACCTATTTATAGTGTATAAGGCAACTTGAACAAAAAGTTTGCATGTATAGTTCTGTCAACCAACGTCCACAAGGACTGGCAACTGCCAGTTATTTTAATATGCCAGTAATGAGTCCCTTCTTTAAGACACACACACACACACACATGCCAAGAAGCATTGAATCATTATTGTTCACTTACTGATAAATTCTTCTTAGTCAAGGTTCTGGGGAGAGTGTGGAAGAGGGTTATCTGGAACTGTTTCAGTTTGGCTTCAAACCTGCAATGGTCTTAGTCATTCTGACTTTGTCCTCAGGAAGGGGGTAGGGACAAGGCTACACTCCTTATTCTCTTTTTTCTTTCAGAGGCTTTTTTACCATCAACTACAGTATTCCCCTGGATGGACTTTGGGGCTAAATGGAAAAAGCATCTTATTGTGGTTGTTTCACTCCTTCCTCCAAGGACAATACTGGAGTGTTATCATGGGAAATTTTTGTTAATTTCCATAAGACATATTCTGTCCTGCATGCCTTTTAGAATCTGTATGAAGCCAAAGGAGAGGTCATTGGGAGACTTGGCATATGCTGGTAACACCCAATTCTGTCTCTCCTTTCCATCTGATTGCAGAGATGCAGTTCAAATACTCAACTTTTGCTTGGAGGCAGTAATGGGCTGAGAACCAATAAACTAAAGCTGAATTGAAACAAGATTGAGGTTCTGTCTGTTAGATTCTCGAGTCCATGTTTTTGATAGAATACTTGAAAGTATGTCATTTGGGGATACTCCTGGACCTGTCACTGAAGGCTCAGGTGGCATTGATGACTAGGAGTGGCTGCCTCCAACTCTTGCTTATTCTACAAGTACAGCCCTTTATGAAGTGGAAATGGCCACTGGTGCCCTAATACCTTAGCTGACTGATACAGTATTATTATACCATATCAGTCAGGTAAATGCAAAAAGGGCCCTTGGATGCTGCAGCTAATGCAGAACAAAGCATCTAGGCTATTGATAGGTTCTCTTGGCCGGCCACATATCAGGCCAGTCCTAAAGGAACTACACTGATTGCTAATTTCCTGCTGCATCCAATTCAAGCTGCTAACATTGACTTACAAACCCCAGGACTTCTCCCATACCAGCATGCTTGCGAGTGTTACATTTGGGATTGGAGGGAGAGATGTATTTTTTACTGTTGTTTAATTATCTGTCCTGGGACCATTGGGTGAAAGGCAAAACATCAATCAATCAATCAATCAATCAATCAATCAATCAATCAATCATCTTGTTCCTTCTGCGTCTTTCTCCATAGCATTTCAGGTTGGTATGCTGAATACTCAACCATGTAGATTGGATCAATGTTAATTTCCCTGTTTATCTAGCCAGGCCTTAGAAATGTTAATATCAGTCCCACTTATCTGGACCTAAGAAACAGTTTGTTCCCAGCCTCTGAATTTGCTGTTGAGGCTTTTTTAGTGTGGGCGCTTAGAAGCAGTGCATTTCTAGTGCCACTTTCAGGATCCTGGTACCATATTATTCTGAAGAATGCTTTATTCTGAAAATATGTTTAAAATGTTGAGCTGTGTGCCAAAATCTGAGTGAAGACTTTGATTTTTAAAGCTCCTCTCCTCTGTTCTTCAGTTTTTCCATTTGGATCAGTGTTACCTGAACTGTTTTACTTGTGTTTTAACTTGCATAGGTTAATGTTCTGTATGACCCACCTCAAGACCTCCAGATAAAGGATGAATAAATATACACAGAGGTAGCTGGCTTATTGAATGATGAAGCTGGGAGACATGGGTTTGACCTACCTGTGTCGGAATGGTATAGCATCAGAACTGCTTCAAAGGCCTTCTTGATTGTGTTTTCACTTTGAATAGTCTATTGATATTTTCTACTGAGGCATTTCACAAACCTAGCTTGTCTATCCATTTGAGAAGACCTGACTTCATAAACATATCCTTTGCTCAAGAATATGCTTTGACTTCCGGTTGATAAGACCTTCTATAACCAATAATGACAACATTACTTACAAGAAACATTCACCATCTACCATGGGCTCTTTATTAACGGAAGCCACAGCTACACCCACTGTAAGCTTTAATCCACATTTGATTCACTATCCATGTGAGAGAGCATAGCAAAAAAGTGACGAGCAGTTTTCTTTCTTCATATCTAAGAAATCCACCTTTGGGCTACGTAAAGTGGAAAGAAAACAACTGGTTATTTTACTGATACATTCATTCTGAAGGCAAGCTTTATTATTATCTAGGGACAATCTGGGCAGCTCTTGGACACTCAGGGACAGAAGCAGCTCTGCTAGGTGCGTATGCTGCATCCCAGAATGCACCAGGTCATCCTGATCAACTTAATGAGTGAATATTGATGCCATGATGTTTCAAAGTACAGTAAATGCATATTAATATATACTAATGTGCATTTATATTAATATATGTATATTAATATACATTATTATTTAGCAGTGTTAGTTTTTCTACTTTATATTCAGAAGCTTTCAGTTGACATTTATTTCTCAAGCTGCCATACTTCAAAAGATCGGTGTGACTTTTTTACCATAATTTTGTAGAAATAGTTCTAATAAAACTAGTGAAGAAGACTAAGAATAGTCGAAACGCGTCTGGCTTCAGTTTCCTTTTTTACCAGTGTCTTCTCATCATAGTGCATTTGTTGGCTCAGAAGAGATTATTCACATAAGTAATTATGTATATTTTTGCATGTTATTTTCATCAATTGTTCCAATACAGGCATATTTCTTCTGGTACTCTACATTTGATGTTGTCTGTTTTTGTATTGTATTTGCATAGTGATGTCAATATTATGACACTGTTTTTATAAATAATATAATTCATGCATATATATCCATATTATTATAGTGCTATTACGAAGTGGAATTATTTTTTTAGTGTGTTGCAGTATATTAGACTGCAGTATTGTTTTTTGTCATTTATTTGTATTTATTTTGTCATTTATTTTGCCAACACTTTGCATTAGATTCAGTAGCGGAGACCAAGGCAGAGACCATGGCATTGAAGTCGCGCTGTCATATTTATTAGAGTTCACCAGCACATGGGCCTCTGCATTTTGAAGAGACTGAAATTTCCAAGTCGGCTTCAGATGTAGCCCAGATGAAGTGCACTGCAGTAGTCCAGTGAGATAACAAGGGCCTGAGTCAGTGAGGCAAGCAAGTACGTCTCATACCAGAAGCAGTTGTACAAAAACTCTCCTAGCAACTGACTTCACCTGCTGATCAATAAGAATACCTCAGCACCTTGTCCTTGTTAGAGAAAACTGTCCCCCCTAATTGAATCTGAGGTCCTTCCTGTAAGCCAGATGCAGTACATAGCCATAGTGACTTGGTCTTGGAAGAGTGAGTCTGAGCTTGTTTCTTACATTCAGTTCCCTACTGCCTAAAAACATTGGATAAGAACATTACTAGAATGGCTAGTAGTGGGGATATGTAATGGAATATGGTCAGCGTATTGATGATACTTCATCCCATACTGATGGGTATTTTTCCATATGGTCCTCTTGCATCTGGAGTGTGTCTGCCTTAGTGCATGACAGCCTAACTGCCTAAGTGCAAAAATGTCTCTGGTCTGAAACTTGTGATTACCTTGGCACTATATTGGGAATGCCATATATATTAATGGCAATCCCAGCATCATACCAGGATACAGATGTGAAATCTCAGAATATCGCTATTGTAGGGGAAAGAACACCAAACCCACAAGGGCGAAACTCAGTCAAAAATACCCATTGCAGAAGTGCAAGGGTTAGTGCACTTCTGGGCATTTTACACCATTGAAGGGTCACAGGGGTAAGTACCATACAAAGCAAGGCCTCAGGCTTCCTCCACAGTTTCACCCTGGCAGGAACAGCAAAAGGTAACTGCAGAATCTTAAACCGAGGCAGTTAACTCCACATTTTTCACAGACCAAATTCTTCCCTTCTGTTAATTCAACTTTTTTGTTTCACAGTCTTAATCATTATAGTTCTACTTTATATATTATTATAGTTTTTTGTACTTCCATATAATCCAGGTGAAACTGTAGCTGACAAAATATTTGATGAAATGAAATGGATTTGGGTTTTCCAAAAACCTTTACCTTATTTTTATTCCAGGCTGCATCTAAGAGAAGAAACTTGTTATATTTTGTTTGTGCTTTTCTTTACTATTTTATTTTAATGCCTAGGAATTGATTATAGTGGTGTTGCAAGTATGAACAGGCGGTAAATGCAAAACCCTTAAGAAGCACTAAACTACTGGTTATAAAATCACCACTAATGTCCAGTTTGCAGACTTTACAGATTCTCACAACTTATGCATTCATGTGAAACGACAGTGGAACAAAATAGAAATATTTAGTAGTCCATGAATTGACTCATTGTTTTTTCTTTAAATCTAAGCCAAATGGTTGACCACAGGAAGAAAAGACAAAACATTTTGTTGCATGTTTGCACGTTACCAGGCTGAAACAAATTATCTGGCCTTTTAACAATTTTTCCATAGTCATAGAGTATAATCTTAGCATGTGTGAGAGAGAGCAACCTTAGAAGTCTGTGATTATTATAAAACACAAATGGCATTTGCTTCATATGTTGCCGGACTGGGGTTCGGTTTACAGAGTGTGTTAAGATGCATACTTGTAAAGTTGGCAGCAACTGCCAAAAGACACTAATACGCTAAGGTTGTAATCTTTTGAAAGAAGTTGGTTAGCTTTCCTGTTGGCCCTCAAGTCAACTTTAACCTACAACCTTCTTCAGCATGTATCACTAGAAATAAAACTGCTGAGCTTTGACAAGAGGATATAAAGTCACCAGGCCATCGCGGAGAGATCTCAGTATGATTTTCTTCTGCCTTAAACTTAAACGAATACTGCTGTAAGTCAGGTTTTTAATAGGAAGCCATAAACACTCACCCATATCACTTTAATTTTAATAATTTCTGTTTTATCAGAAAAAATGAAGAAATATACATTGTAAATTATGTTTGACAACTAGAATTTAGTGGTTTTGTTATTGGTTGTCTTTGACCATTATACAGATTTCTGTTCTTCATTTTAATGTGTACTGTTTCAAGCAAGCAGCATATGATACTGATATAAACATGGCATTTTGTATACAGGCTTATAAATGAATTTTTAGATCATGATTAAGACAAACCAGATGACAAAAATAAACGATACGCTTGTGTTCACTCTATTCACTTCAGAATAGTTTTATGAATACCAGCCACCTGTGATTGTTTGAGCAAAGGGAGAAACCTTTTATTTCATTTCACCTATCTACACAACTCTTAGAGAGCCACAACAGTTATATATACAGTAATTATGTGTGTTTTGCTCTATAGTTACAGCAGCCGTCTGCAGAATTCTTCAGATCTTGGTGGGGGAAAAATCACTAGTAGAACTTACTGTTCACCAGAATGATTTTGTCCCAAAATGGGTGGGGTGTGGCAAGAATATTTCCGTTGTCTCATTGCTTTAGCATTACAGAAGTTAGGATTGATGGTCTGAGTGTGTTTGGACCCTGTGAAGTTTGGATAGTCAGAACTAATTTGAGGGTTTGTGTTGAAAAGAATCCATACTCTACTTTTTCTATTCATTCTACACTTGGAGAATGATACCAAATGTTCTCACTCATGGCATTATGATGGACAATGTTTGTAGTAATCAAGTGATGCTGTAATGAGCAAGAATACATTTAGGATGTTTTTACTTCACTGGGATTGATGCTAAACATGTCTCATACAAAAGAGAAGGACAGGAGAAGAAATGGACCGTGGTGGCTCTTGCAGAGTAAGCACTGACCTAGAAGACTTTTGAACCCTGCTGCTTGTTGCTGAAAAGTCATCGCTATGAAACGTAGCTGCCACTCCATAGGCAGTCACAATAAACAACACCTTTTAAAGATCCTTTGTAAGCCACACATTCAGCACTCCTGTCAAATACATACAACATAGGTTTTTAGAGACCTGTGTCTTGCACCAAACTCCTTCCTGAGTCCAAGGCATTGGCAACAACAGAGTTAATAACTCCCCTCACTGTATACTCATGTACATTTGCTACAGGAGCCAAAGCATCTGATATCTTTGCATCCTTGTGAAGACAACTAGCAGGTCTCCCCTAGCATCTTCCCTCATTAATCTGAAAAGTAGTTGTCCATTGCTTCTGAAGGTGGCTTGATTAAAGTTCTCTGTAATGTACTCAATAAACAGTAAGCTGGAACAGTAGGTTTGTAACTTATGGAGCATGGGTGAGGTGAAGGACCTGAACATAATACCTCAACTTCCCAGGAGGAAGAGAGAAGGAGAAGATAAGGACATGGCGATAAAATGCATTTATTTATTTAAAACATGTGTATACCTTTTCTCACAAAAAAAATCTCAAAACAATAAAATGAAATAATGGTTAAGAATTGCAGATCATAATCATTGGGGGCAGTAGCACAACAGTGTGAAGGAAAGCTTAGTGTTTACCTGCTCCAACTGATCCCATTTTTTTTGTAAGTGAACATCAGCCTTTCGTTCAAATTACTGCTTGCACTAGGTCCGAAGTTCAAAACTGGCTGTAGAAAAAAAAAGTTTGAAAAGAGTCACTGGAGGAGTAAGCTGTCACACTGTATTGTTTTTATTTATTATTCATGCATATTTTCTACAGGTGAAGAAAATGGTACAGTAATAGGCAGTGACACATCTGCACTGGCTAAGCTTACACATGAGCAGCTGTTCCTACAAGGTTTACTAGACCAGAAACCTAATCACATCGTAGTTATGAACTTCCAGTGCAGTGCTCAGACATCCAGAGAAGGAAGGAAGTTCTGCTTCTGCTTCAAACATGAAAAATAATTGAATATTTTTTCTTTAAAATCTAGTTAGTAAGCTTCAGAATGCCCTTGAAAATATCATTTCAACTCTAGATTCTTAAAATTTTCACGCTCCCCATAAGATGTGATCACTTACCTTTCTAATTCATAATGACCTAGTGTTACTGATTGTTTACTAATGTAGGTACCACATTTTGGTTGAGATGAAGAAACCTGAGAGAGAATTTTTAGATGAAACAAGTACATTCGATGGCCATAATGTGCTATGTTTTAAATCACCTATATTATTAACATGATTTTGATGGTCCTTAAAAATCTTAATTGAGGGCCAACTCCTTTCCTCTTCTGTCAGTCACGTTTCTTATACTTTTCCCTACCTGTCTTTTAATCCTGATGCTCATCATCATTGATGAGGGGAAGGTACTCAATCTACTACATTCAAAATATTGGTCTAACTTTTTATGGTTATTTTGTGTCTCTTCCCTTTATTTATTCTGAGAGCAGATGAGTTCCGCAGAACTGATGACTAAAACTGAGCTTCCACCAAAACCACCAAATGCCCTTAGAGTCCTATCCTGTAGGAATTTTAATAGTGAGTGTTCATCCTTGCATTCAGTAATGTGTTGTATAGACTCAATGCCCTACAAACACTATGTGAGTAGTGATTGTATATGGGCAAACTGCATGCCTGACTCTAAGCAATACTTTAAAAATGCATTTTATTTAAAAATACAGAAGTTGGGCAAGTTCACTGATTGCTTCATGACAAAATCCTGTCAGTAGATATAGTCATATGACCAAAATTCCAATAGACCTTTCTGCACTTACCTCAGTTAATCCTTATTAGTTAATACAGATTAGCTAGATCCTGATCAACCACAGGCAGAGAGATCTGCATTGCGTGGGCTTTAGAATGGTGAATGTGTGCTAAAGAGCGATTTAATGCAGATTTCTAAGCCCTGTTCCGTGGCAGTGGATGTGAACTGCCTCTGCATGACTGCCCACACTGCAAAGCGATAGGCCCACTGCACCTCCAGCAGCCAATGCAATTGGCCATGTCCCCATCAATTGAGTGTTGCATCTAGATAGCAGGGGATAAGATTCCTTCGAAGACAATGCAAAGACTCCTTCGCCATGGATGTGAGTTGTCTTTGCAGGCACTGTGAAGACACCATTGCTTTAAGTGGAGCTGTTTTTGCGGAGGGGCTGCAAAGGTGTCTTCACAGTTGCACTCTAACTGCTCATATCACTCAACACCACACTCACATTCTTCCTAGATCTGTTTGAGGCACAGATGCCCTTTCCTTGATCCAAATCAGCAAGCACTAGCACAGATGTAGGCCACATTTATTTGGTCTACCACTTATCTGAATTAGTGATCACTTAGCACTGTTCTGATCTAGATCTGTGCTAGTTCCATGCAGACGATGTGTTCTTGGCAGGTCCGTGATCCATATTAACAAATATATGCAGAAAGGCCCAATGTATTAATAAATATAGATCCATAAAATCAGAGTTATGAAATACTGGTCCTGTTTAGATTGAATCTTTGAAATCTTCTATGACTTGATATAGGCTATTAGTCCCAAAATTTCTGTGAAGTTTTAAAAATGTATGGTCTAGTGGATAGGGAGCCGGACTCTTATCTGGGAATACCGGGTTCAATTCCGGCCTCCCCCATGAAGCCAGCTGGGTGACCTTGGGCTAGTCACAGCTTTCTTGTGAGCTCTCACAGCCCCACCTACCTCACAGGGTGTTCTGTTGTGGGGAGAAGAACAGAAGCTTTGTCAGTCACTTTGAGTCCCCTTAAACAGGTGAGAAAAGTGGGGTAGAAAAACCAACTCTTCTTCTTCTTCTTTTGTTTCAGTGCACCATTGCCCATTATCACATTGCATAAATCTGTAATAAAATGGTTAATAATAGAAATCTGGTAATGGAAAACATCTTGAAAAGAGTATGTACATGTGTGTTTCCTGTTCTCAGAAACTGCTTTATTGTGTCTTTTTTTTCTGTGCACTTCTTTGATACAGACAGTATATATGTTGTTAATGTATCTTGAGGTTTATGTTCTATAAAAGAGATAGCTAGTTAATTATTAAAATGCAATACAAACAGAATTGACTATGGAAAAGGAAATTGTGAAATACCACAATAACATTGCTTTTTAATGAATGCTGCAACCATTTCAGTGTAGCATGATGTTTAGCACATATGCAGAATTTATATGCTACCCTCACTAGCTAAATTAATTTTCTATTTTAAAATTTCTTGTTTCTTAAGACAAAATTTCAAAGAAAATCATACCTGTGTTTATCTCTTTTATATGTCAGAGTTTAAATGCAATGTTTTATGTATACAGTCATCATGACAGTAAAAAGAGCTATGAGGGAAAGCAATTATATAATTGCTTCAAGTATTAAGTGGAAGGATAAAGGCTTTTAAAAACCATGGAATTTTAATAACTGTATGATCTGAAGTTGATCTGAAAAATTATGTCCTAATTATCGATAATAAGTATTTAACTATATAAATCAGCTATGAAAGAGTTTCAAAAATTATTTTTCTTTGGTTTGCATGCACAAACACACACACATACAAACACCTCATCATTTTCTATTTTAACGGATTCCACAATTTAAACATTACAATCTTATTGTTTGCTTTCTGTTATATTAGTAGTGTGTGTTTTGCAATTCTAATCTTCACATTTTTCTTTCTTTATCACCAAAGTAAGCCTTTTGAAGCCAAAGAATTTTTCACAGCAATATTGACAGTGTTCACATTTGCATGATGACAGGCAAGGAATGGAGTAGTAATTTTTGAAATTGCAGAAGTATTTAGAACACTGATAAAAGCTGAAATATATTTTTGATGGATTGAAGTTAAGCATACATGATTTTTCCTGCTGTCAAAAGGCTCTGAATTTAGTGAATATTTGCCTGCTGTGAGAATGCAAGATTAACATCACAACCATCACCCGGGCACCCAAACCCTGCAATTTAATAGCTTTTTAGGTTCTTTCCTTTTTCTAAACAGCAATTAATCTCATTTTAGTACAATTTTCTCGTTTCTGAAGTTGCTCATTGAATCGCTGTTTTGTTCATATTTGGCTTCAGCTCCTCTGCATAGTCATTAAAGTCCCAATTAATGTCACCTTTAGCTGAAGAGTACTCATTTTTATTGAGAAAATGACAGTTGCTGCCATGAGTAGTGCAGTGTAATATACATTAATTGCCCTGTAACACTGGTAATTACGAGTTTTTCAAGCCTCTCAGTAAACTGTCATGCCTAGACAAGACTGCGCTAAAATAGATTACTCATTAGGGAGACCTGTCCTGTTTTCTGTTTGGTTCTTAGTACTGGTTTTAAAAAAAAAAATCTTGAGCTTGAACAAATAGTTGCCAAAAGCAATTTCCGACAACAACATGCTTCTGTTGGGTTCTCCACATGTCACTTAAAGTCTGCGGTCAGCAAATAGACAAGGTGCAGCAAGGAGATGTTGGGATTGGGCAGTTTCTAAGAATTGTACGGGAATAAGGTTAACAATCCTTTATTCAGTAGTGTAGTAATGTCATATAATGTGTAAAACAGACTGTGAAACAGCACTTTGTACTGAGAGGGTTTGGTTAGAATAATAATAAAATTGCTCCCTCCCTGTGTACTGTACTGAACTGAACTGTACCTGAAGCAGAATGATTCTTGATTTAGACATTAGCAGGGCTATTGAAAAGAAAAGTATTTGGGCACTTTGGGGGCAGTATCAGCTACATGTTTTGGATATACAGCCTTACCAAGACTGCGCTAATACCATGAATAATAATTGGTTCTCAGTATCAGGCTTTCTATATGTTTTTAAATATGTGTCATGCCACCAACTGAGCTTAAATTTCATGTGTTGCTAACTTCAGATGAATGTGTTTTCCCCCCTTTTTTTCTTTTGCACTGCTAGATTGTTTGTTTTTAAGTATAATAGATTCTAAAGCCATTGCAGTGCAGAACTGAAAACCTTTGTTTTATCTTTGTAATAACACCTGCTTTAGGCAATCTGCTCCCTTTTTCCTCTCCAAATGAATTTTGTCACAGCCTTTCATATTCTCTTGCAGTGATGAGCTAATGAAAGTAGATAGTACAATTTGTGCTGACCAGGTAGCAACTGCCAGCACACAGCTGAGGACAGTTTAAAGAAATAAATAAAATAGAACATTATATCACTGATTTACCGATTACACAACATTAATAGTGAGAGACCTTGGTGTGTTTATCTGTTTGTATTGGTGTGCATTTATCGAATTGTTTATGACAAGACTAATTGGGGTAATTGTAGACACTGAAATTACCTGTCAACTATATGTAACCACACTCCCTTTCTTTCTGACAAATGATGACAACTGAGGGACCCCGTAGCATTACTCATGATGGCTTTTCGAGTGGTAATAAGGACAATAGGGGCCCTGGCTAATTTGACATGGACAGCCTTCACAACAAGAAGCCAGCTAAATGACTTGTCAGTAGGGGAAAGAAGTCGGAAAAGTAATGGAGTCCCCCATGGCGCTCTGACAGGGAGATGAGGCAATTTCGACGGAAAGTGAAAAGGCTTCAGTTTGTCAAGTATTTAGAACAATCAGAGAACAGCTAGAGGCTGGAACCTGACAATAAATTTGTGAACCATGGTAGCAGTTTCATATAGGTCAGTTATTTCATAATGGTTATGCCGCTTTTAGAGGTTTCTGCTTTTGTACTGTACTTCACATCCACCAACTGATCCTTTGTCACCTTAAATTTGTGCTTTGCTTTTACACAGTGGGAATAATAGTAAAGGTTACGGAGGAACGGAAGTGTAAGACAGCATGGTTTTCAGACCCCAATCTGCTAAAAAATAAACAAAAATCTAGATAGTCAAACTGCGATAGCATCTATTACACACCAGAGGTGTTAACATGTTTGTGGGAATAGTTCCCTGAAACTTTTTTTTCTTTTTGTGGAAATAAAAACATGTCTAAATTAGCTGTTAGATAGAAGTTGTTGTTTGTCTCTTTCCCCTGCCCAGTTTTTTTTCACACTATATGCTGGTCCTTCTTCAATCTTTTTGCAGTTTGAGTATTTTGTGAAATATGTGTGACTAATTGCAGCAGAGAGAATGCTTGCATTTTCTCAAAATAGATTAAATAAATCTGAATACTCCAGTTATACAGCTTCGGGATTTTTCCCCTTTCAATGCCCTTAGCTATAGTTTAGTGAGAAATTGAAAATAAGCAATATATTGTTTGTTGGGTGTTCATGCTGGGTCTTGACTTGGACTTACACCTTACTTTTCCCTCCTTACATTTCTTAAGTGATCCCTGTAACATGAACAAAACATTCCATAAATGTTACATATCCATACAGCCAAAGCAATGGCATCTATATGCAAGAGGAAGGAATCAGTGGGTTTGGATGAAGCCTAAATTTTTTAAAGGAGCAGAAGATAACACTGAAAAAAAGAAATCTTTTAAAAATGTGGGAATTACAAAATAACCTTGGAATGGCTATTCTGAAAAAAAATATTACTGGTTAACTGGAACTCTTGAGTTGAATCATTCCACTACACTTTGTTAGTAGTACCATTTATACCTAAGAGCCTTTTTGCACTTACCTGGTATATTGGAACAAGCGGATCGCTGGACTGTTTCTTCCACATGTATGATCTGCTGGAGTCTTCCAGAAGTGCACTATGTGTTCACTCTTCCAGTCCAGCTGTGAACATATTTAAGAGTCCACATGTGTACCCTTGGCAGCAGGAACACCATTTCTGGTGTTGTGACATAGCAGGGTGTACTGCTAGGTCTGGACTTTGTGATGCTAAGTCAGAACATTGTGATGCTAGGTCTAGAATCTGCAGTACTTGGCTCTGCCCTCACACACCAGACACAATGTAAGAGTGATGTGTAACTATGAGGACCTTGATTGGCAAGGTCGATGTCTCTGCTTCAAATTGCCTAAGGAATTCTTAATCTGAGGTCAGACCTTCATGGGGATGTGGAATGAATCCATAGAAATGAATCCACTCACCAGTCTTGGTTCTACCCCTCTGCTTTCTCAGATATTATTGGACCCGTTGCTCAGATCAACTCATCTACACACCATAAATCAATGTGTGCTTTGCAACGCCTCAGGCTTACCAGGTTTTATCACCTTGGACAATTGACCCTAATTGCCAACAGCTCTTCTACTGGCCAGTATCTAGAATCCCTGACAACCTTTAGGCCCTTTTAAGATAATCCTCAAGATTTCCAACATCTACCCAGATTCTGACACCTGAAAGATTGTGGATCGCAATATCATCACCCTTGGCATTAACTTTTCAGAGTTTCTCCCAGTCCCTTCTCCATAGTTTTGTATTGATATCTACAATTATTGATACTTCTGTTTAATTGGTTTTCATTTTATATATTTTTTTATTTGCACATTGTGATTTTAAATACCTTTGGCTGTGTCTCCATGCATGTTTGGTATGGTACTGAATGCTGGATCGGCAAAGGGCATCCCCATGTGTTTTGGATTTGGTCTGGAAAGCGAACCAAATCGCCCCAAACGGTGCCAGACCAGGACCAAATTTGGTACCTGAAAAAACAAGACTCACCACAGTTTGGGGTACCAGCACACATTGGTTAGCAAACCAATTGCCAAGGCAGGTAGGATAAGGCCTTGATTTTTGTTCCAATTCCAAAAATTGTCAACCCCCATTTCCCGATTGCCAAGGCAATCATAAAATAAAGGCTTAATTTTCTCCCTTTTAAACTTGGCGGGCGTTCTCACAGTTCCCGGTGAAGTGGAGGTGCACAAAACTGCTCAAGCACCTAACTGCTGCTAAACCTCGTAGCGGCTTTCAGTCTTTTAAAATTATATATAAATTTATTATTATGAAGTAAGCTTTATTTTAACTTTTTTTCCCATGCCTCCCAACCCAGTCCTGCTTTCAGTGACGCTAAGGGAGGGGGGGATGCGGCACAGGGGTGGGCTGATGTCAATCTGGCTTCCAATGAGGAGGAGGAGGTGGCGCTGCTCCCCAGGCCAGGGTTTGGTGCAGTTTGCATGGGGACGCCTCTATCCGTGCCCAACCCGCACCTAGCCTGCGTTGCCGGGAATGGCATGGGGACAGGCTGGGAGCAGTCTTGGACCGACTCCTGGTCCCATGGGTTCCAATCCCACTCTAAATGGCTTACATGGGGACATTGCCTTTATGTACTTTTTATACATTTTTATTCTGGTCTGTGACCATACAAATAAATTAAATCCCTGTCAGGAACTTCCTGATTCACATCCTGCTCTATTCTGTGCAGATGTAGTATGTATACTAGCAGTGTGAAGGGCCTCTCACATTCCTCACTACCGTGCAGAGCACCAACAAGTGTAGAAAGACCCTGAGGCACTTTTGGGCACTTTTTTTTGTTCATATGAATGTAGTCTTTGAAATGATTTATACCTGTGGGCACTTTTCTAATCATTGATCTATAGTGATGGGAGACATTTTCTGCCAATGCATTACTCTAAGACCGCCACTTATACTCTCATTGGAAGTTGCTTTAGGGTCGTTTGCTTGCTTGCTTTTTGCAATAGTGAAGGAAAGTTATCCAAGTTGAGAGTTGTATCTCTGGAACTGTCCTGCAGAAAAGTATTGTAATAATCACAAAAGAGACAGAGAGAGAAAGCTATTTCAAACAGTTAAAGGAAAACAAACTAAAATTGCACTAATGCTTTATACAGTTGGACCCCCATATCCGCTGAGGATAAGTTCCGGCTCCTAATGTGTTAACCTGAAACCATGAATAATCGTGAACAGGTTGTTGTGTTTTGGGGTCATGCAAATAGGCCTTCTGGAGGCCAAAATAGACCTTCCGGTTCTGGGTGCTTTTCTCTTATGGCGCCTGGGGAGGGGAGGGGGGGTTGATCCTGTAACTGTGGTTAACTGAAACCGTGGGTACCAAATCAGTGGATATGGGGATCTGACTGTATTCCTAGAAAAAAAAGTAGTACGTGGGCACACTGGACTTACCCAGGTTATTGCTGTTGCCTAACTTAAGAGATATGCGTGAACTTGGTTCAGTTTGAATTTGAACATTCCATTCCAACTGAGCCAGTTTGATCCTGTTTGTGGGCCAAAAATAAAGCATGGAGAAAGAGAGAAATATAGATATGAAAAGGGGGCAAAAAAAATTTTTTCCCTTCAAATTCAAGCTCCTTGGCTGGATTCAAATTTAAACTTGCCCCTTCAAGGTAGCAGGCTATTTGGTTCATATTTGAGCAGGTTCAAAAATAAATATGTTTGGCACTTATCTACTAACTAGTGTAGGAAACACAACACCCGTTATACCCAACAGCAGAAAACAGCAGGAACAAAAGTTAATCGTAGGAAATGTAATAATATTTTTCTGCACACCTCCATGGTCCAAACTGCACCTGCTAGTATGTCAGTGGAGCTGCTGAGTTAGGTCCCCCAGTAATCCAGATCAGGAATCTACTAATCTGGATAACTCTCTTGTACAGTCAGAATATTAGCGGTGGATGGGGCTTCCTATATTCCACACTAGCATGCAGACTTTCTGGTGCAGAACAAGTGCAGAAAGGCCCTAGGTCTCTTAGGCTAATGATAATCTGAATCCAGAATATACATAGGGCACATGGTCACACTTGAGTTTTAGATTGACCTGAGTCAACCCCCCAGCCGTGTCACTCACATTAATTTTATCTAAACCATATCCCAAGCTGACCTACACCTGTTAGACCATCCTAAAATGTAGCCCTGTTTTTACACAACTGACACAGACTCAGACCGGCCTGAAATTCCAGGCCATCTTCCGCTTCCACACGTGTGAGTGGGGGGACAGCCTAAAAGAGGCCGAACTATGCTGTGGTGGTTGGCACCCAATATTTCCTTTCTGCTAATCGGCATGCATGGAGTTTGTGAGGCATTTCCCCTTCAGCCAACTGGCATGCATGGAGTTTGTGAGGCATTTCCCCTTCAGCCAACTGGCATACATGGAGTTTGTGAGGCACCTCCTCCTCTCTTCAGTTTATGGGTATATTCCTCTCTCTAGTGTTTTTACACAAATTTATTGTTATTATTTTAAAAAATATTAATTGCAAGGAGAAGAACATGTAAAAAGGAAATGGGGCTTGGAGGTGGGAGAGCAGGCTTTAAAAAGAAGTGCAAACATACACCCTCACCTCCATTGAGTGACATGAACAGCGTTCAATAGGAAACGAGATAGATATGATGTAGCAAAAGGGGTGGAGAGCCAAGGGCTCCTTGGAGGAACCCCAGGCAGATCTCTACAGAAATGTGTGACCAACGTGGCCCAAGGTGGGGAAGGCCTTAGGACAGCCGATATCAATCCACATCTGACCAGCACTGATACAAACTCATGAAAGGGCAAATCTGTTTTGGACTCATCTGACCAGATCCAGGGTGTAGATAGGGGAAGGATAATTAAGAGAACATGACATTTTATTATACAATCCAGACTAGTCTCTTTGTGGTTTGCTTCTGATTATTGAATTCCTCCCTGCTAGGAGCCCCACACTTCCCCGAGGAGTAGTGATATAGTGAGATGAACGGGACTCTTCTAAGGATCCAGGTCTTTCCTGGAATAATGCCTTGCTTATTTTTATTTAGATTTATATCCCACCCTATACCCAAAATCCCAGGGTAGATCACAAATCAGAATAAAAAGCATGACTAGAACAGTGACAATCTGAACAAGGAGAGTGCTTGATGCACCTTGAAGGGGAGATTATTCCATAGCCAGAGAATTATAACCAAGAATACCCCCCATGCGTTCCCCCCCTGACTACCAGAGGTGGTGGGAGTGTCAAGAGGACCTCATGAGCAGATCTTTGGGGACATGCAGGTTTATATAGGAGGAAGCATTTCTTCAGCTATTTGGGGGCCAAACCATTTAGTAGTAGTAGAAGAAGAAGAAGGAGAAGAAGAAGGAGAAGAAGGAGAAGATTTAAGGGGACTTTATGAGTTAGCATTAATACCTTAAACTGGGCTCAGCAGGAAATAGACAGCCAGTGCAGTTCTTTTAGGACCAGCATGATATGCATCCAGTCATCACTGCCATTTAGCAGCTTCCAGACCATCTTCAAGGGCAACCCCACATGGAAATAACCAAAGTATTGATCACTGTGGCCAGATAGTCTCTGTCCAAAAAGGACCATTGCTGGCAAACCAACCATAGCTGGCAGTTGGCCTCCACCTGAGCTTGAAGTGTCAGTAAAAAGTCCAAGGTTTTAGTATTGTCTTATACAGTTTTGACTTGTGTATTTTTAAATGTTGTGAGCCGCCCAGAGACTCTTGGGTATGGGGCGGGATGTAAATATAAATAATATAAATAAATAAAAAGAGCACTCCTGAACTGTGTACTTGCCCTTTTCAAAAGTTTTATTTACAATAATAGCTGAGGTTGCTAACTATCTTCTTATATTTTCAAAGCAGTTTCTTACCAATCTAATTGCATAAATAACTTATTTGTGGTTCCTTAAGCAAGCTAGGAAAATAACCAATGTAAATTATTCCTTGTAATTCCAACTTAGGATCCCAGATGAGTCTGAGGTGTCAAACGATAAATGTTTTATTTATTCCGCAAAGTGTGCATGTGCGCTCAACATGATACACCTTATAGGACTCCTACAGTTCAACCATATTCTAGAAGTCATGGTCAGTAATTAAAAACTAACAGTTAAGGGAAGTGGCTATCACTTCTGGTTCTCTAATGCAATCATGTGTTGGGTTTCAGGAACACTTTATAGTGCAGCCAACTGTCCTTGAACTGTGCACAGCTTAATTTAATGTTTTCCTGTTGTTCGTTAAGAGTTTGTAACTCTCCCACACAGCATAGAAGTTCACAGTATAAACTTCTTTCATCACCTTTTTCCTTTATTTTTTTCATTTAAGCAAAAGTATGCTTGCTGATTCTATCATCACATGACTTGCTAAGAGTTTTTAACTAAATGAAGGAGTCTAAAAGCTGTGTGGAAAAATGCTGGGAATTTCATTCATTCGGAGACCGCTTCGCTACCATGTATGGCCCAAAAGGATATGAGTCCAACCTTGGCTTCTGTGATAGCCTATTTCCTCCCAGGAAAACTTTCCATTAGATTTCAATACATGGCTCCATAAATTTGCTTCCATTCCGCTATAAGAGCAGTAGCAATATCAGTGACTGATCTTAAACAATTCAACCTGATTTGCAGTTAGCATTCTAATACATTCCAAAAGTGTTCTGTGGGATTGAGATCAGGGCTCTGTGCAGGCCAGGATGTTCTTCAACGCCTATCCCAACTCTCATTTCTGTACAGAACATACTTTGTATGAAACAGGGTAGAGTCGTCCCCAAAACATTGCCACAGAGTTGGAAGCACAGAATTGCCAGGAATGCCCCATATTTTTGCAGCTCCTAACAAACGTTTACTGTGCATTTTGGAACTTGGTAGTGAGTGGCCAAATAGGTTGTTGCTCCTCAATATTTCCACTTCACAATAGTGTCACTTGGTCATATAGCAGGGCAGAAAATATATTAACTGACTTCCTGCAAACATGGCATCCTATGATGGCACCATGTTTAAAGTCATTGTGCTTGTATAAAGTCTTGTATATCTGTGTTTCTTGTGCATACATGTTTGTGTTGTGTATAGACAGACAGAAAAATATATGTGTTTCTACATATCCATACACATTCAGAGAGAGAGAATGAGGGATGGCAATAATTATTGTTTATCAAAAGTCCTTGATCATGTAAATACATTGTTCCTAATTATGCACAGCTTTCAAAGAGGGTTTTTTTCACCACATGTAACACATTTTAGAGAAAGGTTCACTGATGTACATAGTTTATGCATATCTTTCCCTAAAGTATGTTTTTTTTTAATAAACCTATTTCTCTTCAGGTTCACAAAAGGGTGAATTTCTAAGTATGGTTGTATTCTAGTCCATGTATTGGCTTGAAAATGTGATTTTTAAAAAAATAAATAAATTATATTTTTATTTTCATGTCCTCCTCTATACTTTGGGGCCTCAGGGCATGTAATGTGTTTAAAACATATTTTATAAACAGTTAAAGCAATTAAAAAGAGTATATTATCTTCTCTAACCCTGAAGTGTTTAGAAAAAAGTGCTTCTGGGGTGACAGCTCCTAAGATTCGTAGCCCAAGGAGCCATTATAGTCTCACAAAGGAACTTTCCCAGGCATACATCCTAAATGATAGGTCTTGCAGTGAGCAAAAATTGAACAAGGTGACCTTGAAGAACCTTCCCAGCTCTCTAAGGCTACATTAATCTCTCTTTTTCCCCGTCTCTATTTTTGGTATTGTTCCACCACCACCCTCTAAAGTTTGGTGCACATAATAAAGCCTATTTATCTAATAGGTGGCATATGTTGTAGAGAAACACACAACATCCTCATTTCCTCAAGATCAATCAAGCATGAAATAATTAACTGAACTTTTTGTTTTTCCAGCAGATTTTAAAGAAATACAATACAATTGAATTTGTCCAGGTTTTCAAGCAAGGAAGGACTAGGGGCATTCAAGATATGACCTAAGGATTTTATCTGGCCACATACTCTTTTAACTGTTAAAATATCCTAAAGCACTTGATCACGTTGCATTTTAATTTTAAAGCCATGTGTTCTATTAGTGAAGGGCACGTGTTACTGATTTGCCCTCCAGATCCAGTCTCTTTACGAGAACACAAGGCTGGCATGTACAAGGTCTAATCTAGGTCAAAAGGCCTAGAGTTGACATCTTTCTGAAACCTTACCCCTGTGAAAACTAGAAGCTCTTATTAGCTCTGCCAACAGCCAACTGTAGGATTTCTTACTGCCACAGTTCATATTAGCTCCACATTTAGCAGCTTCATAGGCAAACACGTAACCTATTAACATTAAAATTTGTTAATAGCAGCTGCTATTCTCATAACACTTTGGTAAGATGAGTGGAATATATATGAGGAAGAGGTGACTTTGTGGAATGAAACTTCCCATATGAAGACTGTCAGGCACAGAAGGAAGTTTTGCTGGTAACATTGGTGATGCTGATTTCAGTTTAAGCCTAGTGTTTGCACACTGAATACCTGTTTCACCATTAATTAAAACAGGGCCCTTTTGGATGCAAGGAAGAAGTTAAAGCATAATTGTCCTACATTTTGAATGGGGCTTATTTTAAGAAACATATTTCTTAAACAACAGCTTTGTCCTCCTTAAATTCATTCATGTTAATTTCTCTTATGGTAGTGCCATATGGCAGTCCCAGTTTGAGGAGGAGTTGAAGTATACTTTTTGTAGTCCCTGCTACATACTCCATTGCCAAAGCTACTTACAGTGGCAGTAGAGAAATGAAACCTTGTGGGCAGCTACTGGATGACAAGAAGAAGAAAAGTTGGCTTTTTTACCCCGCTTTTCTCACCTATTTAAGGGAACTCAAAGCAGCTGACAAAGCTTTCTGTCTGTTCTCCCCACAACAGAACATCCTGTGAGGTAGGTGGGGCTGTGAAAGCTCAGAAGAGAGCTGTGACTATTCCAGGATCACCCAGCTGGCTTCATGGAGGAAATCAAACCCAGTAATCCCAAATAAGAGTCCAGCTCTCTATTCAATAGACCAAACCGGCTCATTGTATAAGACCTCTGCTTCAGCCACACTGGCAGTCCTTTGAGGTGGGCTAGATCAGTACCATTCACTTCGAACAATAGAGAGGTTAGATAGCATTCTTAGTTTAGTGCCCAGCCTTCACCTCTGCAGGAGGAGCTATTGAACCAGGCATGTTCCAATCCTTGATCCTGAACCCAGTAATGTCTGTGATCTCTTATCGATGTAGTACATGTTTCACCAAATAATGCCACATGGATTTTGTTGTTTAAGTCATGTCTGACTCTTCGTGACCCAATGGACAATGGCACACCAGATCCTTCTGTCCTCTATTGTCTCCCAGGCTTTGCCACTCCTTCTCCTTTTGCCCTCAATCTTTCCTAACATCAGGGACTTTTCCAATGAGTCTTGTCTTCTCATATGCAGCCAAAATATGTGGCTCCTTAGTGAACAGTCTGGGTTGATTTCTATTACAGTTGACTGATTTTATATTCCTGTCAGCTCTCCAGTGCTCAGCCTTCATTATGGTTCAACGATGAAGCCATATTACTATTGGAAAAAACATAACTGTGACTGTACAGACCTTTGACTTCAGAGATGTATCTGATTTTTAATATGCTGACCAGGTTTGCCACAGCTTTCCTCCCAAAGAACAAACATCTTTTCATGGCTAGAGTTGGGTGGAAAATAAATAAATAAATCCCCCCTTTATTTTCCAGAAGGTCATGGTCTTAGGATTTGGGGGGGGGAGGGAGGGGGGTAATGTTGAATTTCAAATGGGCTTTTTCACTTCCATCTTTAAGCTCCTTAACTCATCTTCACCTTCTGCCATGAGAGTGGCATCATCTGGGTATCTGAGGTTACATAATTCCATCTTTTGATACATCCAACTCATCATTTCACATTATATACCCTGTGTATGAGTTAAATAAACAGGCTGACAATATACAGCCTTGTTGTGATTCTTTCTTAATCCTTAGCTAATGAGTTGTTCCATGTTCATTTCTAACTGTTGCTTCTTGAAGCCCATACAGTTTTATAGGGATACAGGTAAGATGGTCTGATATTTCCAACTCTCTAAAAACTTGCCACAGTTTGTTGTGAATCACATAGTCAAAAACTTCAGCATAGTCAACTGTTTCCACACCGTGATTGGCTACATTTCCCACCTCTATGCTTATGTATTCTCCACCAATCTGAGTAAAAGAAAGAGATATCTTCAGTGAAACCCCAAATGAGCAAGGAATGCCCATTCCCAGACTTCAAAATGGGGTAAGGCAGTTGCTGGGTGTCTGATTCACCTGTTTACATCCATTTAGTTAATTGACTCCCACAATGTCAATGTTTAATCTTGCCATCTCATGTTTGATCATATCCAACTAATATTGGTTCATAAATCGTACATCACAGGTTCTTTGGTCCATCCACTTCATTCTTTCTGGAGGCACTTTTGGCTGTCCTCTGCTCTTCCCCAGTAATGTATTGGGCACCTATCAACCTGAGGATCTTATCTTTTGGTGACATACATTTTTGCCTTTTGATACTGCCTGTGGAATTCTCTTGGCAAGGCTATTGGTGTGGCTTACCATTCTCCTGTGGATCACCTTTTGCTAGAACTCTCCACTATGTCTGTCTTGGGTGGTCCTGCACAGTGTAGCTCGTATCTTGTTTGAGCTACACAAGCCCCTCGCCATGACAAGGCAGTGATCCATGAAGGAAACTACATGGATAATGAAGCAGAAAATCAAGTTTGAAAAGATTGAAACGCATGAAATCTAATAAACATTTTTTAAAAACTAGTGAAAATATTAATATAATTTTAAAACATTAAAAACAAGTCTTTCAGTGTTGTATAGCATCTTATTGGCAAAAGGCCTGTATAGGGAAAGATGTAGAAAGATAGCAACTGGAACACCACCTATATGTCCTAGTTCATAAAATATTAGCAATAGTTAGATATTCCTTCTCCTCAAACTGTGTAACAAAAATAGGACTGTCAAGATAGAAAAACTATAAAAAGAAGCCAGTGCCTAAATAAACAGAAACTGTCTTCATTTTCTTTATGAGTTTCTGCCCTTGGAAACTGGGATTCTTAAAATTAACTAATAACTCAGAGGTGCTGTAAATTACCTAGAATTACAAATGAATTTTAATTCTTACTTTTACTCCTTCCACTGGAATTATAGCTCTCTTAATCTTTTGAATTTACCATTTTTCTTCTGTTGCCATAGTGAAATCAGGTAGCATGAGCAAAGATGAAGAGGGGGTTTCCTTCTTCCCTTTGAACTTAGTTAAAAATAATGCTTAATCTATTAGGCATGCTTTTAAAATATGCTTTAAAAATGTAAATGTAAAAGTAGAGCAGGTGGGAGACTAAGAATGACAGGTTTAGAAATGAGAATCCTATTTACTGTCAAGCTGTATACACCCCGAGCTTCAAGAAAAGATTTAGTTCCTTATTAGTTTATTTCTACTTCATATGACAGTATGTAAAAACAAGAAGGAATTTATTTTGCAAGTCTTTTTGTTTGCAAATCTGGTATTGTTCATAGAACAATATTTAATGTTTTGTTGTATGCACCTAGTATACTTAAAAATTATCCCACATAAAGAGTACTGGATTTTCCAGTTGTTCCCATAATCCTTGAGCATCAGCATTGCTGACTATCAGTGATCAGAACTGCAGTTAAACAACTTGCAGAGAACCACAGCTCTGCCTGTCCCAGGCTCCCTCTGAATTACTGAATTCTTAAATTATCTGGCTCCCATGCAGGTCCTGTTTAGGTTCTTCTTCTTCTTCTTCTTCTTCTTCTTCTTCTTCTTCTTCTTTTCAATAGCAATCTTAGTTTATGCTTTCTAGATAGTTTGTTCTACCGCTAAGCTACAGTCACTCCCAAAACACAGAATCATAGAATTATAAAATTGGAAGGGATCTCCAGGGTCATCAAGTCCAACCCTCTGCTCAGTGAATGATTCCCTAAATCGACCCAGACAGGCGTCTGCCCAACCTCTGCTTGAAAAGCCCCAGAGAAGGAGAGCTCACTACCTCCTGTGGCTAGGGCAACCTATTCCATTGATTCATCACCCTTATCTGTATTGACTCCTTTGAAGTTTCATGCTGTTGTTTCTAGTCCTCTCACCTTGAGTAAGTGAGAATAGGGACAATCCCTCTGCACTGTGACAGCCCTTCAGATACTTGAAAACACCTATCAAGTCTCCTCTCAGTCTTCTCTTCTGCAGGCTAAACATTCCAAGATCCTTCAGCCCTTCCTCGTAGGACATGGTTCGCAAACCACTAACCATTTTGGTAGCCCTTGTTTGAATTTGCTCTAATTTGTCAATGCCTTTTTTAAATTGGGGTGCCCAGAACTGAACACAGTACTCTAAATGAGATCTGACCAAGGTAAAGAGGAATAATTCTCGTAATCTAGACTCTATGCTCCTCTTGATATAACCTAGGGGTGTGTTTGCATTTTTTGCAGTTGCAGCACACTCTTGACTCATGTTCAGCTTGTAATCAACTAGTACACCCAGATCCTTTTCACTTGTGTTGTTACTCAGCCAGATTCATCCCACTCTGTATTTGTTTTTATTATTTTTCTTATCCAGATGTAGGACTTTACATTTCTCCCTATTAAATATCAATCTGTTAGTTTCAGCCCACTGTTCAAGCTTGTCTAGATCTTTTTGAACCCTCTCCTCCTCCTCCTAGCTTTGTGTCCTCTGCAAATTTGATCAGCATCCCTTTGACTTTCCTCATCCAGATCATTTATAAAAATGTTGAACAGCACTGGGTGCAGGACAGAGCCTTCTGGCTGTCCACTTGAGACATCCATAACAATTCTTGTTAGTTATATAAATGCATTAAATATAGATACCGAAACAACCCGAATGCGAGCAGTTCCAAATTGCCTGTTGAATAAACGGAGTATGAGGGAACTGTTGGGATTCATAATATTGTCTACTCCATCTAGATTAATTATGCAGGACTTAGAACTGGAATAAATTCCACTGGGTAAAGGAAAAGATGATCATTCTGACCTCAGCTCCCAGTGAAGAATTATTAGAAGCCTAACCACCTAATCACCTTTGGATGTGTGCTTCTCTGTATAGTACATAGTGGGAGAGATTTTATGTTTGGCACATCTTATAGCTCTGGCAAGGACTGCAGCCAGAGCAACAGCTGTAAAAAAAGAAAGGGAATCACTGTTGTTGGCACAAGACTGTTGGAGATTATTCAGATATCATCTTGCACGGGCCCCAGGATGGCCTGTTAGTTCAAGCCCTTAAAATAAACAACTATTAATCACCTAATGGCAGGACGGGTTGACCAGAACTGTGGCTCTATGGACCTCAGTTTAACCTTTTTCAATCGCTTGTCTCATGTTTTCTGTCACCTTGGCTGTTTGCTGCCCGGCATTCCTTTTAAGTCAGTCTGTTACAAGCTTAACCAAGTGTTGGTTTTGAATTCTGCAGTGATGATACATTTCTGGGGACCTGGGTAAACTGGACAATAGAGACTTATATTTTTTTCTGCTTAAATTTATTCAAGTGAGAGTAGAGAAGGAACAAGTTCTTTATTAAGGGGAATCTGTCTTATGTAAAACTCATGAGTGAATTTTGTTTTCAGATAGGATTTAATCTGACATTACTTTGTTTTATTTTTGTTGATATAAATGGTAATCCAAGTTGCTGACTCACCACTGTTAAAGTTTACCAAACAAAATCCTTACCCTACATGCCCTCTTGTTTTGTTATTTATGCCTCTATACTGAACCCATAAGAGATGCGACTATAATAAATATGAGGTCTTATTAAGTTACCTCAGCAAATTATTTTTATTCCAGAAGAACCATGTATTTGCTTATTTTTTATTTAAATTTTTATCCTGCCCTATATTTATCTACCACTTCTCTTTAAAACATAATGGTTCACAGCTAAATGTTTAAAATATATATATGACAATGTTAAAATCATTAAATATTAAATGAATATTAAAACAGACAGAAGACACAATCCAGACATTGGGGGTTAGGAATATATGTATAGGTCCTAGCAAATTAGTCAACTTCCGGATAATGTTCTTTTTCTGATAATAGTGTGACAGTTCTATGGAATCTTCTCTTCTCTGTTTCCTCATTTTTTCCAAGTCTGAACAAGAAATCTTAATTAGAATGATGTTTCCCAGGAATCTTTTTATAAGCTACAGCCTGGTTTTTGAGCTATTTAGTAAATAAACTATATAACTACTTACATTACTTATATAAGCCTAAAACTTTTTTTATTTATTTAAGAAATTGCATCCTACCCTTCACTCAAAGTTCCTAGGGCAGCTAATAATCATGAAATATAAAATAGATAAAACAACTTAAAACATATTTAAAATATAATCTTTCCCTAATCCCTTCATGGCAGGACAACACACACACACACACACACACACATATATATGTGCATGTATGTATGCTATTTTTATTTTGTGTGCAGTTCCTTTTGCCAGTCTGATACCCATCAGGTATTTAAGCCATTGTCCACAGCTAACACAGTAATGCTGGCTGTCATTAATACCAGTGACAATACAAATCATCTGGTGGGCATCTGCAAAGTCTGTGGTAAGGTATAGTGCGTTGTCCAAAGGTCAGTGGAAAGCTGAATGAATTGTACAGTTTAAAATATCCCAAAACAAATCTAGGGCCATGATCACACCTTCACTTTAATCCTTCTTCGGTCTGCCTTCAGATCCCACCACTCACACTTTTTTAGTCCTATCCATTTCATTTCTGGACTTTCCTCCTTTCAATTGCACTTTTCGGAGTCCTGATTTTTACATTTCTCAAGCTGTTATAGAGTATTAATCCATTTTCAGTTTTTGGGTGTGATTGAGAAAGAGGACCAAAGGGACCTGAACTATATACTATACTGGGTGGATACTTCATGAATTTGCCTACCCTTTCACCCAGTGTGTGTTTACATGCTGTTGAGTCACAGAACTTTTATCCTGCCACAGCACAGGGGGTTATGTGACAATGGAGAGGGGAGGAGATCTAAAAAAAGACTTGTAAAGGAGCCTTAGGGCGTGAACAGCAAGGTGTGAGAATAGTGACCCAAACTGAGGATGAATTGGGGAAGGATGATCAGGTATTGGGTGTGATCAGAGTGTGTTTTGAGTCCAGCTTCTTAATAAAAACATAAGAACATAAGCCCTACTGGATCAGGTCCCAGCCCATAAGATGAATTATTTCACCAAAATGTGACCATGTGACATCCAGCTGGGGCAGCAGCTCCCTTTCTGACACACGGGACTGGCCTTCCTTCACCAGGCACTGACTCTGCCCTGAGATCGGGATTTTGATGCCCTAAATCGGCCCCAGCCAAAACACCCTCCTTTCCTCCTCTCAGCTTCTCTCGTTGATCAGGCTGCCGTGGCTTCCTTAGCTTCAGCTTTGTTTTTTAAAATGTCAGCGTGGCCATTACTTTCCCCTGGCTGATGAAGCCAATGACTTTCACTGAGTCGTTCACTTCGATTCAACAGTAACGTTTCTTTATTGGATTACAGCATTTTGTTTAAGTTTTATTTACAGTACAAACACAGTTTTCACTACTTTCCTTTCTAATCCCTTTAACAATACTCAGGATCCCTTCCTATCTCTCCTTATAGGACCTGACCTTTTAAATCCAACCCACATCTCCCCTCAAGTTGTGTTCAAATTCAAAAACCCTCGACTTTCTCCAGCCCTGTCCTTTTATCTCCCTTCCCCAGGAATTCCGCTCCCTCATTGGCTGAGTCCTCGGGCTGTTTTCCCTCTCCCCACAGAATTGAGCAGGCCACACCTACCTTCACTCTAACAACTTTCCCTTAGTGACAGCTGCAAGCTTTCTAAACTGCTAACTAGTCCTGGAGTTATCACAGACCACGTCCAAGGTGTAGTAAACTGGTGCTGCTAAATTTAAGGTCCAAGATCCTGTCAGACTATTGAAGGTATCTACAGTAGCTTCAATGGAAGACAGTTGATTGAAACAGGTCTGGAGACCAAATGCCATTAGTAAGATCATTTTGTTGCTACAGCTGTGTGCCCTGATAACAGCCATGCCCCTAAGCTTTTCTGTAAAGTACTGAGAGGCAATTGAACCACCATAATCAGTAGTAAACTAAAGACAGAGCTGACAGAAAATGCGACCATAGCAGTGGATTTGATTGACTACACATTTAGATTGACAGGACTGGGTGCAAAGTATTGTTACCACCATCCACATGAGAGGCTTTGCAGAACAAGTGCTGAGGCATGAAGTCAGATGTTGTAGAAAGTACTTAGTGATCATAAGGCAGAACTGTCGTTTTGGGTGAAGTGTTTTAAGAAAGAAACAACACTGAGGATGGATGATGACAGTGTTTTCTAATTAATTTTACTGAGCATGTACTCTTCAAATTGAGTTTGAGGTAAAAAAAACAACTGATAATCATACGGTAATTACCATACACTTAAAAGGGAGATGGGTCTTTGCTCAGGTCAGTCTACTTTCCCATTACCATTCCATTGTAGTTTTTGCATATCCATAATCTTAGTTTTTCTACAAGGTTTGATGAGATGGCATAGGTATACTCTGAAGTATTGCATTTGCAACCATAAGGTCCCATCAAGACCGGGGGTGGGGGGCGGACTATAACACCAATATGGTGCCACTTTGGCGAGGTTGCCCCACCATACCCTAACATTTCCCCACTAGAAACTGTTGCTAGAAATCTCAGACTTTCTGAGATTAAGTCATGTCTTCATGTGCCTAAGCCACTCCTAGTGCCTGTTCAAGGAGTTTGAAAAACACACCCTTCACAGTCTCTGAAACCGGAATGCAAAGAACCTTGTGAGCTCTTGTTGCCTATTACATTAAGGAAGGCTTTTGTATACTTGAAATAAAAACTAATGGTGTTTCATAAAAGACCTCACAAGCATACCTGGTACCCAGACAACTATAAAATCAATCAGGTTAAAATACCCAAGTACCTTGGCATTCTCTTCCAAGAAACTGGGTTATTTAAAGTTTGTAAGATCTGTATTGTTGAATCAGCTCAAAAAACTGAGATTTTTTGTTAGATTTTTCTTTGTAAGATTCGGCCAATTTGTTCCCACTGCAATTAAAACCTTTGAAGGGAAAGTCAGCTCACAATTGTTATATGGTTTACAGGTATGACTGGAAGGACTTTACAGCTTTATAGGAGCGCAAAATAAATTTCTATGACCTTATTGTTGAAATTCAAATTTCTATGAACTATGAATTTATTAACTTTGATCTATAAGGCCCTGAATGGCTTGTGTCCAAAGGAACATCCCTCATACCATCCTGCCTGTGCCTTAAGATCTGCAGATGAGACCCTCCTGGCTGTACCATCAGTAGCTAAGAGGCAGGACTTGGGATAGGGCCATTATAGTGGTAGCCTTCAAAGTATGGAATAGTATCCCCACTGAAGTTTACCAAGTATCTTCACTGTATACGTATAGAACACTGGGAAATGCACTCCTATTTACCCTGGCCTTTGGCTGAGGAAACAGTTTCCACTTTCAGGTACTGCTATTGTTTTTATTATCTTTCCCATTGTTTGCTTCTTTCAATCCTGCAAAGAACATCAGTTTCCAAAATGGCATGGATTCTTGCTCACAGTTCATCAGTTCAAGGAGGAAGTCAAGTTTTACTTGGTTCAGAGCTGATTGACAGATACATCTTGCAATGCATGGATTCATAGGAACTTTCTGGAGACGCATTCTTCAAGGCATCTGTTGTCTTGCTCTACCTTTTTCTCAAAGTCCAAGCTTCACAGCCATACATTACCACAGGAAAGAATTAAAGAACATTCCTTTAATTATACCAGTCTCTGCTTTCACTGAATTGTTCTTATCCTTCATGATCGTTTCTAAGGTTATTACTGTTTCTCTCTTTAATCTTCCGGGATACTGACAATCTTCATCTGTTCGTAAAGCTTCTATTATCTCTAGATTGATAGTATCATTCTCTTAATATTTAGTGTTAACTCGCTGTATATGTGGTGACACCATCCCAGAAGATTTGCACACTTCTTCTTGCATAACAGAGTGATATCTTCTCTAACTCAGATTTTTAATATTTTGACCTGCAATATGAATTCCAGCTGTCATCCACATCAGTCCCAAAGAATTATTATGATATATTCAGTCTATAAGTCAAACAGATATGGGAACAATATGTTTCACTCCCTCTTGTGTTCTGAATCACTCTTGCCATTCCAACTTCAGTTCTTACCTTAGCTTCTCATTCGCTATACAGATTCATCAGAAGAATAAGCAAGTGGTCTGAAATACCCATTAGCCTTAATATGTTCCACATTCTGACATGATCTCCACAGCTTGTTGTCTTTTGTATTCAGTGAAGCGAAAGTAAACTTGATCATGGCTTGCTCTCTTAAGTTTGCTACCTGAGCTCATATTCCTCTGCCTCTTCTAAAACTAGCATATTCATTTTGCATGTCTGTCTCAAAGCATTCCTTTCAAGTTTTTAAATAAAGCGTTGATCATCTGAAGCATTAGTTGCATATTTGGTAGCATCTTCCACCTATAGTATAGATTCTGCTCTCTAGATCTTAAATCCTAGTCCCTATTTGTTGATATATTGATGCTAACTTTGACTGCTTCCTTTTTCCATGGCTTTAAGCAGTTCAGAGGATAGTTCACCTGTACCATGTTCTTCCCTATTTAACAGCTGATCTAACAACCATTTGGTGCACTTCCTAATAAGTTACTTCAAGATTATATTCTCTTCCTGCATATGTTTCTGTCATTCTGTGATCCAATTTGTAAAGGTTCAGTATAGTTTTCCCATCCTTCTTTGACCTCATTTGCAACACCTACTTGTGCAGGAGGTTGCTGGGGAAGAATGGAGTGGAGAATCTCCATTAGGCTTTGAAACTAGTGAATGATGCTTTGATTTCATAGGGAAGGAAACACCTTGTGCCAATGTAAAAGTCTAGGGGCAAACTGGCACTCAGCCCCTCCCTCCCCATACTCAAATTCACTGTCTGAGACTGCTCATTTGCTTCCATGATTATTCTCAAATATTCCCATCTTACCTGCAAACATTTCTGCAGTTCCTCTGACCATCTTAAAAAGGTGCCAGATTTTCCTTTGCACTCAGACAGATGGATATGTGCTCATATGACAATGTGTACACTTGCCGCTTTAACAGGGCCATCTGATCACAAGCCTTCGTCTTAAAAGCCTAACTTTCTTTAAAGTGATCACAAAATGAAGATTAGTCACCAATTTGTTAAACAGTATCATTAATCTATAAATAATTTTCTGTGCTTACCCTGCAATTTAGCACCCTGTGTTGGGTTCTTCACGTCACATCTATGTGTCTATGAAAATGGTGGTGAGTCTCAAATGTAAAAGGGTGGTTCTTGCTTCTATCTTTGACCTCTTTGCTGCTTCCTGTTGAAACAAAAGGGTGGGGGGAAGATTAAATGACTTTTCAAATTAAGGCAGCAATAATTAACTACTGGCATTGTTTGTGATTTTCCGACTCTGTGAGCTAATGAGAGAGAAATTAGTGCTTAGCAGCAGGAGTTCCTGATAGTCAGTGCCAAATGCTAAATGTGCCAACAAGTTAATTTTGGTTTTAAGTACTTCACTTAAGTCTTTTTGAACAATGAATTAGAATTGGGATTGTGTGGGTGTGATAAATATCCTACTTTCAATTTATGAAGATGCAGTTTTAATAGTATATTCCTGCTTTGTGAAGGGAGAAAACCTGTCCAGCTTTGGGAAAGTAATGCAGTTGACACATTAAAGGCAGGTCTCCAGTTGACTCAGTGGTCAATTCAAGACACAAGAACAATCAATATTTTGCAACTGCAAGAGATAACGGATTTAGCCCTTTTCTGCACTTATTGGCTAATAAACTGGATTATGTGGAGGCCCACTGATACAGATTACTTGGGAGGCATGCACCATCTGCACTCAGAGCACTGATCCAGCATATGTTTCCCAGAGGTTGTCCCTAGGAACTGGGGGGGGGGGCATTCAGAACAAGGCCCTTTGTCCAGTTGTAGACCCTTCAACAGATAGATTAAGGGCCTCCTTAATCCAGCTCCAGCTCCATCCCATGCAGACAGAGACAGACCAGTGGGGTCAGAGCTTTCTTGATCTGCATTAACTTGTGGGTCAGAAGGCCCATAATCTTGATTAAGAGGCTCCTTAATTTGAATCACTAGTGAACAAAGAAAGGGCTTTGGGGCTCCCTTTAAGCAGGAACACTCTTTTTTTTTCAAAACAAACATAATTCTTCAGTACTCACATACTCCGAGGACTGTAGCTTATTCTAACAATGGGTAATTAAACTGTAGTTTTATAATCTGGTTTCTTAACAAAATAGAATGAGAACAAACTGCTCTTCCATGAGAATGGGCACAGGCAAAGAAAAAAATTGTTCACTTACAAGCAACATATTGTTTCCAAGTTGGCATCCTAAGATAGGGAATGCCATATTTTAGAAGAAGAAGAAGAACATTAGGGAACTTTTGTTGTGTAGTGTTTAGGGTTCAGATCCTCAATCCATTATTAAGCTCTTGGGTGACAGTGGTCTAGTCACTCACTCTCAACAGTTCAAAGGGAGCTGTGATGATAAATATGTGGGAAGAAAGAACTGTGTGTGCCAACTTAAGCTCCCTGGAAGAAGAAGAAGAAGAAGAAGAAGAAGAAGAAAGATATTAGTTAAGTAGATTTTTAATCTTTAAAAAGTTCATAGGTATATGATATTTTCAATAAAATTTCAAACTACAGTTCACAGGTTATATGCAACCACAAATAGAAGGATTGATGTGTTGTATAGAGATTGCTGATTAGTAATGAATTCTTTATCAAGGTAAATAGACTGAACTGCACAAATCCTTGTATTGAAATATTTCATGGGGTAATCTGGGTAGATAACTTTCTTATAATACATATCCACATCCCCGCCACTAAATGCTGCATCTTTATGAAGCTTTGGGGGTGACTTTAACAGTTTCCTCTTTTCTTTAAGTGAAGATCAACATGCGTTCTAACCAGTACTTCCAGTGAAAATCAGCTTGTCCCTCCCAGATAAACAATCTTGTCAGAATACAGGAACATACGAAATGGTTCATGAGGTCAGTCCCATGACCAGTCTAGTTCAGTGGCCTGTTTTCATAGTGACCAAGTAGTGCCACTGGGAAGGCAGAGCTTTACCACCTCCTGTCAGCGGATCTCATTTTCATCTCTTTTTCTACCCTGGGCTAAATGTTTACGTCCTGTTCCTGACTGGGATCACTGATACCCCTTGGTCTGTATCTAAGGCTGTGTTCAAACTTCAAGTTTTAATCCAGCTTCACTTTCAGAGTAAGAGAAACCATCTGTAAAGTGACAAATTGCTTTCCTTTAGCATGATCCAACTCAGAAAAACCATCTTTGGGCTAAAGAATGTGGGCAAGGAGAAATGACTAGTCACTATGCTGATGTTTTCTCTCACTCTGAAAGTGGACTGAAGCAGGATTAAAACTCAGGTATGAAGACAGCCTAATAGTATACACAGAGATACAGAAGGACTTCTCTTCCTCTTTGCAGGTCCCTGTGCTCAGTATCATGGTATCTAAATCCAACCTGGCCCAGGGAAGGGGCCACCATCATCACCCAATAATATAATGAAAGTTCTTGTTCCTGTTCCTCAGCAGATATACATTTCTGGGCAGCAGCAGTACTGAACTCCCAGCCCTGTTCAAATAGCATTGGAATGGGATTGATCATTGACCCCTGATGACCCAGCCTCTCCCTGACCCCAACATGCTCTCATTGGCAGTTTTATTACTGGTAATCATAGGTGCTGGCTGGTGAGGCTGCTTAAAACAGTGCCAACACCAATTGGAAGCAGTGTGCACTGTTTCTGATTTTATTATGCAAGGCAAAAATAACAATCCCATTCCTGCTTTTTAGTGATGTATTCCACGAAGTACAAATAATTGCAAATATACATGAAACTAATCATTTAGCACAACTAAAATCCACAAGACTAGTTATTGCACTTGTCTTTCTAATATAATTGAGGTTTCAGAACAGAAAAATGTTATGCTTTAATATACACAACTGCTTTTGAAAACATAGGAAAGCAAAATTAAAACTGGCAAAATTAAGTCTTTATAAAGAAGAGTCTTTATTTAAACATAGTGGCTAATCCACTATCTTATGTCCCTTTTTGCTACCTGTTCATTATTCACTGTACATCTGTCTAAGCAACATTTCTACTTTTGTTCTGGAGATAATTCACCTTTGGCCGTTGTCTATTTATTTGTGGTCTATTTGTGGACTTTCCATTCAGAGAAGCCCAAATGGAGGGTGGAAAAGTCAATAATAAAATGGATAAAAGCAAAAAGGTGTGAGAAGTCAGTTCTGAAGATGGGACGAAGAAGGTTTAAAATAAAGGTATGACCATGGTCTAAGTGAAACAAACCTGCTGCTCCCCACTGGACTGACTAGGTGGCAGAATGCATCTGATAAAGTAACTTTAGGCTATGATCAGACACAGCCAAAAAAAACAAAACAAAACAAAAAAACACCTAAGAGGTACCTCAGAGAAAGCTTTGAGGTGGGATTGTTCACAGACCAACCTGTCCCTTTCATGAACATTCTGTGCTAGAAAAGATGGATTAGAGAAGACTTGGGAACATGAGGGTCACACTCTAGTCTCTGGGACACCTCTGAGGCACCCATTTTGTTATGTCTGAAAACACCTAAGGAAACCTATGCTACCAAATTCTTTCAGTTTCTAAGGTGCTAGTAGACCTCTTTGTGTATTGACTAGATGTGCTTAAAATTACTAGAGTTCTCTTGAGATTGCCCATTACAATTAAATCATTAACAAGGGTTGTCTACCATTTTGGTGTGAACAGAGATCTGTGTGCAAACTATTACATAAGATTCCATTGAACATTTGGTCTCCTAACAATTTGTCCTGTACTGTTGTTTTTGGCAAGTCAGTATTCTGTACTATAAATCACAAAACGAAAGACCTTTTCAGCTTCATGTTGTATGGCCTGCCGTAACATTAAACTATCGAAAGCTGTTCTGTTTTTAAACATCCTTTTACCAACCTAACATTCATAATTTATGATTTCACTGTAAAATTCTTGCAACACTACACCAAAAGTAGTGCTTCCCTTTAATTAAGTGCTCTCAGTAGGAAAAACGTGAAACTGATGTGCAAAACATATAGCTGTACACAATGATTGATAGTGATTACTTCTTTATGAACCCAGCCTGAGGGTCTGAACTTCCTGATGGGTAAAATAGTCCATGGGACTACTTCCTGACATGGCCTAGTAGGAATCAGTCAGTATTAGTAATGTCTGTGGAATTTGTAAGACACAATATGGCAAATCATAGAATAAAAAGTTTTGAGAAGCTCCATATTCAATCTTGATAGTGCCTTGTATAATTCTCCATTACAGGAGGGATTGAAATGCAGGTTCTGAAGTTTGTCTCCATACTGAATTAACGGCCCTCTGCCTTTTCTTCCACTCTATGCCCCCTTATATATTGCAGATTAGTGTATGAAGCAAAAAAATAGGCACAGCTGATCCTCTAAAAACAGTGTTATTAAATACAGTATAACAGCCAAAGAGTCTTGGTGGTATTAATTACTAAGCCATAAAAAGAATAACAATCAGTTTTGATGCTTTTTGCTTCCTTGACTAATTAAAATAATTCTAATAGATTAAACTAGTTTTTCATTTAAATATGGGGCATCTTCCATTTTTATGTGTACTACTGTATAATATGCTAAGGTTTTTTTCTTCATTGCCTGTTATATTTTAAACACGTTTTAATTCTTAACATATTTTATCTTTTTATTATTGTTACCCACCTTGGGACCTTTTGGTAAAGAGCAGGATATAATTTTTTTTTTTAAAAAAAGTTAAGCATAAATTGGTAAACATAAATTATTTATTTCTTGTCTTTTGTTTTTCTGTAGATTTGGTCCTGGATTAGTTATCTACTGGTATGGATTTATTGAGGAATTGGATTGTCATCGCAATCGTGGCATTTTGCTCAAAGATTGCTTTCCTACTGATATAGTTACTCTCTGAGATGGCCATAGAGATGGAAGAAGAAATTGGAGGAAAAGGCGAATCCGGAAGCAATTTTACTTTCCTGCCTATAAACTGGCAACATCTGCCCTGAACTTTGGTTGAACCCTTACTGTCCGGGATTGCACTAGTGCTACTTTAGACAAACACATCAAGGGTTTCTGTTTTACATCAACTCTCTGCTGATGCAAGCAGCCAAAAAATACAGACACAGCCCAAACATTATCAGCATTTCTGTCACTGTCAAACAGTTTGCAGATAGCCATAATCTTTCTTCCTTCCGGATGGCTTCTCTGTACCCTCTCAACAAAAGGAGAAATGTGAAGACTAAAAGGTGTGGTTCTTGGTTTTCCTCCTGTATGAAGTCACTTTTTAAACAACCCTTCTGCTGAACAAAACCTTTTCTAGTGTATGTTCCAGCTAACATCAGTTTGACTGATGTTTAATCTCCCATATGCTGCCAAGATAGAACCAGTTGGGGGGACACGTTACCTGCTGATGCTCCTTGACTTGAACTTCCTTTGTTCTCAAACCTTTGTGTTCCTACTGTGGTTTGCTGTTAATGTAGTTTGGATTGCAGATTTGGTGACTCTTGAAAAAGTAAGAATTTCTGGCTCAAAAATGTTTACAACAAGTTTGAAGATGTCATATACAATCACTGGTTACATTTTCGAATAAAGTATATGTTAGTATATTCTGTACTTATTCAAGATACGTTATATGGATTTCTTGCATATGTTAGCAGTAGTTAGCCTCTTGGAGCTTCTCACTTTATAGCAGCTGCAATTTAGAAATTTCTGGGGAATCCAAGTCAAGAGCACAGTTCACACCAGTGGTCATCTGCATTCCACAGCCCTTTACCAGCCTTCAAAGGCCAGGGAGCAAAGGTTTGTCAGCCTCCAAAGTTGCAGTCCAATGGGATTTGGACAGTGTACTACATATGGCCCAATTCCAGGGCCATTTCCATAGCCCAGTGAATGGAATGGGACTCTTTGTCCCACCTCTATCATCCTAGCCATCCACAGGATGGATGGATGGACGGACGGATGGACGGACGGATGGATGGATGGATGGATGGATGGATGGATGGATGGATGGATGGATGGATGGATGGATGGATGGATGGAGCTACCCATGGCACAGAACACTCAGGAGACTACTTCAAAGTGGTCTCCCATTGGAATACTTCATAGTGAGCCTGCTCTGATGATATGACACTGACCATATGGAAGCTGTCTGCAAGACTATCATTGTTTGACTTGCTTAACTGCATCGTCAGCAGCTAGTACTCTCCCATTTCGTTCCTCCTTATATGACTTTGGTCTGTAAGCTGTTCCTCTTTCATGTTGTTGTGCTGCCCTTCTATTTTTTTTGGGGGGGGGGAGCTATTTTTAAAACTGAATTTTTGACCTGTAATGAGCTTTTGTCTGTTTTTATTTTATTTTACTTCGCTTTTAGATTCAGCCCTGAATCACTTGGAGAAGGGTGGGTTACAAATGCCAAAAAATGAATGATGTAAAGGAAGGTTTTCATAACAGCCTTAAGGCAAAGAACGAGAGTTAGAACAACATGCCATCAAGACACTCAAAAGTTGCAGTTTTGCTCTTATTTTTCAGTGGAAGGTACAGTGGGGTTTTTTCTCAAGCATAGAAAACAGTTCTACAGCAAGAACCCTGTTCAAGACAGCCAGACTATAGCAATTGTTTGGGGGTACCTTATCAACAGCAAATGAACAAACTTTATTGATTAGTGATATGACCACATCAAATTTACAAAAGATAAAAACATATAAAACAAACAAGGATAAAAACAAGAGCAAAATAAGAATAACATAATTATTTGTCCCCATTACCCTTAGAAGATACCCCATTCAATAATTTCATATATCAGGCAGCCTTAGCAAAAAACAAAGCTACCCTGTATGTCACCTGGACATTTTCTCCCTGCAGAAGGTAAATCAGCATGTTCTGCATCCCAGTGGGACTCATTTTGTAAAAGGGGGGGGGCTTATCAACTGTTACCTCTTCATCCTCTACCATGTCCATTGACCTGGGGACCCAAAGAATGGTAGGGGAAGAGCAAGACCAAACTAAGAACCTCCTCTAGCCTAAAACATGCCGGAGAGAGAAGAAGGTTCCCAATCATGCCACACTCGATCCCTTGTGGAATCCAGTCTGCAGGCTACAAATGGGTATATGTACCCACCACTTTTTAATGCATCAGTCTCAGCAAGGGAAGATGATTTAATACTTTTATTTTCCCCAGTATTGCAAAGGACTGGACTAGATGATCTCTGTGGTCCCTTCACACTCCACAGTTATATGATTCTCTGACATTTTTTCTGCTTAATGTCCTGCAGTTTTATTCCCCTTCACCCTTATTTCTGACAAACGGCTAGTGTTTTTTTTAAAGGACTATAGAAAGTAATTCCCTTCAGTACTAGAGAGTTTCCCCTGTACCTATTCACATTGGTAACTCTCAGTGTGAACTCTAGAGTAGATCTTGGTTTACCAGCTCATCAAAAAAGAAACCTGCAGTTTTTAAAGAGGGTATCTCTGAAAGAAAACACTTTCAGGAAGACCTTATTGCAAGTTCCTCTACTCGTTTATGTTTAACATATTGCAACAGGCCCCCAGGTGTACATGAAAGATGGAAGAATCTGTACCATGTAACTTACTGGTACAAGACAAAAATGGCATTCAGATGTGTTATTGCCTGGTGTGCGCATAAAAGTTTTAACACCATGGTGAAAATGAAACTGTGCGGAAGCATTATTCCAGCGGCAAATGTGAAGATGCAGCTTGTCTAAACAGAAATGGTTTTAAGGGCAAAACTGGATTTGCTTGTGGTGAGGCAGTTGCCCTGTGTGGTTTGGAATAATCTGAAACAGCAGCCTTTGTAAGACGGCTTTACTACTTCTCTTTCCCTCTCTCTTCAGAATAAATTAAATTTATCTGCACAGATGTTGAAAATCCTGCTCAAGCTCCATCTAATCTTTGTTTTGTTTGGATTTTACATTAAATTTATGTTAAGGAAATATAAATAAATGAGGTGCTCGTATTTTGAAATTTATGCCCTTCTGTAATGCTGAGGCATAACAGGTTGGGAGGCTATATTGGTGTCTTCAATCAAAGTTGTGTCTCTGTGTGTTGGTGTATTTTTTTTTCTTTATTTAGAAATGAGTTAATGCAATCGTTTTAAAAATAGCATGAAGCAAATCATAGAGACTTGGTGCTGAACTGTACTAATTTTAGCTCCATAGGCTTACAAACACACAAATTATTTTAAACACTGGTAACTTAAAACTGGAATTGCTGACTTTTTTCTCTCAAGATATTATAAAATCCTACTTCATAGGCATTTTTTTCCTTCATCAAACATAAAAACCTGTAAGTTTTTAAAAGTCATTTAAAACTGACATTGGGTTCCTTTTTATATATTATGAACCTTAACATCATAGCCAAATCTAGGTTTATGTAGGAAATATTTGTTGAGTGTGCTAATGAATTATACCAGGGAAGAAAACAGAAGTGTGCATAAAACTGAATGATGTTCTCGCTGGCATATATAGACTTACGAAGCATCTGCTCTTACAAACACTGTAAAAAGGCTTTTCCTCAAGCCATGGAGGCTGCTGCATTTGTTTACAATGAGTTCAATATGGTTTTTTTTAAAAAAAACACTCACATTTGGATTCATCAATAACAAGATATGGACACACATGGTCTCATTCACATTTGCCAGTGGCTGAGCTAATTACCCCTTTGCTATTCCGTAAATTAATAATAGAGTGAACTCTCAGTTTTATGGACTTTCATTTAATGGAATTCAGATTTAACAGATACATTTCTGGCAGATAATTTTATTTTAGGAAGTGTTGTCCTCTGTTCATCTGTCCTGTTCCTTTAAATGCCAAACAATGCAGCCAGCCATTTTGTTTGAGAAGATTAAACATGCTTTCTGCTTTTTATTCTTCCTGTCCTTTTGAGAAGCTGTACAGCTCTCCAAAAACACTTCTGTCTCTCACGCTGAAGGTGGACCAAATCTGGATTAAAACTTCAGTGTGAGTGCATCCCTGGTCTGTTTGTACAAAATCAAGTTACAGAATAGGCCCTTTTGATCCATTCTGCGAAATGTTTCATCTATAGCACAGGTCATTATTTAGTACAAGCAGACACCCACACCAAGGTACGGATTCAGAACGCTCTGTCTACTCAGCCACTATCATCTTCTCAAGCATCAGGCATTTATGAATTAAGCCCCATAGGCTATGGCTGAGGTTGAAGGCCTCTAGATGAAGAAGTCCTTCCTTTGTCCTTCCCTTTATGGGTGTTTTTCCACTGTCACTAGAAGTACCCATTAAGTACTTATCATAGTAAACCTCTGTTCTCTCTCTCTTAAGCCTGATCCAGACAGCACCTATTTATTCCGCATTATTTGGATAATCCAGAATAAAGCACATCCAGACAAATTTTATTCCATATTATCCATGCTTTATTCCGGATTATCCAAATAATGTGGGATGAGTAATGTCTGGATAGAACTATTTTGTTGTAAATAAAATCATAAAAACTAGAAAGCCTCAAATATATGTTATTTCGTTAAAGGGCAGTTTCTTCAGCCCTTTGATGATTCTGGTAGCTTTTTTCACCATTTCCAACTCTACAATTTATTTATGATGTGTGGCAACAGAACTATATATTCTAAATGCAGGCATAGAATGGGATTTGTATAAATACATTATTATCCTGGCAGTTTTATTTTGAAACTCTTACCTAATAATCCGTAGCACAGAATTCACTTTTTTCACCACTGCTGCACACTGGATTGACATTTTCATTGAATAATCCACCACAACCACAACTCCCTTCCTGGTCAGTTGCACCAACTCATATCTCATTCACATATATACAGCTGGAATTTCTTTTTTACTCTAATATGCATTGCATTTACAATCTTGATATTTGTCTACCCAATTTAGAGATTATTTGAAGAGTGTCACATTTTTGTATTTACTGCCCTGTTTTTTTCTCTTTACCTTTTCCTACCATTTGGTTTGTTCAGCAAATGTGGCCATCCCATACATATTATTTATGAAGAAATTTAAAAGCACATTTTTTCCTGTAGAAATCCTTGAAGAATATCTCTCCTACTTCTGCAAAATCTGTGCTTCCTTATCATTGGCCCTGTCTGCACTAGGCCTTAGATGGCAGAAAGAGCCATTAACGTGTTCTTAAAATGACTTTTTCAATACTGCTAGGCTTGGTCAGGGGTCTTTGGTGACAATTGTTATCAAAAGCTTTTTGAATGCCCAGGTAGACTCCTTAATTGTCCTTTCTAATGTGCTTGTTGATAATTTCACTCTCAGATTCAGTCACCTTTAGATGTGTGAAACATATTTTAAAGGCTGTTGAACAAGAAGAAAAAACATATTGCAGAAATGTTAGCTAAGAGGTTTAACAAAGGTATTGTTTGGCAGCAAATCAATACTTTATTCAATAGGGTATCTAATATATATAATTGGCCTTTCGTATGGTAAGAAAAGTCTTATTTTAACTAAAGTTTTAGGAGGCCAAATGGAATTACTCAAAGCTCTTTCTTCCATATATAGTAAATATTATCCAAACTATGATTAGGAACATGCCAGGATTCAAAAGATTAAATAAGGAAGATACAATTATGAGCTGAATAATAAACAGAGCAAGTTTAGTTCCTCTATAATTTTTTTATTTTCCTGCTATTGTTTAACATATGCCTGTCATACAAAGAGCAGCTTAGCTCAGCTTCTATAAATTATGTTTTTAATTCAATAGTAATCCTGTGAAATTATTGCAAAACACGATCAAAGCAACTCAAAAATCTTTGCTAAACTTTTCCATATTATAGGGTGGTACAAATTCATTTTGAAATATTAACTCTTTCATTGTGGGATGAGGTACAATCCTAACAACAGTATTGAAACTGATGGCCTAAAGTCTTCTTGTTGAATTGGAAAGCGATAATATAGGTAGATTTTTTTGAAGAATATAACAGGCACATTCTCTTACGTCTACAGCTCCAAGGATGTTAATGAAAGATACACTTATGGCTCTGGTTATAAGACAGTAAATTAGAATGGAACTGTTACAAGTGTGCATAGCAACATTTGAGGTTCATGGGTTTCTAAATTATCTTTGATGAGCCAAAAGTATATTTTCATTGTACTAATGGGTACAATGTGAGCCAGTTTGGTCTAGTGGTTAGGGAGCAGGGCTTTTATCTGGGAATACCGGGTTCGATTCCACCCTCCCCCATGAAGTCATCTGGGTGACCCTGGGCTAGTCACAGCTCTCTTCTGAGCTCCCACAGCACCACTCACTTCACAGGGTATTCTGTTGTGGTGAGAAGAATAGAAAAGCTTTGTCAGCTGCTTTGAAGGCGCATCCCCATTATAAGCTTAATCCAGTTTCCCTAAACCGAAATAAGAGAACGGGATGCAAGCGCGAATTTGCCTGTTCCCATTACTTTCAGCTTAATCACATTCGATCCGGATTCTGAGGATTGTACGTGGCATACGTGACTCAAGGGGGGACTCAAGTGGCTCCTTCCTAAAAGCCGCTTTTCGGGGCTGCCCTGCCCTCTTCCTCCTGGCGTGAACGTGCCACCCATAACGGACCCCTTCACAGAGCCTGGCTGGGTGGCTGCCGCTTGCCTGGATGGAGGAAAAATGGCAGCGGGCAGCCAGCGATTCTCCCCATTGCCCAGGGCACACAGCAGCAGCAGCAACTCAAACCCCCTTGCTTTAAACATTCACACATCTCCCAGAACCTGCCCCTGCTTTCCTTTTCCCTTTAAAGGTTAGAACTCCAAAGAGCTGTGCAAAATTGCAACATTGCTATCAGGTGTGAAGTGGCTGGATTGCTACAGTGTATCGGCTGCTGTGAAGGTTGGATTTTTACACTGACATCACTGTCTTTGGAAGCAAGCTATTGGGGGAGGGAAACCCTAAACATGGATTCTCATCCCTTAAAATGGTAGCGTCCCCACAGTAAAAAATGTAACATGTATCAAGCGCATGATCTGGAGTGAGACCTGTTGAAATGAGGGTTAACATTTACAACACTTTGGGGCGATTTAACACGCGGAAAGCGTGTTAAGCCAAACTGACGTGGGTCTGCAAGGATTGAACCCGTATCGAATCCGAAATAAGCTTGTCGTGGGGATTCGCGCTGAGTCCCCTTAAATGGATGAGAAAAGCGGGGTAGAAAAGCCAACTCTTCTTCTTCTTATACAGTTCACATGTGGACATCATGATTAAACCATGGTTTATTGTAACAGGATCATATCCTGCCTGCCTTACATGAGAAATCTGGAAACATTTGATTTTATTTTCTCTTTTCCAAACTGCAGTAGAGATTGCAAGATTAAGGATTGTGCAGGAAGAGGGAGATATTTGTGTGATCTCGTTTCTGCCCACTTGGACTGAATTTCACACAAGCCATCAGTTGTCATCTGCACCAGTATTTCACTTGCAACGGATGTGACATTACTCTGTCAGGGTGGTTCCAGGTAGGCTGTTTAGAAATGTTAAAATGAAATACAATGGAATCAATTAAGTAATAACAACTGAGGCTCAGAGTTTAATTGGGGGCCTAAGGTGAAAGCAATGACCATTAACTCTGGCCAATCATTAATTCACTAAGAAATATCCTTAGCTTATATTATTTCCAATTAAAAGACCTCTGAAACATTTCTCCCTCATAAACATTTCTCTCCCACAGAGAGATAGTTCTGTGTTGCATCCCTTGTATAGAAGGATAAGGGGAAAGACACATTGGGGAAAAAGTGACCCTCAGTCTCAAAGGGAATGAATGGACTTAGCCAATCATATTGCATTTTACTTCTTATGGTTTGATGGCTGCAACAGAACAGCGTCTGTACTCAGTCAAAATCTATTACCCATTGCATTTTTAATTAACATTTAACAATTAAATGACTTTAAATGACTTCTAACTCTGCAAACTTTTCAAATAAAATGAAAGTCTGACAGGATAAGTACTTGCAAGTCCATGCCGTAAGATAAATTCTAATGGCAATAATGATTTGAGTCATGCCGGTCCTTGCCATTAACATAAATCCTAGGTTATACACCAAAATCATTAAGCAAAAAATGCAAATCACACAAACTTCAATAAGATTAGAATGGTGAGTGATTAGTTTGGCTAATCAACCAGAGAAAATGTGTTCCCAATTTCATTTTAAGGTGGTCAAAGCTTAGACTGAAAACTTTCTATGATTTCTGAAGATCAAGTGAACTCTGCAGCAACATTTTGCAGCTCTTCAGCTAGGGGCAGTAGTAATCTTGTTTTTTTTCAAATAGCCCTGTTCCCATGAGATATGGCAAAAACATATGACAAGGCTGCATACTTCTCCCAAAGAGACAGCGTTAGAACCCCCGAAGACTGGTTGAAAGTTAAACAAAACAAAATGGAGGGCATCTGCACCCACCCCTATAATAATCATTGTAACAAACCTATCTCCCATCTGCCTTCAGTTCTTAATATTCATTAAAATAAAAAGAACAGACCAATGGGGATTTTCCTCAGAGCAGATGTTCCATGTATAAGAAACTGTCCACAAAAACCAAAGATGCTTGTATTTTAAAAAATTATTTATGCGGATTTTTGTACTTAATGTCCATGGGAACAGTATCCCATGGACAGTAAGATCAGGGACGGAGGCCAGCATTCACCTGGTGAACACTGACCATGTCCTGACCTCCCCCAGACCTACCTGGATCTGGGTGAAGTGTAAATGGTCCATCTAGGACCATTCACTTTGGCATAGTAATGACCATATGTGCCAGGCCATTGCTACAGCTATCAATGCTCTTAGTGTGGCTGGAGAGCAGTTTTCCCTGCTTGACAGCTATCATAGATGGGGAAAATCAGGCACACTGGGAACTGCTCCAGGATAGAAACAACTCCATGCAGTGTGTATACCCATCTTTGAAGTGGAAAAAGGTACAATGATCCCTATGATTGATTTAAAAGTCATATTGCACCCTTCATCAGAAGGCCTCAGGGCAGGTCACACCAATAAAATACATAATATAGAAAATATTCTTAAAACATATTTAAAATGTAACCTTCCCTCCCTGGCAGGATATTTAGAAACACCAGCAGAGGGTACACACCAAGACAATAATAATTAGAAATGACAATACCATATAGATTTCTCAGCCAAGGCCATTAGTTACCTAGCCCAGAGTATAGTATGTGTGTGGTCCAACATGACATTTATTCAGTTTAGGAGCCAACTTTAGATCCCATTGTCCCAACAAGAATCTGGCTTTCTATAGCTTTTGTGGACTATATTAGCAAATTCAGACACTTGTGCATTTGGATTGAGTTCTCAGCCCGTTTCAGATCATTAGCATGTTCATTTTGGAAAGTGAGAACAAGGAAGTAGACTTTTTTGGGAGATGGAACCATACTTTTCTGGGTATGCCAAGAGAAGGCTCCCCATTTCTTCCCATCCAATGACAAACATCACTGTGAGCCTGGTACTCAGGCGGGTATGCACTAGCTGCTCAGTTCTGTTCCTTCTTTCCCTTGAGTGTTTGATCTTTTGATTGGGACTACTGTGGACAGGCATCTTGTTTTCTTCTTGGAATGAAAGAGGGCAACAAATAAGAATAGGAGGAGGAGGAGGAAGGGAGGGGAGGGAGGGAGCAAAATGGTCAAGCCAGCCAAGTTCCTGCTGCTGCTGACAGATTGCTGTTTCACTTTTATGCTATTTCAGAGTTACCCCCAACTACAGCTCAGCATTAATATCAAGAGGAAAGCCTGACAGTCACTCTGCCTTGAAATCAGAACTTTAAACACTGCCACCGCCACCACCTTTGTGATAACCTTGAAAGAGGTGCAGATTGGTGGTGGGGCAGTGGCTGAAGTTCAGACATGGTCCAGTGGGCATGCCCAGGGGTACCTCTTCATACATCCCTCCTTTCCTCACTGTGTTGCTGTTTTTCCAGCCCCCTCCCACCACCACCATCTTCTGCTCACCTCTCCACCTTCCTCTCCTCTAGTCCCACCTTTGCCTCCCCAAGCCCCTGTTATGCAGCATTTCCTATAGAATCCACTTTCACAAGTCCCTCTGTCCTCCTGGCACATATACCCTCCTCTTCTGTTGCTACTGCTGCATTTCCTTTTTCCTCTCTTGATTAGTTTCTCACCTGCCTGCCCACCCACCCACCTGCCCGAGCCAGTTTGGTCTAGTGGTTACAGAGCCGGATTCTTATCTGGGAATACTGGGTTTGATTCTGCCCTCCTCCACAAAGCCAGCTGGGTGACCCTGGGCTAGTCACAGCACTCTTCTGAGCTCTCACCTCCCCACCCACCTCACAGGGTGTTCTGTTGTGGGGAGAAGAATAGAAAGCTTTGTCAGCCACTTTGAGTCCCCTTAAATGGGTGAGAAAAGCGGAGTAGAAAAGTCAACTCTTCTTTCTTCTTCTTCTTCTCTGCCACTTACTCTCTCTCCCTGACTTTGCTCTCCTCCCCTGGCTTTCTTCCTCAGCCATAACCACTGTCCTTCATGTGCTGGTACTAACCTCTGAAGCTAGATCTAACTTTTGATCCCAACCAGTTGGAGCTGGCCCTGCATGGGTCAGGATAACGTTTGCCATGCAGAAATGGCCTTAGTTTTGCTATACAAATCAATAATGTACTGGAAGTACAAAAAGCATTTGAAATATTAAAATATTAAAGCACAAAATTTTAATTTCAGTGTTATGTATGATATATGCTTGTCTTAAAGATGCACCACAGTGTTTTCAAAGGGCTACTCAGATCTTCGTGTTGTGGCTTCCTGGCTGCCTCTGCTGCAGATTCACAACAAGGTCTGAGGTTTTGTGTACGTGCGTGTGGTTGCGTGCACACATGCAGACATGTGTTTAACTTATTCATCCATGAACTTTTCCATTGACTTTCCTATCAGTTGGGCTATTTGTACAATAGCTGCTTTGAGAATTTCAGTTTGGCAGTGCAAGCTGGGTAAACTGGAGCATCTGATTTTAAGCTGCTTTAATCCCACTGAAGTCAACAGTCACATGGAATCAATGGTGCTAAATGAGCTGAAGTTCATGTACTCCAACTTAATTAGTTTTAGATTGCAGTCTTACAGCACAATCAAGTGAACATTAGGCACACTTAAGTCCCCCTGGAATTAGCAAAAGTTAAGTGTGCCTCAATTTCTCTGGATTGCACCCTCAGGCTGTAATCTTTCTATTACTTTATGTAATACTGTTGATTGTCTTGGAGGCTTCTGAAAGAGATAAAAGGCGCTGACTAAGGTCCTTTTTTTGTTTTCACTTAGCTGACTTCTACCTGTCAGGTAGCACTGTATATATTAGTACAGTCTAAGCAAAGAAGAAGGTTCCATAGAGCATTGGTGATTAATAAATGCATACAAGCATATTATAGAATTGTGTGATGGCTATAAGCTCATCAATAGATGGCCTTACAGATAATTATAAAATATGGTTATAAGCAATCCCTTGATCTTTAGGCTGTCTAACATTCTCACAATTGATTAACCATTTATTAAAACATTAAGTGCTCATTAGAGCTTCATAAATGAAAAATTTAAAAGGTGTCTATAACAGTCTGAGAACTAATAAATATTTATTAATACTTTAAAGAACCATAAAACGAACACCATGATTTGCTTGAAGACATCACAGGCCATTTCACTGTTAACCCTGGGACAACTTGCTAGATCCTCATCCACATTGGTTTAGCTACCCTTGCAATTCAGACAAGGCAGTAGATTTTGTGAAGCTGAGGACTGAGTAGAATGGAGGAAAGCTGGTTCAGTAATAGTGGCTGCCTCCAGACTTGCAGAATAAATCCACAGTTAAATCTAAAAGTGCAGTATACTCACTGCGCAGTTAAGACCAAGTATCCCAACTGGAAGGCAACTCCATAGTTTCCCCTATCGGAGCTGCAAGAGTTGGGTCAGTGCACACCATCACATGGGTTGAGACAGCCAATCAAATTTTGAGCTGCCCTTCCTGCTCAGCCAGAATCTTGGTAAATTTTCTTGCCATCCTGCTTGCATTGGTTTGAAGCTTCAGATGATCAAAATACTGTGCAGTGAGGGTTGATCCTGCATTAAGGTAAGTGTGCAGCCTTGATCATATAATGTGGCACCACAACAATCGAATGTCGTGTGTGATGGCTCGATCAGGACTGTGCATTTCAATGCACAGTATAAATGTGTCTGGATGCAGCAAGTGTGCACAATTTCACTTAATCTCATTCTGATTCAAGTACTTACATTTTTTAAATCAAAATTATCAGTAATACATAAGCAACATAAACAATCATAAATAAACATGAACAAAAATAAATACAGTAATCAGTAACATTCAGCGATTAGAAATTTTAACTAATTAACATAAATTTAAAAATTTACCTCTAATGTTAATTTCAATATACAGTATACTGGATGATCATATAGTTTTATTTTAAACTGCCACATATTGAAAGTAGTTGATTTTTAACAGTCATTAGTGGGCTCCATATGTCAAGAAATGGAATCTTACATTTTTAAAGTCTCATGATACCAGTCTAGCTATTTTGACTCTGTGAAAATAGATTGCTGGACTAGATGGGCCATGGGTCCTATTCAGTTAGGCATTTCTTATGTTCTTATCTTGGACAGAATGAGTGCCAAAAAAAATCAACACTGAGGTGTGGGGAAAGGACAGATAGAAAGGACAGGAAACAATTTCAAGTTCTTTCTGATACCATGGATCAATTCTAAGTGATTCTAAAAGGATGCGACCCACATCTCCTTCCATCTGTGTTCCTGGAAAGTGAAATCTCTCCAGCTTCAAGGTCAGGATTTTAATAGCTGGGATGAAAAGAAAGGAACTTGTTGGAGAAAAAACATTAGGGTGAGTAACAATTTGGAAAAGAAGACTCAGCTTCCACCGGATGTTGTCCAGCAAGGGATAGATGGAGAGTTATTTTAAGAATATTGCGTAGATTTTAACTTTTTATCATTGTGATACACCCAGGGACCTTTTGATGAAGGGCAGGATATAAATTGTAAAATCAATCAGTTTTTAATCCTTTTTGGTTATTTGTTATTCCTCTAAAATGTCATCCTTCATCTTCTGGGTACATCTTTAATTCAACATGGCCAGGCAGGCAACAAAGGACCTGGATAGATATAAAAGGAAAGACACAATCTCATAATAGACAAAAGGAAAGCAAAGTAGTATCGGACCATCCATTACAAGAAAACATATGTAAGGCTTTTCAAAGGAGGAGGGGGAGGAAAAAGCCTCAGAGCAATCAAGCATGGCAGGCAGGCACCGAAGAAGAGAAGTTACTTTCTGTTTTAAAAGATGACACCCTTATCGACCATCCGATAACTTAAAGAAGCCTTGTTGTTCTCTGCGGGGAATAGGACACCTGTGTAATGACCCAGTAAGGTCTTACCCTGCTTGATTGAGGAAGGCTCGCCCCTGCCCCTTTCCCCCTGATTGGGGAAAGGGCAGCTGCTGCTCAGGTCTCTGGTGACAGGGGGCCTTTCCGTCTGTCATCCTTGGGGATGTGGCAGGATGTCTCTCCTAATGGCAGTGTTGACTGGATGAGCTATCAATAGGCACGGAAGCGGCACTCGCTGTGCAAGGACTTTGAGAAGGAGACCTGGGACACAAGGGAAGGAAGAATGACGCAGAGCCAGAGAGAAGACACTTGCTCTCTCCTATTAGTTATGCCTTGCATGCCATTAGGTTTGAAAGGCAGAAAACTGAAAATAAAATAGCTCTGTTGCATGCAAAAATTAAATCAACGCTGAACTGGAACAGCGGAAAGAGAATTAAAGTTTGATTTAGTAGAATTATTTGTTGCACAATATTAGATGTTAGTAAGCTAATTCCAAAATCTCCACTTCCTTAAAATCAGAGTAAATTTATTTCCAATGTGTTCTTATTGTAATTATCAGTATGATTCGCCATCTGAACAAGTATAGTAGCCAGCTATAACAACAATATAATATAAAGAAGGGATTGTTTTTGGCCACCTTTGGTTTGGTTTTCCTTGTGAGATGAGAGAGATAAAACAGACACTTTGAAGTGTCCTGCAGAGGATGGGAAACATTCCTTGAAATTCACTCTTAGAGCTCTATCTGAATTCCAGATTCCCCTACTGAATCTCTAGAAAGGCAAATTCCAGAATCTTGCCTTTCTAGAATATACCCAATAAAATGTTATAATAAATAAATCAAACCAAAGTGATTTTTTTAAAAGTGATTTTTAAATCCTCCAATTTCCTCAAAGGTACCAACCTGGAAACTGACAATAGTTCTTCCCTGTAGTAAATGCATATTTATTTTTACTACACACTCACCTCTAGTCACAAAGAACTTCACAAGTTTTAATCCATGCTATTTTGTGTAATACATAAATAATATAATTAAAAATAAAAATAAAGCTGCCACAAATCCATTTTCCAGTTTAATTGGGGGGTAAGAGGACACTTGCTGCACAGTCTGATGAAAATTCAAATCTTCTCACCAGTCCAGGCAGAACGGCAAGAAGAGATGAACGAGAGGCAGGAGGGCAGCTTAAATCTGATTGGCTGCCTCAGCCCATGTGCCGACTCAGTTCCCACAGCTTCTGATGTAAGCTACGGAGCTTCCTGTCGAGTCGAGATTGCTAGTCATTGCTTTGCAGCAGGTAAGTTGCACTTTTTACTTTAACTGTGGATTTATTCCACATGTCTGGAGGCAGCCATTGATGTGGGTCCTTGCCTCAGTAAAATGGCCCCTGTTCACATAGGGGCTGCTCTATCTACACATGGAGAGAAAAGATATGACCTATGTGGAGGCACATAGGCTTAACTACTTGATCTCACTGGCAGCAGCAGACCCACAAAGCTGCTTTCCAAGGCTGTCTGGATGCTGCCCACTTCTGTGCAGTTTCACATCATGGTTTAGGTATTTCCTCCTTTCATAACATATTCCCAATCATGGCACACTGTGATTAAAACAGTAGGAAAGGAGAGAAAAGCATCCAAATTCTTGATATCTTCCCAATTCTCCCGACTCAAATGTCAAGCATGCCAGCTGGTTTGGCACCTCAAGATTCCTATTCAGAAATAAGCAATAAAACAGGCCTGTAATGCCCCCTGTAGATTCTTCCAGCCTGAACATTTAATAGTAAAGTAGGCCAGTCACAGGTGGATGCAAATTTCATGTATGACTGGTGGGAATCAATGTGCTGCAGCACTTGGGATGGGAAGTGCTGGATGGGAAAGGGGTGCAATGTACCAACATTGACTAGCACTTGCATTTGGAGCACGAGGCAATGTTAGTTGCCCTCCTCCCAAAATCAAATACGTACATTGATTCAATTGTGGGGCTGGTTATCTTCATGGCACTGCCATTTTGGCTGTTGCACTGTGCCTGACTGCATGTGCATCAGCACCGTTGCCATGATGCTGCTGACACTCTGCACAGTCAGGAGGGCAGCAGAGGGGTGAATGCTCCCCACTGGACACAACAGGTAAGTGATTGGGGAAGACTGGAGAGGATGTGGAGCATGATTTTGGGGAACTTCTTGTGTGTGGGGGGAACTTCTGGGAAGGCAGGGGACACTTAGAGGCTGTAGTGAGAATAGGCCCTTGGTTTCCTGTTAATATTTCTCCTGGGCTGCATTCCCATAGGAGCTAAAATCCAGACTGGATTCGGCATCAAGGGATCCCATTAAATTCCCCAGTTGTCTGAATCTGTGAAGGGCTGTCCCCATGCCAGTTCTTTTTCCCTAGGTTTTCTGCAGAAACCCCTGGAGAAATTGGGGGGAGGGACCCTCATCAGAAGACTAGTTTCCGATCCAATCCAGATTGTAGGTGAGCAAAGGAGGAGAACTGTCAGCTGTGGTGAGTGAGTGAGCAAGCACGGGGGTGCGGGGAGGGGAGGCCACCTCTCGGATGCGGTAGCATTGGATGGGGGTGCAGGGGCCCCTCGGATGTGGTGGCATCAGACGGGGTGTGGGGGCCCCTTGGATGTGGTGGCATTGAACAGGGGGGTGCGGGGAAGGAAAGAATGGAGTGGGGGGAAAGCAAGGTGGCTACAGTCAGCTGAGGAGAGGAGGCTGCCACTGCTGCCGCCGCCGCCAGCGGCGGTGGCTCCTGTCAAAAAACCAGTGCGCTGCGCCATTTGGTGATGTGCTTGTGTGCACTTGCGGGTGCCATTTGGGAACAGCCCAATGTGTACTTGGTGCTGTTCCCAGCCTCCACTTTAAATCTGCAGCAGAACTCAAGCTAGAATAATCCAGGTTTGCTGTAGGTGGAAACGCGCCCCTGCTGTAGATCTTATGTTTAAAGCAGTTTGAAAATATTCACCCAGTTCCTTAATTCTAAATTCTGATTCCATCCTCACTGTTCTTTTTGGAGTTCAGCTGACAGAGTTACTAGAGGATTCTGGGAATAACACAACAAAGACTTGGTCAGCCAATGTGTGAAGTATGGGAGTTATCTAGGTTTGGTATATGGAAGCTTGTTATTGAGCAGTTTAGGGCCTGAGTTTCAGAAAAGGATCCAAATTGTATCTGCTATACTGAAGTGACAGGTGGCACCAAGTTCTCTCATGTGTCTCACTAAGAGGTGGGCCAAGGGGAAGCTGCTACACTACAAAGGCCTGGAGCTGTTTGATATATATATAGTTTGGATGCTTCCTATACAACCCCAAGCAGTTTCTTCCCACTGTGATACTGGAATAGAGTCTGCTCTGCTCATTCTGATGAGTGGACAATTGGGAAGCCAAAACAGTTCTCCTATTTCTTTTCCCCTCCCCTGGGAACTTCTCCAGGAGTCTAGATTGAAGCCAGTTTGTGAAGCCTGCAGAGTAAGTTACAGCAGCCAGCTTGTCACGACACGGTATATAAACTGTTATTTTAATGAACTGCTCACTGTTTGGATTTTTCAATACTAGGCTTAAATAAAATAAAAATCTGTGTTTAACAGGCACAACGCACAACCATTAGAAAACACAATCCATGCTGGCTCAAAGGCACCCAAGATTTAAAATGTTTTCATCCCATAATTGCAGCAAGATTTCCCTCCAAGAGTGAATAAGAGAAGAGTTGGCTTTTCTATCCCGCTTTTCTCACCCATTTAAGGGGACTCAGAGCGGCTGACAAATATTTTCTATTCTTCTCCACACAACAGAACACCCTGTGAGGTAGGTAGGGCTGTGAGAACTCAAAAGAGAGCTGTGGCTATCCCAAGGTCACCCAGCTGGCTTCATGTGGGAGGGCAGAATCGAACCCGGTATTTCCAGATAAGGACCCGGCTTAACATGGATTTAATTGTAGTTCTGCTCTTTTTCCTTCATAATACTCTTAAGATGTTTCTTTAACTTGTTCTTGAATTGCCACAAACACAATGCTATGGACTCCACACAAAAATAAATATAAGTTCTAAATACAAGTTGTAGCACAACTGAGTAGCACATAAAATTTCCTCTGTGGCAGATGCACAACCTGGAATTGCACAGGTTTGTCATAACTGAACAGACATCTTAGAACTGATTGAATTACTTCCCTGTGCCATTGTAAATTTAGCAAAAGTTGAACATACAATTTTATTTAAATTCAACCTTTCTACATATATGTTTAAAAATAGAAAGAAGCCAACATTCAAAAGTGTAATTGATTCGTTCCAGAATAGATCGGTTAGTCAGTCTGTGGCATATTGTGATATTGTTTGGCTCATGTTTTTCAAATGTGTCTTAATACAATAGAGGGAGAATTAAAATAAAAATTTGGTATATCAAAAGTGGTAAATGCCAAGTAATCAGATAAAAGCAGACCAACTTATTACTCTCTGTATCACTTTTCTAAACTTTTAAAATAAGACTATGGATTTGCTCCTTTTCAAACAAATATTAGACAAATGAAAAGGGCACAAAGGAAATGTATATTTTTCTCACTTCACTATTGAAAGGAAGAACTTTTATCAAGGAGCTAGGCAAAAGGCCTCAAACCAAATTAAACTGATTCCTAATTATGGTTGTCTCTTTCTCCCTTGTTTCTCTCCCAACTCCATCACTCATTTTACGGTTTTTGAAAAGTTTGCTTACAATATAAGAAATTCTGGGTTTGAATTTTTATAAACAAAGAGGGATAAGAAAGCTAGGCCTCTTCAGTCTGGAGAGACGGCGTTCAAGAGGGGACCTGATTGAAGTATATAAAATTATGCATGGTATAGAAAAGTGGATAGAGAAAATTTATTTATCGCACAAAACTAGAATCAGGGGGCACTCTATGAAGCTGATGGGTAGGAGAGTCAGATCTGGGTATTTCTTCACCCAGAGGGTCATCGGCTTATGGAATGTGCTGCTGGAAGAGGTGGTGACAGCTACCAGTCTAGATGGCTTTAAGGTTGGGTTAGACAAATTTATGGATGACAGATGTATCAATGGCTACTAGAATGAATGCCTAGGTGCATCTTTCAGGCTGGGAGGGGCGGGGAAGCGGGGCGCTTCTAAGGCCATTTGCTGGGATTTGAGAGCAGGCAAAGTTTTGTCCTTGTCTCTGCTTGAGATGCCCATGAGCATTTGGTGGACCACTGTGTGCAATGGGATGCTGGACTAGATGGGCTGTGGCCTGATCTTAGGTTCTTATGATCTTTTTCAGCCCAACAGCCATATCAATTTGTGGCCAGAATTCTATAATATGCAAAGACAAGAACAGAGAAAAGGTGGCCCAACCACTCCTAGGCCATAGTAATACTCAGCAAATTACTCTATTTTTAGGGCATTAGTTTATGCATTTTTTGTGAAATCACAATCTTTTGATTTAATGCTCACCCAGATTTTTTTTATTTGTTCACACTTTCTGGTTTCCTGCATCAGTCTGATGATGGGGTACTTCTTAGTGCACTTTTTATCAGTCCACCCCTTCAATCCTTCCTCTTCCTCTTTCCTCTGGGATTGAACACTGCCACGATCCCCAGCGTTCCAGTCAGTGCCTGCCCTCTCTAGGAGTAGCTGGGCCCTTTTAGGATGCTGGTTACATGCAATCGCCGAGGGAATCCTACAGTTTAAACACAAAACACTGGTAGCACGCGTTTCAACAGTAAACTAAAACAAGTTTATTATAATACACAAGCAATACTAGAAAGGAAAATAAGGTTCAGGTAGTTGTTGGTTTAAATTTGCAAGTCTCTTAAGGTTAGGAGCTACCCCTTTCCCTAAAGAAAAATAGTTCCCCTTTTAAAGACAAACCTCTCCACATTCCTCCCCCTCTGGCTAGCTCTGCCTCAGCCCAAGCCTAGCCAGTATACCAGAACATGGCTCCAGATGATCACAAGGCCCAGTCCACCCTTGCTTGACCAATCATCCAGCCTTGGCCAGTTGCTAGCGAAGTCTCCCTCAGAGCCACAATCCTCCACAATTGTCTCCTTCAGAAATCACTCAGCCAAAAGACCAATGGTCAGCTACTGGTCCAGCTCTCTCAGGTCCAGCTCTCTTCTGTTCCCTTCAGCTTCAGTCCCAGCACGAAGACATAGTCTGCTGCACTCAGAGTCCCTTTATACCTTTTTCCCTCTGGCCCTGATTGGCTGTCACCTCCTGGGGAAAGCTGCTGAAATAAAATGCTGCTGGAGACTCCTGCTAGAGGTTCCTGTCCCGCACGCCTGATTGGTAGAAACTCCTCCTCTAGCCCCTCCAGCTCTAAGATCCCCAGACAGCTTTTCCCTCCAAAAAACAACTGTAGCCAATCTTTGCACTTGGAACCGCACAGGATTTCCCGCCCTTTTTGCAGCCTATAACCTGAGCTTGCAAAATGGCTTGCAAACAGGGTTTGCAAGGGCTTTGCATGGGCAGCAAGACATGCATCCTGCAAGGAGGCTTGCAAGGGTCAAAGAAACCTTACTGCCCATTGCAACCTGACCCCTGAAACCATCACAAACACCATGCTATCAATCAACTTTAGGTAAAACTACCTCCCTCTGTCTTCTGGAAGGAAATGGATGTGTATGTGTATGGGGGGGATTTCTTCCGATTCCCAGCATTAAAGGACAGTGAGAAAAGTGTAATGCAAGATCCCCCAATAAAGTGAATAGGGGTGAGGTGGAGAGAGAGAAATAATAATTTATTGAGACTTTTCTGAGAAGTATAGCTGATATCAGAGGATTGGCACATTGTGGTACTGCAGTGGCATCCACAGATACAGCAGCAAGTCACCCATCTGGTAACTTGCTGATGTTTGCAAAGAACAAAGGAAAATGGGCAGAGCACTGAGTTCCCAGATAGGTGACATCAATGATGTGTCAACATAGTCCAGGAAAATTATGGCGGCCTCTTGGTTTCCCTACAATGGAAATGTCGAGTTTCCATGAAATGCATCACATTCTGCACAATGTCTGGAAACAACCTAAAATGCTGCCGCTACTCACAATACAGAAAATTCTTCTGAGATAAAAGATCTTGGCTTTTAACAGTTCAACCTTTACTTGAATAACACATTAGTTAAAAATAAAAGATTTACAGTTGTGTTCACACCTAAACTTTAATCCAGCTTCAATCCACTTTCAGAATGAGAGGACACATCAGCAAAGCAACTATTCATTTTCCTTCCACATCATCTAACCCAAAGTTGGAATTTCTGAGTTAGAGAATGTTGAAAGAAAATAGCTTATTACTTTGCTGACGCTTTTGTTGCATTTGCACCTAGGTTTTGTTCCAGCTTCGGGCTACCTTCAAAATGGAAGAACAGATCAGGAAAGCGACTCATGATTTTCTTTCCACACTATCTAACCCAAAGGGATTTTCTCAGATAAAGCCAAAAGCAAACAACCTTTCACTTTGCCAAAGCATTATCTCACTCTGAAAGCACACTGAAGTTGAATTAAAATGCATGTATGAACACAGCCTTAAAGGGCACTGAAGCTAGATTAAAATTTAGGCGTGAACAAAGTCTTTTAAACAAAATATGGATAAATATGCAAAATGCTGCCACCAATGGGTATTGTCAGTAAATATCCTTTAATGGACAAATGAAGGAACTGCATATAATAAGCTCTGATAAGAATTAGTTTAGGAAATGATATAGTATCTGTTTATGACTATTGGGTTCATATTTATAATATTTGAGGGTTACAGAAACTCTTCTAATAAGATGTGGAAAAACCCATTTTTCCCTATCTCCTCTCCAAGTTCAGCAGAAAATGACATGAAATTGGAGCTAGGTTTATGCTTCAGTATGGGAAGTCTGGTGCTTCTGAAATGGAAAAGAGAAAAGAGAAGAATGGCCCTGCATGCTCCCTCTCTGAAGTCTGTCAAAAACTTGTGACACTGAAATAAATGTTCTGAGACTTGTCTTTTCTGCTCCTTATTGAAAAGAAGCAAAACTGTAACCTTATTCTTAAACAAATTTCAAATGGTGCTCTCAGTGCTAATGGCTCTTTTGCAATTCAGTTCATCACTTTAAGCAAATAGTTCTCATTCATAAATCCTCCAATTGTCAAAACAACATAGATGATCGTTTATCAAAATGTAGGAAATCTGAGGAAGCTATGAAAAGATATTTTAGAGAAGGCTTGCTGTTGTGGACAGGGCTTCTTCGTTGGCTCTCCTGGAAAGGTCAGATATTGTTGGTTCTGCATAAGTACAGATATTGTTCGCTGAAAGTATTCAGCGCGGATGGGTTAATGGTCCTCCAGCAAGAGAAGTTGAATCTCAAAGCTACTTTCATCCATTCTTGTGCTTCTCCAGATGGTATGATAGTAACCTCTTAACTTAAACATCTTTTTAGCATTCTTTGCTTTAAGCTCATCTCTGATGCCATATCAGGCAAGGCTTTTGAAATCTGTCAGATCCTCAAGATGTCGCCAAGCATGCTTTTCACTTCAGAAACCTTGAGGGCCCTGACGTACAGCTAGGAGAAGCAAAAAAAGTGAAGGCTGCCATGTAAGGAAGTGTCACTTAGACATCATCCCAGCTAAAATTAGGGCTAAATAAACTTATATCCTTTGCTGCATTTGAACAAAACCATTTTTAGATTTAATTTGGGTGGGACGCCAAAGCTTATCCATCCGCCCCCTTCTCATTTCATCACATGCAAGTAATCAGATGGTAGCAGAGAAATCATCTCAACGTGGTGATAGAATTAGACTATGGTTATGATGGTTAACTATTTTTGTATGAGTATCAGATCTCTTCCAAAGATGACAGTAAATTACTACATGCATTTAATGGGGGTCCACTAAAGAGGATGCTGCTGTTTCCCCACCCCTGTTTGTTAATTTGTCACATGCAGCATTTGGCCACTGTGTAAAGAGATAGCAGGACTAGATGGTTCATTGATCTGACCTAGCACGGTACTTCCTTTGTTCTTCACTTTCTGGCAGTGACAGCTCAGGGTATAATGCTGTGATCTGTAAGCATTCCCTGCCATTTAGCGGTACCTAAAGAGGAACAGGCTACACTGTTCTGTGGACTGTGGAGTATTACTGAGAGGTAGACTAGCGATGCTTCCAGACATGACCTTCGTACTTTAGACATCATAGCAGTAAGGATTCTTCTGTTCATGTATTCACCCTCTCTCTGCATGGTCAGCAGTCATAGGTCTGTGTGTTAAATACACATTTTTTAGCCCTGACCACATGTACCCTAACCTTTGGGCATATAGCCAGCCAGTGACTCTGCTGGCTCCAGGAGTATTAGTGCCTTGATGGGAAGGCTCAGCTTCATAAGCAAGATTTCCTAGCTCTTAACGTCTCACCTTCTAATCTGTTCCCGTCCTGATTGGTAAGAAAATCCCCTTCTGTTCTGTTTTCCTTGCCTATTATAAGTTGCCAGAGTTGGTTAACTTTGGCCTTTTTCATGCACCCCAACACCACTGCCTTGGAACACTCTGATTCAGTATAGGTAACCTATCCCATGCTGGGATAGGTTGTCACTGGGATGGAATAGGACCATTCTCACTTGAACAGCTTCTCCCAGCCCAGTCCAAAGCAACAGCTGTGAAGGCTAGACAGTCCTCAAAGCAGGTGCCCCAACTTAGAAGATTGAGAATGAAGGTTCCAGGCCTTCAAAGTTCACAGCCCAGGTGCTGACTTCTGGAATCCTGGCCACCCCATGGATTTGCTAGTTCAGTTGTATATTTCATTGTCAAAATCTACCATGTCATAGGTCTATAAAGGTAATGTGGTCATCAGCACTCTACCACAACTTATATGGCTCTTCTGGCAGCACCAGCTTAAATCTGAACAGAATCCAAATTTGGTATCCGGCATTCCCATTTCATTTTTTATTCCCGGATTTTATGAGGACTATCCAGTGAAAATCTGAAGAAAAATAGTCATGAGGAAAACTGGACTTTCCCCCCCTTTTGGAGTCAAATCCGCTTCCACCCCCTCCCCAAATGGGAATGTTCCCAGTCCACCTTCTTTGAGGTAGTGTGGCTGGACCTGGTTACTTGAACTCAGGAAATCTTTCACTTCCAGGGTCATTTTCTCCATCTGCAGCTGGGGACATTTCCAAGGGAAGGAACAGTCCCTGACTGTGATGTTCACATGGTTGGAAAGTAGCAAACTGCAGTCATCAGTGTGCTGTTTTCTGAGTGGTGCTACATTATCACCCTGCCTGAAAGCACTCTTACTTACCAGTGCTGGTGCTGGCAGTAGCTAGCATTTGCAGAAGCTACTCTCATTATGGATGAGTTCTTAATTGCAATATATTATCATGGTCTTCCTTCCATTTCTACTAACCAACCAGCATCTTCTTAAAGAAAAAAAAAGGCATAATAGCTTAGCAGAGTGGTTTTCAAACTCACTACCTTCCAGCCTGAACTCATTTACCAAAGGACTATAATACAACAGGCTGCAGGTAAAACTTTGAGCTAATTAGCTCTGATTGCAGATGCAGTACAAAATAAGGTCTCATTTGTTATGAGAACAAACCTGGACACATTTCTAGCAGCATTCTCATGTAAAGAGTTTTTTAAAAATAGGACATGGTTTGATTTGTCAGACAGTGCAGTTGGCAGTCGATCCTCAGGGAATGGAAATAATTAGGTTATTTGAATAGAAAAGTAGACTTTTATTAAAGAGTAGAAAACGCATAGGGAGTGGCTGTCGTTCAGTGGTTGAGCAAACTGCCTCAAAAGCAGAGGGTTGCCAGTTCGATCCCCAGCTTCTCCTCAGAAGAAGGTAATGGGAAACCTTCTGGGAAGAAATTTGCATAGAGATGCCTTTGGAGGTGCCCATGAAGTCTACCAGGAATTGGTCACAACTCGGTGGTACCAAACAACAACATAAAACACATAAAATAACTACTACAAGACAAAATAGAAACAGTGACAAAATAGAGAAGAATTAAATTCAGAGGCAGGCGCATCCTGAAGTGAGAGGTAGTCAACACACACACACAATGAAGTGATAACATATATCAAGCAGGGCCATGTTACAATCAGTGGTCAACATTAACCACTGCAAAAGTAGAATAAAAGGCCTTTTCTACACTCATCCTTAGTATGTGGTAGGAAGGGGTTCAGAGCCCACCCTCTACTACTCTCTGGTGTGGAATAGTGGATGCTTTGCTCGCTTCCCTCTAGCATGTTTCCTCTGCGCTGAATACAGTTGGCACGACACTCAGTCAGTATATTCATGAAACTATAAAGGCATCATGCAGATCTTACCTTTGTGCGAACTACTTGTTACCTTAGTAGCAATCTATGCAGATCACACTGCCTGGAGTTTGCCTAAGGCTTGTGCAACCATATCTGCCTATACACTTTATGCACCATTTCTGCAAACCCTGTGTTGGGGAAAGGATTCATCAGCATTTCCTTTGATCACCAGGCCCTGTCCCCAAGCAATTTAAAGTCTGCTAAAACTCTTCTTTTGCCTCTGAGCGCCCCCATGCCAGTGTTTTTAACGAGCTTCCAGCGCTACAAAAGCAGGAAAACCCATGACAAAATACATGCCCTTTAAAGAAGAGTTTTAGCACTCTTTCTGAAAGTCGCGGGTTTTCCTCGCAACATTTACCTTGGGGACGCTCCGTGGCAAAAGGGGCAGGGATTGCTGCCTGCATACACAGCCATAAAGCATTCACACACCTCCCAGAAATGCTGCGGCTTCCCTCCCTTTCCTTTGTAAAGGTCAGAACTTTCAAAGAGCCAGAATTGCTCAGAATGGCAACATTGTTATCAGGTGTGAAGTGGGTGATCTGTGAAAGTGTTAAGAGTAAATGAGCACACGATCGCGCGGACAGAGAACAGAGTGAAAGTAAGTGCTGCTTTGCTGGCACTGGAAGCCATTTCGGGGGACGGAGATCTGGCTATTTTTCCTCTGAACAAGAGAGGGGGCGGGGAGAAAAAGATGCGGGGAAAGAAAACACGCTTCTGTGGGGACGGAAGGTGCGTTTTAAACATGCATTTTGCTGAGCCTCATGCGGACGCTTATTCTGGAAGTGCAGGGCACTTTTAAAGTCCGCTTTAATACAGTAACAGTAGAGGGAGAGCAGAGAGGCAAATAAGTCTTTTGGGGACTTAGCCTTTGTATTAAAAAACAACAACCCAAGATGAAACCCTATTAATGAAGGGTGAAACCTTGGAATTACAGAAACTTCATTTCTTCCAAGCGAGGCTATTTAAATCCTCTGTATAAGACTGAATGAAAGAAAGATGGTTCAGCAACAGCACATTGTGAACTGCAGGCACTATTCTGTGAGAGTCCCATTAAAATCTCTTCCCACTGCCAGACATATTGTATTTCATCTTTTACTGTGTTAGTCTTCCACTTTATCCTAGGAACATCTGATTAGAGTTACCTTAAGTTTGGAGTTTAGAGATGAGACCAAATTTAAAAAAGAAGAAGAAGAAGAAAGGGGGAGTGGTGGGTTGAGGGGAGGACCCTGATCAGCTAACCTTGAACTTTGTACAAGTTCAGATCTGGATCCAGCTTTTTACAGCTGGCCCCCATCCTTTCGTTTAAACATCTTCCAGGGCTAAAGATTGTTACGGCAGACTTCAGAAAGCATTTGGCATGGCAATGCACTCTGCATTATTGCTTGGGCTTCTTTTTAATTATTCCCACACAGAACTTGCCCTTTAATCTCTAATGCAGTAATTAACAGCAACGTTAATACCCTGATACCCTGATCTGAAACGCTGTGTGAAGCAGAATCATTTGCTTGGGTGAAGGCTGCATTAAAGTTGAACTCTGAGGGCTTAGCTGTAAGTGACTTGGGGCTCTTCCATGCCATATGGGTGATAATGGGAACCCGCCAGACCTTTATCCACAGCTGAAATTTCTGAAACAGTTTTACAGCTTACAGATGCACGAGGTTTTGGAATGCATGAACGCAATGGGAATTCTGAGGGCATCACCCTTTCTCCACTTTTCTAAGGTGGTTAAATCCCAGTCAGTTTCAGTGGATTTGCACATTTTACAACAGTGAACTGATGATAGTTAGAAGAGCACTACCCGTATAAAAGAAAAGAGAAGAGGCCCTCTTTCAGGCTTCTGTGAGAGGTGGGCAGGTGGAAAGCAATTGCCTTCTACCTTATGGCAAAGAGGCAGTGAAAGGGGAGCTCCTGAGCTTCATTGACCCAGGCACTGTGTTGAAGTCCCTGGTATAAAGTGATGCCACACTAGGAAATCTGCACTCAGTTGGAGGGCCTGGCCTTTATGATCACAATAGGAATAAATCATCATGGGCCCTATATTTTCAGGGCTTGATGTGACTATAAGATGCACAGTATTATCAATATGGTGAGATTGGGAACAGATGGCATTTAGTGGCTGGTTTCAGTTGCTTCCCTCCAGTAAGTTTCACTTGTGATGTGAAAAATTAGTAGCCCACTGCAACCAAGGCCATCACACAAAGAAGGTACCCTAACTAGCCAGCCAGCCAACCAGCTACTTTCTTCTTGGGACCCCACACTATGCATGGCCAAGCAAACTATTTCATAGATTATGCCTCAAAAAATTGATTAAAGAGCAGATTGTCTGCAGCAGCCATTCAGTAATATTTGTAGGCAACAATCGTAACAGGCCTCATACATAAACGCTTGTCCTTTTCCTAGAAATAGGTGGAAATCCTGTTTGTTCTCTCATGGTCTAAGATCCATGGCAAGTTTCCATCCCCATGCCAGCCTATTTGCTAAAGGGAAAAACACAGTCAATCAGCCCAGTTAACTCAATTTGCAACGATTCTGCCAGGCAAAGGAAACACATGACACACTGCTACAACACTGTCAGTAAGACCGAGCAAGGGAAAGAAATATTCTTGCCTCCATACATGATCTTTCACACACACACACACACACACACACCACAAATGAATGGTTCACAAGGTAAGCAGAAAATGCCCTGCATATTTCATCTAATTCAAGCAAGGATATGTTTTATAAAGCCTTGTTTCCCACCTTTCTCCTGAAATTTCTCAGGTTAAAATCTCATGTCAATCTCTTACCCTAAATACCAGCTCCAGAATAAGTCTAGAGATTGTCTTTGAAACCCAAGGCCTCTTTGGACTTGGATTTATTCTGGAATATATTCCAGAATAGGAGCCTGCTGTCTACATGCTACAGCAGGCTACAGCAGGCATCAGGTGATACCTGCCAGAGTCTGCATTAACATGCAGACTACAGATCCCTATGAGATATATTCCAGAATACAGCCAAGTAGGAACAACCCCCTGGGTTTGACACAAAGCCTAAAACTTGCAGGCAATGCCACAAAGACAAGACATGAAGAAGAAGAAGAAGAGAGTTGGCTTATCTACCCAGCTTTTCTCACCCATTTAAGGGGACTCTAAGTGGCTGCGATGTGCAGTGGGCTACTAATTTTTCACATCACCAGCTATTCTCCCCACAACAGACACCCTGTGAGGTAGGTGGGAGTGTGGGAGCTCAGAAGAGAGCTGTGACTAGCCCAAAGTCACTCAGCTGGCTTTGTGGGGGATGGCAGAATCAAACCTGGTATTCCCAGATAATTGGCTCCCGTCTAGAGGCCTCCCTTCTACATGCTAGTCCAGATTATGGGATGCTCCATCCCATCCACACAGGATAGAGAAGAGCCATTCTTGGCACACTCAAGTAAGCCTTTATTTGTGCATTTATTTATTACTTTTATAACCTGCCATGTACTCTGAAATTACAATATGCAAAAACAAAATTTAAAAGAATGCAGCACCCAGAGGAAGATGAGAAGCATCTCTTTGGCCAAAGCTCTGGAGAAAGAAGCATGTCTTCACCAGTCTCTAGGGAATGATGCTTGACACACCTCAGAAGAGTTGCCATTCTCTTGAAAGATCTGGGGGCTATCACAGAAAAGGCCATCTGCTCCCCTGCCTGATTGGAAAATCTTTTTTTTTCCTTCTCTACAGAGCAAATGGGATTCACAATATTTGTCCTAGTGGGATATGATACAGTATGTGCAATGGCTACATTTTGCAGCATTTATAAAAGGGAAAAGAACATATGGAATAAATATAATACATAACAAAGAACAGAGGTATAAGTTCAAGTCAATCTCTGAGGCTGTCAGAACTAATCATTTATTCACTGTGGAAGAGTCAGTGAGATAACAGGTCAAGATGGGCTTGACTTTGCCTTCATTTTCTGTTCTTGGAGCGCCTCTATTCCAGATCATGAACCCAAGTGCCGATTTGTATTTGTAGTATATACATCAAATTGCATTTTGGGATGTTATTATGGGGTACACAGAGAATGAGAGAGATGTGATGATTGGTATATAAGCTGCAGGTTAAGGCAAAAATTATTATCATCATTTTGCTGAGAAAGTGGAGAGGAGTTGCTTGAGTTTTGAGCCATAAAGTATATTCACAGACACTAAAAACAGCATCTGTCTTTTATAGGGAATAGGAATGGAGGCGATTTTAATGTGTGACACAACAACACTCGCAAGGCGTTATGTATCATTGCCCCCTTTTAAAAGGCAGTACACTTTTCATTGATCTTTCCATTTCGTTTTGATTTAAAATGCAGATCTTTCCCGCCGTTGAAATCTCGCCCCCCCTTTTTTTAATGTGTAAATGTGGAAGGAGGAGGAGAAGAAAATCCATTTCAGTCATATGCAGCTCCATAAATTACTTTTTGTGGTTGAAACAGTATTCACTTATGTCATGGGTTGAACATCCCCCTTTATTAGAATGCTATTTATTGCCACCAGCTGCGGTGCTTAGCTAAGAAAGTTCTTGACACCAGTGATTGCTTTCAGCACCAATGCTTCCGGCTGCTAACAGGGGCTTCTATTTCCAAACGCAGTCACCCCTTGTAAGCATTCCCTTCTGGTACACAGATACCTCCTGTCATTGTTACCAACTGGTGTCGGGGGGGGGGGAGAGGATTGAACCCAATAACACTGTGGGATCACTTGGGCTGTAAATCTCCAATGGCTTTGACGTTTTGGGCCTAGCACTGCTGGCACAAAAGCCCCAAATGTGTCTAGGAATGCACACGGTCACACTCCTTATAGAATCTTTCTCTTTCCGCCTAAAATTAAGGTGCGATTTCAGTCTCTGAGCAAAGGCCATTTCACACATGGAGCATGCTGCATGGAGGAAGTACCCGATATCAGCTGGATAAGCATTCGCTTTAGCAAGGCAGAGGGAGCTAGACAAAAGTAATTACTCTTCTTCTGTTAAAGGCTGTCATTACTCTTGCATGAATAGTTAGCACTGCTATTTTCTCGCCTGCCTCTCGTTGCTGAATTCAAGGAATTCAGGCTGGAACAAAGCGAAAGTGGGAGTGTTTTGAGTGGACAGTTAAATGAACCACTCCAGGTAATTCTCCAGAGAAGCTTGCATGGGTGTGAGGGGAAAATCCTATCATTTTGGTAATATGGCCACTGCACATAATTGGGCTCAGATCGTCAACACTTTACAATCCGAATTTGCACTTACAAATGTCAACAACATTCGTATATGTCCGTATGCATTGTTAAACATACCATACGCATCCGTACACATCTGTCCATATGCATCCTGTAGTTTATTTATTATTTGCATTTCTATCCCACCCCATATCTGAAGATATGCAACCCATATGCAACCTGTTTTCATTCCGTATGGATCCATACAAATGCGTACAGATGTGGGGAAAATGTGTATCTGCAAGTACAAACCCATGCACATGAAAATGTCTGGATAATTCAAACGAATTTAAATTAGAATTTATGGATATTCGATTCAAATTCAAATGTCAAAATTCAAGCAGATTTGATTGAATTTTGAGTAACTTCAAATATTTGTGCACACCCTTAATCCATACATATCTGATATGTATCCGATATGTATCTGATACATATCCCCAACATATTTGCTCTGAAAATGTCAAATCCGCCCTGAATCCACTTTGAATCTGCTCTCAATCCACATCAAATGGACTCTGGGTCCATTGCAGATCTGACTGGTGGAGCTGCTTTCCCAGGTTCACGAATGATCCAAACCATTCATATGAATGTTCTGAAACATTAATACAAATACAAATATCAATGTACAAATGTCAATGCACGATGGTCAAATTTGTACGAATATCAAATATTATGAATATGTGTGCACATTTCTAATCTGCACACCATTTAAATAGAATTGCAACAATTGTGTTGTAGCTGGAGCACATATATTTTGCATGTGTCAGGCATGGGAGACAGGATGAGAAGCACCGGAGCCAGCACCAGCGCGAAACATGCAGTGTACAAACAATGTTTGGCCCAGCGTGGGGACCCAATCAATCAATTCAGTTACCCACTCTGGAGAAAGGGCAAAAAAATAACCACGTGTCAAGCATTTTTTCAGTCCTCTGTAGAGGGTCCCACTGAAAATGGTGGCTGGTGAGCTGGTTGAGCCACTGTGGAAGCTTCCTAGGATAGGCAAATATGGGTAGCCTGTGCATGAGGCTCCTGGCAGGGCTGAGTTTTCCAGCCATGTGGAAGCTGCCTGAGGAAAACTTATTTGTATTGTCCTCAACATATATAATTTAATAAACTGATAACAAGTTTCCCTTTGCCTTGCCTCCAACAAACTCCAAATGTTGCAGTTTTTCCTCACAGGAAATCTCCTCAAGCCTGCTGACCATTTTGGATGCTGCCTTTTGAATTTTTTATTCTGCTTTTCGACAAGCTGGTAAAAGTGCATGTGGTATTCCAGGTGATTTAACATAACATGTAATCAATGCCAACAACAACAAAATTCCTGCTTTGATGATATTGTGGGAATGCTCCCCGTTCAGATGGCAAAACTCAATGGAAGGAAGCATTCCAGGGCATGCTGACCCTTCTAATCTCTCTTAGGCAAAACATGCACCGTGCCCAAAGACATGGTTCACGCAAATGGTTTACGAGGACACCACGCACCAGCTCAGCCGGCATCTGAATGTCTCCTTTCTAACCAATGCTCTATCTGGTTTTACCAATGACAATGTATCCTGTGGAATGAGGTATAAGTAACTGTGTAACCTAGTAAAGCAAGCAATTCTCCTCCATTCTCGCCTCCGTGTCATTCATTACATCAATTAAACACTCTCATTTTCACAACTTCCTGCAGTAATTCTGCTGTTCCTGGCATTAAGAAAGGTATTTGGGACTTCCTAGCCCAATGACCTGCTCCACAGGTATCCAGTCTTTGCAAACTACATCTAATGAGGAAGATGGCACCATCTATCTTACTACTTGATTCCGTTACTGAACTGCATTTATTATACACATCTGTGCTGACCCCCACAAAAATTTCAACCTGAGTCTCTTCTTACTGTAACTCAGACAGTGTCTCCACTTTGAAACAGAGATTCCTTCTGCTGCTGTCAAAGGTGGCCACTGCCACTGCATGGATGCCAAGTGTCTCATGGTGACCAAGTCTCATGTCAGCCCTTTAATCAGCACAATTGTCATCAGACAATTGTTACATTCACAGGGCACAATTGCTGTTTATGGTGCTGTGACTGGTCATTGGAAATGTCACTTTGGAGCCCCAAAATGGAGACACAACAAATTAGAACACCTCCTTCATCTACCTCCTGTATAACTAACTGATTCCATAAGTGGAGATGAGTCCCGAAGTCCACATATCTCCATGATTTTACATATTTCCATTTGCAGACTGATTTACAGACCGAGACCTTGTATTGACTCAAGCATTTCCTGATGCACTGGAATGTGTTTTCCCACTTGTCTTTTGATGGTTAGGCAGGTGCTTGGCACGACTGTTCTTTAAAAAGAGTTCTGGCTATGATTTGTGAGTTTTGATTGGTTTTGGACAGTTTTGAGTGTCTGAGTGGGTTTTTAGTGCTTTTGAGTAGGAAGCAGTATGTGTGCAATAGTGTTGGTAATTGGTGGGTGTTGTTGTTTGAGAGGTTTCTGAGAGGTTTTAATGAATTTTTACTGGATTTTGAGTGATTTTGTGAGCTTTTGATGTTTCTGTTGTGCTGTATCGCATTTGTGCTATGATAGATAATTGAGTGACTGAGGTGTGTGTGTTTGCATGCACAGAACCTCGATGACTCACCACTGACAGAAGAATCTGACCTGCATAGAGCTTTAAGGTAAGAAGTTCCTGCCTATTCTGACTCAGCAGATTCTGGTACAGATTAAATATCTGTCAACTGACTACCTCCTTTGTTGGTTACAATGGTCTTGTCTAGCGAACATTACTTCAGCTTCCATACTGTCCTTTTTCAGAATGTGAAAATCTTGGACTGTCTGACCCATGCCTCTGAACAACATAAGTTTGGCTTTGAAATCCTGGCTTTTGTAATTTGATCTCTCTTGGCATCAGACATTTGACAAATGGTAACTTGATCTTGCTTCACTCTGGACTCTTGCTTTAGTAATTTGAAGCCTGATTGATGTTCTTCAGAATACTACAAATTTGCTATAAGTTGCAGTGTTAATAAAGACTGCTGCCTTATTCCAAGTTTCATTAGTGAGTCTGTCTATTTCCTGCTCTGTCCAATTGTGACAGGACACAGTGATACATGCTTTCAGCATGCTGGGGATGCCCTGTAGGCAGCAAATGCCTTCCCACAGATCAGTCCTACTTCTCAAAGAAGATGGTACATTGTGACCCCTTTCCTATCCAATACAACTTCCTGCTGGGAATCATACCCTCCCTTACTAAAGTATAGGGAGACAGCATTAATGCTGCCACTTGTTTGTGACCCCTTTTTCTGCAACTTTTTGGAGAGATATTATAAAGAAAATAGGAATGGCAAAGATGGCTGATCCATTACATCCGGCCAGCTGCCTTCTTTACCTCCTTGGCAGTGAATGTCCTTCAAGCTGAGCAGACATGCGAGTGGAAAGAGCCATGTAATTGGTGTTTCCCTCTCCTCCTGACAAGGTATCATGTGGCCATTGTTTGATCACTCCCTCATCTCTGCTGCCAATAAGCAAAAGTACAACTCACAGAAATAACACTTTTCTTCTGCTTTCTACCTAAAACCCTTTCTGCACTGGGCTTTATTCTGGATTATATCTCTGAATAAGGTACCAGCAGAGGGACCTGCCACAGCATGCAGACAGCAGATTCCTATTCCGGGATATAATCCAGAATAAGGCCTATAATCCTGTCCCTCATTCCCCATGGTTCCCTCACATTTATGTGTATTGCTGTCCCCTTGGCCGGCAGGGGAGGATGGGCACTCTAACATCATAACAATAAAAAGTAATTGAAAACCACCAGTTTTAATCCACCGGAAGGCAACATCAAGAACAGAATAGATTTGGTTCCATTCAGGCTGGAATTTAATCTGATCCAAGGCTTCCACATCCCTGTGAACCAAAGTGCTTACTTAGTGTCCTCTTTTGTTTAAATGTACAGAAAATTCTAAAAAGAAAGAAAAGATGATTTGCATTAACTGTTTATCTGTCAGCAAAAATGAGGCAGGCAAGAGAAAGAGAAATGGTTGGATTTTAAAGCAATCCATGCATTATATAGACTACAGTGATCAATACTCATGACAGCCGCCTTTACTCAATATTTATCAATAATGTATGGATTATTGGGCAAATAAAAATTGTAGAAATAAACTGAACCTCATGTCACAATTAAGAGGACTAGCTAAAAAAGTTATACTATGAAAAATATGTGGTTCTAATATTACTTACTATATGTAAGTGGTGAAATGTAGTTCAAAGATTTTCCAGGACAAGGGCAGAGTGCGTGGAAGAAATGCTAAAACAAGCACATCAGGCATAATCTAGTACTCTGGTCCCATTCCCACTAGAGTTTTATTGAGCTTTGAAAACATTTTGAAAATTGTTTGGCTCCATTACAGATTGGCTTCCCACACTTTCTGAGGAGTAAATAGCCCAAAAATGCATTTAAAGAACCCTCGAAAAAGCAGCTCTCACTCTTGTTTTTGCTGTTAACTAGCTTTATCTTTTTTGCTTTGGGAATGGTACCTCAAACGCACACAGTTTTCCTCAGTTTCTTTTTAAGATAATAGGAAGGCGTGATTATTGGCTAAAGGAATCCTCCACTGAAAGGGAAGAGAAGGGAAGGGAAGGTAACAAAAGATCACATATATCGAGGTTGTAATTTTACAAAGTGTCTGATTTAGAAAGAGGGTATCCACTCTCTGCAAACTCTTACAGTACTTCCTCTTCAAATTGCCCCTGCACAGCTTCTTTAGCAGATCACAAAGATAGCTCTTCTCCCATCCCTCCTCTTCCAATAACCGTGTGTGTGTGTGTGTGTGTGAGAGAGAGAGAAACAGACAGAGACAGGCTTTCTTTCACACATTTTCCCTTTCTGTTTTTAAAATCATGGATGAATGGATAGGATGGATTTTGCCTTAAGGAAGCAAATGGGGAAAAGGCTTGGAGATCAGAAGGATCAGGGGGTGGGGGTGGGGAGTGGGAAAAAAGTATATACAAGATGGAGGTGGTGGGGATAAACAGGGAATGGAAAGTGCTGCCAGGGGACTCCATGTTCTGATGCAGCTGCACCTAAATATGGAGGGTGGAGGTTGAATTTCCCATCCCCAATGACATCAGGGCTGACTGCATAGGGAGGGGTTTCTGCTGAGGGAAGGGATAGGGGAGGGTGCTTCTCCCCTCCCAGACAATGAAGAATGGAGAGTGAATCCACATTATAAGTTAACGAATTGGAACTCCAAAAAAATCCAAATTCACTGATGATTAAAAAAACCCTGAAATCTGGATTAAATTTCCCAGTGTGAACGCAGCCCGGGTGGATTCACTGATGCATCAGGCATCAATTCTCAAGCTGAACAAATAAGCTGGATGCTGTTTCTTCTGGAAGGTTTTTGCTGCATCTCTATCACCTTCCGTTTGGATTTTCCAGGAACGTCCACAAATAAAATGGATAAAAATGAAAAGGTGTGAGTGCTGCAATCAGAAGATGGAATGAAGAAGGTTTAAAGTGAAGGTGTGGCCACGGCCTTGGACCATGAATTTGTACCTAGTGAGTATATGCAACAATCATAATGATAAGTTTGAAACCAGTTATACCATCTTTACTTAATGATCTGAACAAAGCACTGGTAAAATCAACGTTCTTAGTAAGAACAAACCAGACTTGGTTCAGTGATGACTTCAAGGGAAGCAGATCAGTCAATACTAAAGGCAATCAACCTTGACTGTTCATTTGAAGGACAGATACTGATGCTGAAGCTCAAATACTCTGACCATATGATGAGAAGACAGGACTCACCTAATGCTAGGAAAGACTGAGGCACAAGAAGGGGACAACAGAGGATGAAATGAATAGATGGCATCATGGAGGCATTAGAAGGGCCTGATGTATTATGGTCCATGGGGTCATAATGGAGGCATCATGATGGCATTAGAAGGGCCTGATGTATTATGGTCCATGGGGTCATAATGGAGGCATCATGAAGGCATTAGAAGGGCCTGATGTGTTATGGTCCATGGGGTCATGGGGGGGGTTCTTTCCAGACAGTCTTGAAAACTGGTGGGGGCTCTGACTGAAGCTTTGCTTTCATCTCTCCTAGCCACAGCTCGGTTCTATGCAAATAAAATGCAGTTTGAAGAAATCTGTGGTGAGGTTTCAATGGGATCATTGCTACTGGCTTGCCATCCAACAGCTTCTGCTGTGTAAGTCACTCCTGCTTTTATGGCTCACAGACTGAACTAGGTTAGACTTTAGAAGATACAATCTAAAGTTGGTTACAAGAATTTTGAAAAGAATAACTAAATTTAGGGGCTGAATTTAGCTCGTCTTCCCCTCCTCACCCCATTATTACAAAAACAAAGAGCCATTGGAGGGGCTCAGGTAACATATAGACAGTGCAAACAAAAAAAATCAGAATTTAGATTTTAACTTTGTCTTTTAGGCCTGGAGCCTCCTGTCATTGTTTTTCTTAATTGCTTACAGCTGTGAGTCTAGACTCCTATATTTAAGTTTAAGCCTCTTTGTATATGTTATACTTCTCAGCACTTAGAGTTTTATGGTGAAGTTACACTGGTTTTTTAAGATTTTCCTTTATTCTTTTTTTTTTACTCAAAATTTGTTTGCACTTAATAATTTGATACAGTTTAATTTATGCATTGCGTAATGTATTTTATACAGCCCCTGAAGATTTCCACACTAAAACACTTTTGATTTTTACATGATAAACTGGACATTCAAAAATAAAACGGCTTTTTACAAATAATAAACAGGCCTTCCCCCCACATACCTGATTCCCTTTCTTCCAGTACCCTGGAATTTTGGTTTCTCACCTATATTCTTGCACAAGAAGAAAGAAAGAAAGAAAGAAAGAAAGAAAGAAAGAAAGAAAGAAAGAAAGAAAGAAAGAAAGAAAGAAAGAAAGAAAGAAAGAAAGAAAAGAGGGAGGGAGGGAGAAGGAAGGAAGCTGGGAGGAGAGAGGGAAAGAGAAAAGGAGGGGGAAGGGAGAAAGAGAGAAAGAAAGAAGAGAGGGTGGATCCCGTGCCACCTGCCTTGGCAGTCTTCCTGCCTGTTTGGATGGTGCTTAGATCTGTATGGACAAGCTGCCTAGATTCCATTACTGGCTGGAGATCAGACATTCACCTAACAGAGGGCAATTCCACACTGGCCAATATAGCAGAACAACAAGCCTAGTAGGAACCTAGGACCTCCCTTAGACCTCAACAGCATGTGGAAGGGAAGTCCCTAGTATACTTGCTGATCCAGTGGCAAGTCAGCACAGAATTGCTCATAATCACAGTATCATAATTTCTGAAATACCATTGAAGTCTCAGAAGCAGAGTTTGTACAATGTTCTGTGCTAAGGAATTCCATTTATAAAAGGAAGGCACCAACATAAACTTAAGCGTGGCCTACTGGTTCATTGTGAACAAATAAAAGCAACGTTAACAATTGTAATTTGTTTCCTGAAAATATTTATAAGTAGAGTGAAATAACTTTGTCCTTAAAGCAATGTTTTAAACCATGATCCAAGGTCAGCCTGTCTCAATGGCCCCTTAAATTCACCCCTTTTTGGTGCCCAGGTCTCTAACGTACAGCTATGCTTAAACAAGTAAGAGCTTTGTTTGGCAATCAAGATTTGAGGGAGTGGGGCCATGGGGAAGGGCAGTTTGGTCTTGTGGTTAGCATGCCAGACTCATATCTTGTAGTCATGAGGTTTGATTCCACAGTCCTCCATGAAGTCAGCTGGGTGACCGTGGGCTAGTCACAGCTGTCTGAGCTCTCACAGTCCCACCTACCTCACAGGACGTCTGTGTGGGGAGAAGAACAGTAAGCTTTGTCAGCTGCTTTGAGTCCCCTTAAATGGGTGAGAAAAGCGGGGTAGAAAAGCCAACTCATTCTCTTCTTGTGGAACAGTCCCCCCACTGAGGTGCGTTGGTATCCTCACAGTATGCATTCAGATGTCTGGTGAAGATGCATCTCTTAACCCTGGCCTTTGACTGAGGGAGCAACATCCCTTCCCCATGCAAGCCCTGTCCTTGTTTTAGTCATTTCTTTTTAGTCATTTCTGTTTTTAGTCATTTCTTTAGTTATCTGCTTTTATTATCATTGTATTGTGACCTGCCCTAAGACCTTTGGTTGTAGGACAGGGTAGAAATATAAATGTAAATAAATAAGTATTCAGAAAAGATATCTATTTTATGTTTTGCTCTCAGATGACTTCATATTAAGGCAAAGAATGTCGAAATTTGCTTGTTCGCTCACTAATCATAACCAACAGATTTTTACCTAATGAAATCTACATCTTTTAACATTGGAAATCACACTGCAAGCTGTGGTGGCTAGGGGGTGGGGGAGGATAGTAAATCACTGTAGCATATAATTCCAAAATATCAGGCTTCTTTGTTTCTGTTTTTGTTGTAATCTTCCTTCTAATTTAGCCTTTTCTGCTTTTTGACTGTCTGAACAATTTCCAGTATTTTTTTCCCCATTGCTGCCTTGACAAAATGCTATGGGAAAAGCGCTGGTCCTCTGCCAAAAACCTACTCCAGAGTTCAATATATGTTTCTTTCTTCAAGAGTCAATTGTTTTCCTTCTCTCCCAGGGGCTACTAGCTACCTTATTACCAGAAAGAATGACCCCATGACAGCACAATTGAGATCCAGAAACTCAACCAAATTGTAACCCCCTCCCACCCAGTGGCATCAGAATTCTAATCAAGAGGAGAGGGTCTGAAAGACAAATGCACTTGCGAATAGAGCCCCTATTTCAGACTGTGACTTCCTTACGTGCAAAGGAACCTATTTTATTTCTTTTCCTTTGGAGTTTTATTGCCATTTTCCATGTAACCTTTACATTGTGAGTGTACTTAATGTGGAGGCCTTTCTGCATCGGGGAATTATTCCTACTCTGTTTACACAGTTTGCTGCATTCTTAGTACAGATTATACATTTTCTGAAATGTGCAACTTGGCATAGAAAGGTTCTGGTTATTACTGACTTCTTCCATACTCAGTTCAGCACACCGGCAGAGAAATTCCTCTGTTTATTCTTTATCCAATCTGGGTCTGAAAAGGAATAGAGCACATTAAACTCAAGTACATCGCAAATGGCTGAGGTATCTTCCAGTGCTCTTTTAAAGAAATGTGTGGTTCCATTCACTGAACTGCATGCTTTGCTGTTGGCCTTCAGACTAAGACCCCATCCAGGTGGGGAAAATGTAGCACCATTACGGCTGTGTTAGGGTGGAGTTGCCTCACTGGTGGCAGGTTTTCCAACAATACTTACCTCATGGAAGGAACCGCCATTGTTGTTGAGGCCACTGAGCATGTGCAGGGGCTGAAAAAGACAGCCATGCATGCATGGCGGTGGTGATGTGCACTTCTAGGCATTCTAGGCTGGCCAAACACCCAGATATGTGCATCATAAAAATGCACAAAAACAGTGCCAGGCACAGCGTTGTCTAGCTAGCAAGTGATAATTCCACATAATACTCTGGATTATCACTTGCTAGCAAGATGTTTGGACAACATCTTCAGATATTCTATTTGAATCAAATCGAATCCCAAAAATGGCATTTGTGCACATTCCTACAGAGCACCCTGTGAGGTAGGTAGAGCTGTGAGAGCTCAGAAGAGAGTTGTGACTAGCACTAGGTCACCCAGCTGGCTTCATGGAGGAGGGTGGAATCAAATCCGGTATTCCCAGATAAGAGTCCAGCTCCCTAACTTCCAGGCCAAACAATTGCAGTTGATTCTGGTGTGAACTTGGCAGTCCCACAAACCTCCTAGAACTGTCCCCCAGGTAAGTGTGAAAAGGTCCCTAGTAGCGGTGGTGTAAGTAGAATTGAATGGGATGCTGCAAATAAAGCAAAAGAATCTTATACGATATGACTGAAACCATAAAACACACACAGAGGGCAGCCATAAGTACCTAATTCTCTAGCCAACCACTTATATACCTGTCTGAAGGTTTTTTTCAGTTTAATAGTTACACAGTATGCAGTGGCTTTTAAAAACACTATGGCTATAAATCTTACCAAAAAGGAAATTCCTCTTCGTTTTATAAAAGAAAGTTATAGAATTATGAAAAAAATAGGAACCCAATTTACTAGAAAACTAAAGTTGAGGGATTTATTTCAATACAAACATTGGCATGTCTAAGAACAGAACAGCCTTAACACAACTATTTTGGATTTAGTGATTCTCTGAGATACATCTAGTAGACTATCCTTCAAAACAAAATTTTACAGTGTTAAGGTCTCTTCAACAAAATTAATCTATTATCACTGCGTGTAATCCAGAATCCCAATTAAAAATAAAAATCCCACATGGAAAATTGTAAATTCCAAAATGTCATTTGTGGAAACTTGTACAGCTCTTATTATACAGACAGTATGTTGCATGTTTTCTCTTCCATTCATACTTTGGAATTCCACATCTATACAGCTCTAAAAATTTGAAAATTTGATTTTCTTTTAGCCAGCAAGAACACTGTAATTTATGGAGTCAATTCTTGATCCACTTCCCACATAAAAAGTTTCTTCTGTGAAGAATCATATAACCATACTGCAAGGGACAGAATCCAGTTTGCAGAAGAGTAAGCTAAAAGAAAAGAAAACTGAAACCATAAAAGTAAGCAGCACATTTCTGAACTATGAAGGCAACAGACAGGAGTTAAGAAAGGTAGGAAAAGGAGTAGGATAGTTAACGGTCCTTTCACAACAAGGGTATGGGTGCCTGATGGTTGGCACCTCAGCAAAATAGTCACATCTGTAGTGTTGATGGGTCAATTCTACTTCTCCTTTTTGCTACATGAAAGCACCCGCTGATGCAGTGCTCCTTCAAGAGCGTGGTGTTGCACCCTTTGCACTTCATGTGGACATCACAGTCCTCAAATGGGTGGTGTGTCGTTCAGCAAGTGGCCTGTGCAGCCAAAAGTGAAGTCATGACACCCTAACCCCTTCCAGAAGGTGCCTAGTGGGGTAAGTGGGAACAACAGTCTATAAATATATAGCACAAACTTGCATTACCCATATATTCCGGCATATAAGAAGACTGGGTGTATAAGACGACCCCCAACTTTTTCAGTTAAAATATAGAGTCTGGGATATACTCGCCATATAAGAAGACAATACCCGGCGGATAAGACAACTCCCAACTTTTGAGAAGATTTTTCTGGGTTAAAAAGTAGTCTCATATGCCAGAATATACTGTACTTTTTAATTTATTAATCTGTTTATATGCTAGGAATAATTAGAAAGGGAATAGAAAATAAATCTGTAAGCATCATTATGCCTCTAGTTTACAAATCTATGGTGAGAAAAGACATTTGGAATATTGTGTCCAATTCTGGTCACCTCCCCTCAGAAAGGATATTTGCAACTGGAAAAATGACATAAAAGGACAACCAAAATTATCATGGGGTTGAAACACAATGAAACACAATGTTTAAGAGGGACCTGACTGAAGTTTATAAAATCATGTACCATGTGAATAATAATAATAATAATAATAATAATAATAATAATAATAATAATAATAATAATAATAATAATAATAATAATAATAATAATAATAATAATAATAATAATAATAATAATAATAATAATAATAAAACTCTATCACACATTAGAACCAGGGCCCACTCTATGAAGCTGATGGGCAGAAGAGTTAGAACTGATAAGGAGAAGTATTTTTTTTTCATCCAGAGAGTCAATGGAAATTTACTACCTGAATGGATGCTAATGGCCACTAGCCTAGATGGCTTTAAGAAGGAGTTGGAGAAATTCATATCAGGTATATCAATGGCTACTAGAACAGATGCCCAGATACTATCTCTGAATTGGAGAACTAGGTGGCATGCCTCTAAAGGCCACTTGTATGGAAGCAAGAGCAAGTGAGGATTTCACTTTCATTTTTGCTTGAGAACATCCAGAAGCAAGTGGTGGGACATCATGCGATACAGAATGCTGAACTAGATGGGTTTATTGCCTGATCCAGCAGGGCTTCCCTTATGATCTTATGTTCTATTTAGAACAAATTTATGTTGGCTTTCAGACAGAAAAAGCAACATTCTGATTATTGTTATTTAAAATATTTTATACCACTTCCTATTAAAAAAGAATCTTGAAATGGTTCATAAAACAGCAGTAAAAACAAAAAAAAACCAACAACAAAAAGCTTTATTAACATCATGGGTAGAAAAGGAAAACATCCACAATGGATAATAACAAAAAGGTGTTCAGAAGGTTCCTGCATGTAGGCACCTTATAAATATCAAAGAGAAAACTGTTCCAGGGACTGGGTACCATCACAGAGCGACTGCAGGTAGTCTCTGCAGGATTTTCTGAGCATAGTATGTTTATGTTTATTTATTAGTCACTTTATTTGGAAAAAAAACAAAGAAGGCAAGGGTTGCACAGAATAGCCTTAAGATACAAATTTAGACCGAAATATCACTATACACCATTAATCCACTGCAAGTGGATAAGACCTTCAGCAAATAGCATCATGCTGACAAATAGTTTAGGTCTGACAATTAAAACAAAACAAAACACTTAAGCAGAATCCCCAATAATCCTGGGTATCTCATTTATTTATTTATTTACATTTCTATCCCGCCCCATAACTGAAGGTCTCTGGGCGGGTAACAACCTTAAAACAACAGATTAAAAACAGAATATACCGTACATTAAAAGACTTTAAAAATTCAACAAACCTAAAACAATACACATGTTTAAAATGATAGTGTCTGTACTGGAGGCAGGGGGGGGGGATATAAACAGCTCAGCCAAAGGCCAGGGTAAAGAGGTGAGTCTTCACTGCCTACCTAAATATATATAAGGAAGGGGCATGACATACCTTGAGGGGGAGGCTATTCCAAAGTCTGGGGGCCATCACAGAAAAGGCTCTCTCCTGGGTGCCCACCAGCCTCACTAGAGAAGGCGATGGGACAACCAAGAGGGCCTCACTGCTAGATCTTTAGGCATAGACAGGTCAAGGTGTTCCTTTATATATTTGGGTCCCAAGTCATTTAGGGCCTTATAAGTTAGAGTCAAAACCTTGAATTGGGCTCGGTAGTAAATTGGCAGCCAATGCAATTCTTTTAAACCCTGCATGAAGTGCATCCGGCTAGATTTTCCGGTCAGCACTCTAGTGGCTGCATTTTGCACTAGCTGCCACTTCCGAACCGTCTTCAAGGGCAGCTCCATGTACATTACAGTAGTCCAATCTAGAGGTTACTAAAGCATGGATAATTATGGCCAAGTTGTCTCTATCCAGAAAAGGCTTCAGTTCACAGATCAGCCGTAGTTGGGAGTAGGTGTTCCTGGCCACAGCCTCTACCTGAGCTTCAAGTGTTAGCACGGAGTTCAGGAGTACCCCCAAGTTATGCACCTGTCCCTTCCAGGGCACTGCAACCCCATCAAGGACAGGGTATCTCCCAACTACAAGGACCTGAGACCCTGTGACACACAGCACCTCTGTCTTGTCTGGATTCAGCTGCAATTTATTGGCCCTCATCCAGCCCATTACTGCCTCCAGACACCTGTCAAGCACTTCAGCCACCTCTCCTCATTCAGATGGTACAGATAGAGCTGGGTATCATCTGCATACTGATGACACCTCTCCCAATGACTTCATATAGATATTAAATAGCATGGGAGATAAGATCAACCCCGGGTGACCCCACGAGTTCCCAGGGTGTCAAATCAGTGTCTCCCACAGCCACTATTTGGCATCTATTCTGGAGATAGGAGCAGAACCAGTGCCAAGCATTGCCTCCCGCTCCTAAATTCTGTAGTCTCTCCAAAAGGATACCATGGTCAATGGTATCAAAAACTGCTGAGAGGTCCAGGAAAACCAACAGGGTAGCATTCCCCCTGTCTCTCTCCCGGAGAAGGTCATCAACCAGGGTGACCAAGGCAATTTCTGTGCCATAACCAGGCCTGAAGCCAAATTGAAACTGCAGTTGAACAGCGACAGCCCTTTCCGGAATCTTGCCTTAAAAGGTATGTTAGCCACCAGCCAATAATTGTTTAAGTCTTCTGGATCCAGCTTGTCCACATCCTCAAACTGCAGCAATTGAAACTGATCCAAACAGGACCAGACAGTTCTCTGGATGCCTCGTTTGGACTATATCCAACTGTGACATCCAATCCCCTATGAAACTGGGCGACTTCATCCTCAAAGTGCTTAGCAAATTTGTCACAGCAGATATGACTTGGCCCTGGCTCGTGCTTCTTGGAGCTTGGTTTTATGAGGCCATTTACTACTCTGAAAAGGTCTGCTGGATCTGGAAGACTACTCAAGGATGCAATAGTGGCAGAGAAAAAGTTCTCTTCCACCACCACCACCACTGTCCATTGGAGAGGATAGTATCATTGGGTACATAGGAGGGGTTAGTCAAGAACAGCTAATTCATGAGACCATAGAGTAATTTTTCCAATTTTCATTGACAACAAGTGCGACAATTCCCAGCAGCCCTCCCAGTCTCTGCCCTCCTAAGAGTAGCCAGATACCAGTAGGTATGCTAAGAACACACAATGACAGAGTGAGTACTACTGCCTGTGACGGTTTCAGGGTACAGGCTGCAAACTGCTTTGCTTTCTGTCTTTGCAGGCTTCTAGCAAGCTGCATTAGACAGCCTCTGTGCAAACAGCCTTTTGCAAGCCCTGGGCAGAGGCTGCAAAAAGGGCGGGAAATCCTGTGCGGGTCCGGGTGCAATGATTGGCTGCAAGTGAAATTTGGAGGGAAAAGCTGTCCGGGGATCTTAGAGCTGGAGGGGCTAGGGGAGGAGTTCCCACCAATCAGGTGTTTGGGACAGGCACCTCTATCAGGAGTTTCCAGCAGCATTTTATTGCAGCAGTTTTCCCTAGGAGGTGACAGCCAATCAGGGCCACAGGGAAAAAGGTATAAAGGAACTCAGATTACAGCAGACGATGTCTTCGTGCTGGGACAAGAGCTGAAGGGAACAGAAGAGAGCTGAATCCTGGAGGAGCCGGACCAGTAGTTGACCAGTGGTCTTTTGACTGGAAGATCTTGGAGGAAGACTTTGCAGGCAACTGACCAGAGGGTGATTGGTCAAGCAAGGATGGACTGGGCCTTGTGATCATCCAGAGCTGCGTTCTAGGACACTGGCTAGGCTTGGGCTGAAGCAGAGCTGGTCAGGGTGAGGAACGTGGAGAGGCTTGTCTTTAAAAAGGGAACTATTTTCCTTTAAGAAGGGGAGCTGACAGGCTGGGAAGCTGGTAACCTTAAGAGACTCATAGACTTAAACCAACAAATACCTGAACCTTATTTTCCTTGCTAGTATTGCTTGTGTATAATAATAAACCTGTTTTAGTTTACTGTTCAGACCGCTTGCTACCCTTGTCTGTGTTTTACACTGTAGTACTCACTCGGCCGTTGCACGAACTCAGCATCCTAACAGGGCCAAGCTACTCCTAGAGAGGGCAGGCACTTACAGGAACGCTGGGGATCGTGACACTGCCTAAGTTCAAAAAATTTGTAGCAGCCAATTTAACAGTAAACCAAAACAGGTTTATTAATGACTACAAGCTATTAGATAATACTGAAGATGAATATAAAGAAAAGATATTGCTAGTTAAAGTCCAATGAGTCACTCAGCAACTCATAATTCCTATAACGACTGCTTTCCTTCCCCACAGGAAAAATAGTGTCCCCTTTAAAGTCAAGCCTCTCAGCTATATCCATGCTGCACTTTAGATAGCTTTCCCCTTTAGCAAGCTCCACCTAAGCTCAAGCCCTGCTAAAGAAATGTAACATTCCCCTGGGTGTTTCCACTGCCCAGTCCTCCCCTTGCTTGCAGCCCTGATCAATCCCTTGCAAAATCTGCCCCAGAGAAACCTGCCTTATATACCAAACAGACCCTAGCACTCTGATTGGCTGACACTCTGATTGGCTGTAACTAGTGGTTACTGAGGGAAACTCCTCCCTCCCGCCACTCAAGCTTTCTAAGTCCCTGGGAAAGTTTTCCCTCCAATTTCAGCTTGTAGCCAATGACTGCAAAGAGCCTGGAAAATATTTTCCGCCCTTTTTACAGACTGCAGAAGGGGGTTTGCACAGCAGTTTGGAAAGGGCCCAAGAAATACCTCTGCAGCCTGCACTCTGAATCCGTCACAACAAGTACTGTGAAAGAGCTGATAGCAGCTTGTTCAGGAGCTGATCCACAAATAGAGGAAGAGAAGATTGGAAATTGTTGGGGGAAAAATATCGCAGCATCAAAACTTACAGCATTAAAGGTAGAGGCAGATGTATTTGAAAGCAGCTCTGAAATGGGCATCCAAAAAGGAGCAAAATCTCTTTCAGGATTTACCTGAAACATATTCTTAGATGATTGTGGATTACAATGATTCCACCAGGTGTCAAACAGAATTCAGAATGTAGGTTGGGTGGACTGTATTTTGCATATGTTCTAGTCTGTGTTTTATCATATGCTTTGACCAGCTTTGGGACCTCCAGATGAGGGGAGGGATACAAATGTTAAATAAATAAATAAATAAATAAACCTTGCCATTTGCTTACATCATATATATATAAACCAAGATTTGGCCTTGAATGTATTTTTTTTCAAAAATGACATATTACATCTATCAAAGAAAAACTGAAATAATTCACTGCATTTCTTGACAATACAATCTAGATAATACTTTCTTGTCTGAAGTTCTCCAAGGCTGGCAATAAATTAACAATTACACAAGATACAGGGGGAAATATCCTTGGCTTGTGCCTACCCAGGTACATTTCTGCAGGTTTTTTGGCAACAAGACAGAAATTGTTTATTTGTGCATTCTGGAGACCAAACCTAGGCCTTTTATATGCAAAGCAGATGTTCTATCACTGGGCCATGACCATTCCTGATTATACAAGAACTTCAAATAGAAATGCTATCTCACATTAGTAAAATGGGCTTGTGCATTTCTGAAAGAACTCACAAGCTGGCCAAATATCAGATTAAAAGGAAACAGTACCATGGGAACACCCAGATGGCCATGAAAAAGTCTGCCACAGGGCTCTAGCCCTGCTACAGGTGCAGGAGATGCGCCATTCACATGGTGACATTTCCCAGATTCCAAAATTCTTGCAGCTGCAGCACAAAAGCTCTCCAGCTGTGAAGTTACTGTCACAGTTAAGTGTTGGTCCAGAAATGTCTTTGGAAGTCAACTTGGCCATTTTTGGTCTGCTTGCAAACCAGAAGCCTTTTCACACTACAGCACATAATTTAGTGCATAATTAGTGCACCTCTGGGGAAGAGCATATACACGTCAAGGAGGCTGTTACAGCCTAAAAGTGTGCCTGCCCACTCCAGAACTGCACTAATCGTTGATTACCTTAACTAATCTTACCTAATTACTTACTTGAAGCGTCCAGCAGCGTGTCCATTCACTCCTGCTGGAAGTCCTGAGTCATTTGAGGTCCTCTGCAAGTGCACAGGGACATCAGATGAGTGTAGACACAATTGTGACTGCGTGTGTGCGGAATGTCAGCATTGTCAAGGTGATGGCACTGATGCACGCATAATCATGGTGGATCAGTGCCATCTGGGCGGTGCCCAGAGGAGGACCAGCCTCGGGATCAAATAAGGTGAGTATCCGATCCCAGGGGGAGGGAGCGGATAAAATTGACTAGCGCTCAAAAGCGAGTGCTAGCCAACATTGGGACATCGGGCTCCTTTCCTGTCCAGCGGAAGAGAAGGGCAGTGGGAAAATGCCTCAGGACAGGTGGAAGTTGCCCTCAGGATTTTGCTACCACTGCTGTCACTTTGCACGGCAGTGGAGGCAGACGTGGGCACAGGCTGCCCTTGAAGTAATTCATTCTGTCCTATGTCTAGGGTAGCTTTCAAGTTCAATTGGAGGAGCCTGAAGGCTAGATGCAGGCAGACTTGTAGGAGCCCTCCAGGATCAGCCATTGTGCATTGTGCAGGTATAGTTCCAGCTCCATCATGAATCCTGGAACTATGCACTACATTTAAAACAGGAAATAGGCAATAGTACCATTTTATAGAATCACAGAAAAAAAACTGATAAGGAGCAAGGTAGATCTACATGAGTATTATTATTATTATTATTTTAGATTCAAAAGATCTTGCCATTTCATATCCTTTGTAGATTCAAATTTTGCATGAAAGTTGAAGTACAGTTGTAAAAATACAAAGGCAGAAGGCAAGGCATCCTGCACTCCTATAGACGCTTGCCTGGGAGTAAGCCCCATTCTACTTAGTTAAAATTCCTTGTGGGATAGATATGCATAGGATACTATCATTGGGATGAGATCCAGTTATTGTTGCAACGTATGCAACTCTGGGCATTTTTTTGCACTTAGCAAAAAGGTGAAGTCTGAGTTTACCCCAGCATGGGGCATATGCAACCCTGATAGTTGTGAAACACAAAAATGTGCTCCACATCTTTACTAGCCACATCTATGATGTTCATACCTCTTCCAGGTGAATGGTACGCAGGGCAGGGCAACAGCAGCATATTGCTGCCATGGCAATTCATCAGCACTAGTAAAACAGCAACCTCACTTTCACAGCACTTGGGGAAATGCTGCACAAGTTCCTGACACATCAGGCGTCCCAAGGTGTGGACGCCCCATGCATTCCACATCTGGCAGTTTCCCAGGGAAGTGAAGGTGCAAATTTACCATCTAACACCTACAACTGCGCTAACAGCAAGGGACTTGGGGGTTGACTCCCCCCTCTGTTCTTTCACAAGAAAACAGTTACACAGAATTCAGTCAGTTTAGTAATATGTTTGAATTGGCAGCACATGACCTGGAAGCTGTATGAATACAATGACGGGCAGTTTATCTTGCTGATATTTATTAGGAGAAGAGCAAAGCTGTAAGGATTGTTACCTTCTTAGTTTTTGAAATAATTTGCAACAGAACTATTTTGAAAGGGACTTCAAGCATTTTGGTAGAAGATGGAAGGGGCTTGCAAACTGGACTTTTAGGATCTTGTAATACAGGTGAAGGTGCAGAGCAGTGGCAACAGATGCAGCAGAGCCAGGGATTGTGGGTATGATTGGGGGTGCATTGCCCATTCAGCTAAAGCACAGTTGCTAAGCTGAAGTAACTAGGACAAAGGGTACATCCTGGGTCACTGTAGCTTTTCTAATATCTCTCTGAAACAAGGTCTCAGAAAAGGCATAACACCTCTTATCATTTGTATAACATCCTCTTATCATTTGTAAAACATCCACTGTGTATGTATAAATAATGTACAGCATTCAAGGATGGTAACATCCTATCCGGTGATGCCAAATATGGGCACGCCGGGGGGAAATTTCCATTGAGAAATGTATTCTGTAACTGGGCACAAAAAGCCCCTAAATCTTCAGTAAAACACAGACTCTTTCACCTGGCAACCATTCTGCGTGTGAGCCTCAATTCATTACAACAAGGGATCAGAAAGGGAGGAGAAGGGCCCAACTGGATCTCCGCTTTTAGACCTTCCAAATTACATCTTCATCTGCAATGAATCAAAACCACCAGAACTGCTTGTGGTTGATATGGTTTATTGTATTTATTGTATTTATTTATGTTTATATTTATATCCCGCCCCATACCCAAGGGTCTCTGGGCGGCTCACAACATTTAAAAATGAACATATCAAAACTGTAATCAATCCTAAAAACCAATACAAAATTTAAAAATCCAGCATTAAAAAATACAAAAACAGTTTTTAATCAGCAGTGTTTGCAATGGGGGAAGCGTAGGGAACATTTAACCAAAGGCCTGAGTGAAGAGGTATGTCTTCACCGCCTCCTTGAACATAAACAGAGAAGGGGCCTGACGCACCTCCAGGGGGAGACCATTCCACAGCCTGGGGGCCACTACTGAGAAGGCCCTCTCCAGGGTGCCCACCTGCCTAGCTGCTGAAGGTGGTGGGATAACCAGGAGGGCGTCCCTTCCAGATCTTAAGACACGGGCAGGTCGATATGGGAGAAGGCGCTCCTTTAGATATCTGGGGCCCAAGTCATTTAGGGCCTTATAAGTCAGAGTTAGCACCTTGAATTGGGCTCGGTAGTGAATTGGCAGCCAGTGCAATTCTTTTAGAACCGGCGTGATATGTGTCCAGCTAGATGTTCCGGTTAGCACGGCTGCATTTTGCACCAGCTGCAACTTCCAAACCGTCTTCAAGGGAAGCCCCATGTACAGTGCATTACAATAGTCCAACCTGGAGATTACCAGAGCTGTGCCTCTTTAAGATACCCCACTCCCACTAGCCCTTCCATCATGGCCAACATGTGAGGGACATTGGATTGCAACCATTTGGTGACCTGCAGTCTAGTCCTGACCCAGTGGTACTAAATGAGAAGAACAAATTTGTCTTCCGCCTGTTATGACTAATGCGGATTCTGGAGAACAAGAAATGCCATAAAGGCTCACCAGTTAAGCTCTGAGCATGTTGTTACCACTGTGCGTCAGTCTGGTCTTGCGTGAGCCACTGTGGTCTTGCAGTTAGAGTGTTAGATTTTAATCTGATAGTCTCCAGGTTCGATTCCACAATCCTCCACAACTGGGTGATGCTGGGCTAGTCACAGTTCTTTTTCTGTCTGTAATGAGGAGAACGGGTATAAAAGCCAACCCTTCCTCATCTTCTAAATCGTTTGCCTTACTCTTTTATTATTAGGGAGAAAGAGCCTGTATTTAGAGACCTTGCCATGTGACCTGAACATTTAAAAAACAGAATTAATTTGCAAATGGATGGAAGTGCTTTTGCAAAAGAGTTTGTACTATGGGTTCCTCTTCATGAGCTGAAATATTTACTCTGTCCATGGAGGTGGCAGGCACACATGTACACGCACCACTTCCCGTCTTTGCAAAGTGCAGTTTTGGAGAATGTAAGTTCCCAAGCTTTTAGGTTTCTGCAAGGGCCATTAGCAACACCCAGGGAACAGCCTGGAAGTGGGCCATTCTCTACATTTGGCAACATGGGCCCAGTAGGTCAAGAACCCAGGTGAGTCTCCCCTTCCCTTTGCATCCATTTAGGGAGCAGAGGCAGTTTCAAGCCCAAGAGGTGAGTGATAGGGCTGAGGGGTAAACTTGCAACTCCCTTGGCAATTCCCCCCAATAAAGTCTACTGCTGGCCCATTCGCAGGGCACCTGCCTGCCCCAACTAAGCCCTGGGGCTGGCAGGGCAGGGGCAGAAATCCCAGGCCCAAGGAGCAGAAGGCACATTCTGACATAAAGGAGGCACTGTGCGCCTTAACATTTAAAAGACGAGGTGAGAAATCTCGCCTAACATCGCCTCTCTAGCTGCTGCAGCTCTTCCTCACTCACCGGCTGCGCCGGGCCGGATGCAATCACGTTCCTGACCCGGAAGGTGTTCGGATCAAGGTTAAATTCTACCTCTCCACCGTCCCGGGCTGGCCGGCCGGCTTTGACCCAGGCAGTCACGCTAGGGCACGCCGGCCTCGTCTTCTGGCACTGCTGCGACGCAGGCTGAGCCCAGCCTCGCCCCGGGGCTCAAGGGCGGCTTTTCGGGTGGAGAGCCGCCTTGGCTGCCCCTTGGCTTCCCTTCCCGCTTGCCGCCCCAGCCAGTTTGGCTGGCAGACGCACCGTTCCAGCAAGCGTGGCTGAGGTCACACGTCTGCATGTGATTTATGTTTAGCACTCCGGCAGCAACCAGGATGTGGGTTTCTTGCCTTCCCATTATCTCTAATTGCCACCTTGTTAACTTGGTTAACGCTCCAGGGTACCTCGTCGTCGTCTCAACCGAGCCTGTAGAAAGCCGCCTTACCCAGTGCGCTCTTGTGGCACCCAGAGAAGACGCGCCCGCCTCTCGAAGCGCTTCTCTCTGTGTGTTTCTTGGGGGGGGGGGAGAGGGCTGCTGCTGTTCCACGGCGTCCACCGAGTCACCAGCACAAAAGGGGGGGCAGAATGGAACAGAAGTTGCGTGTAAACCTGCGAGTACATTTTTTCATCTAAGGAAGAGAAAAAGGGGGTGAAGTACGTTCTCTTTCAAGGGGTCGAAAAGTCTCTCTCGTGTGCGCCTGCACTGACCCACACACGCACTGCCCCCCCAACCCTGCCGACGGACTCTCGCCTCGCCTGGACTCCGTCGTAGAAGTCTCGGCTCCCACCCTGGACAGGAGGGGAGGGAAGGCGTCCGGTCTGGCGAGTCTCGCTGTTTGCTTTGGCGATCGGAGACATCGGGGTCCACCATAGGTGCCGCGCTCAGCCCTTCTTTGTGCGCCTCTGGCCGGCAGCCCCTTCAGTCGGTCACTATCCCGCATCTGGACAGGGGACTGACTCTCTGGACTCTTGCAGGGCGCTTAACCCGCTGCCTCTCCGGCCCCCACCGCCCTCTTCCCCCAAGACCCTGAGGCGTTTTCATGGAAGCGAAGCAGCAAAGAGTTGCTTCCGCTTGAGCTGATGCCGCCGCCACCGCGTCGTCGCTCTCTGCAAAGTTTTTCACTCCTGCAACGGAGCTTTTAGCAATGTGCCATTTGACCCCGATGGCCATTATTTTCCCTCAACCTGTCGCAAGGAAAGCCGCCTGCTTAACCCTTCCCTCTTAGGTCTCCCTTCACCTCCCTTCTTCTTGGGCTGCCAGATTTGGGCATCTGGCGGGGAATCCAGTGGGATCTTCTCTGGCGCAAGTCTCAGGTGATGAGCTCTCTGGTGGCGGCCAGAGGGATCGTGGTGAAGCCTGTTTAAACAGTAAACAAAAAGCGGAGAGGAGGGGAGGGGAGGGGGATTCAGGTTTTGCCTTCCGACTCTGCCCGCTCTGCGCCTTTAAATCCCCCTTCTCTCCGCTCTCCCTTGACAAGATAAGAAGGTGGCCGCTGACGTCAAATGTTTGCCCGTTCTTTTGTTCAGTCAAAAATAGTTTGGTGGAGCTGCTTACCTGAGACGCGTGTCTGGCTGCCTTTGGAGGCCTCCTCCTCCTCCTCGCAGGGTCCCAGGGTTGGGGATCTGGGGAGGGGAGATTACCTAAGATCAGCATTCATAGGATGGGCGCACAAGATAAGGACCGGTGGGGGCATCGTGTCTTAGTCCAGAGGTCTGGACGACAATGGAGAAAGTCTGGTCCTCCACAGCTAAAAGCCTCCTGAAGACCCAGCAGTTAGTCATGGGTAACGTGAATGAAGCTGCACTAAGAAGCAGTCCTAGACGCTGCTCCAGTCAGACGCGTGCACAGCAAGGGGGTCGAGGGGGGAGCCTTGTTTCCTGGGCGCCAGACCACGGAAGCTTCCCTCCGAGTTCTCCCTTTTTCATTCCCCTTTTTCTCCCAAGCTGTTTTTAGTGGGGTAGATGGGAGGAAACTTTGAGCACAGCCGAAACTCTCGAAGGCAAGGTGGGACACCTACGGGAATTGATGTGGGATTGAAATCGGTTTGACTCTAAAGTCTCAAACTGTTAAAGTTCCGGGCGCAATTATTTGGGGATTTGGAGGTTGGAGGGATAGCATTTTTAGGAGGCGATTCTTGAAATTATCCCTTAGAACTAGAACCCGACCCACTGGATAGTGATGCTGTAGGACACACCGGGGCTGGAATATGTCAGCTTGCAGATGAAACAAGAAACTGTTTGCTGGTGAAGGTATTCGTGTGTATACCCAGGGGTGCCCCAATTTGGGCTGGAGACTCCCTGACAAGAGGCAAACTGCCTCTCTTCTCTCCTGGCTGTGCTGAACTTTAAACCACGGGTTGGGCATTATTTCGCGTTCACCAGATCTGCCAGGGAAAAGTAAAGAGGGTGTGAGTGAGTGCAGAGTGCACTTCTTATGCCTCCAGACTCAGGCATTTGGATCTCGGATCCTGAGCTTCTAGTGAGACTCAGCACTCGGCTTTTTCAGGTGATAACACACAAACACCTTTTGTGGCGAGATCAGCAGAGGATCCGTGGGAGGGCGTGGGGCAGTCCTTCAACTGGTGGGTGAGCGAGATCTGCTTTTCAGGAAGGTCCTTCCCACCCCACCCCGTGCCCCCAGAGAGACTTTGCTCTGCTAGCCTCTCTGTCTGGCATCCCTTCCCTTCCCTCTCTTCTCCTCCCCTCTTCTCCCTCTCCAGGTGATTTCCTTCTACCATTCCGCTTCTGCCCCTGAGGAGAGGTGGGCTCATTCCAGGCCCCAGAGGTCTCCATGGGCCCCAGCGGAGGTCAACACTGCAGGGCCGGGACTTTCCCAACTTGTCTGCTCGGCAGTGGTGGTGGTGGGTGAAAAGGGACTCGATTTTCTTGCAGGCATCCTGCGTGCGAAGCTTTCCTCCTTGCGCCTCTGGGCCTCCCCCGGCGATTGTCTCCGTATCTGGTAGCCTGGCTGCGGTCGGAAGGTTGGCGCTGCCTTCCCGTCGAAGCCTGTCCCGCGGCTGCGCCCTGCCCGACCCCACGCAGATGTTTTGAGCGCTTTCGCCAACTTTTGACACCGAGCGTTCCTAGCTCGAGGCTTGCAAGACAGCCTCGCTGAAACGAAACGGGGTGACTTCCGAGGAAACACGTTTAGAAACCGGGCTGAGCAAGGCTGTGGCTTTTTAAGCATGAAAAATATTTCTGAAGGCTGAAACTCAACAGCGTTTATTCCCAAGTACGCAAGCACAGGATTTAGCTTTATATATAATATATATTCCAAATGCAAAGGCCGCACTGGCCCCTGGACCTTGTTTATTTAGAGTGCAAAATCCAAACAGACAGAATTTTGCTTCAGATCTCGACCCCCAGTGCAGCTTCTGCCAAGTTTTTACATTTTAAAGTTAAAAGCCATCCTTTACTTTCCAGCTATTTAAACACAGATAAATTTAGAAAGACTGTTATACTGGAGAAAAGAAACCTGGAATAAAATCCATTCGGGATATCTGCCAAGACTATTTATTCCATTTTGTGCTATACCCGACTTTTACCTCCAGAAATCTTACTTAAACTGAATTTTGCTTTTTCATTTTAAAAATTCTACAAAATATGATTTCTATTTAAGGACTGCAAACCAGTGGGATTCCTGGCCAAAAACAAGCAAACAAAAACCTTGCAAGGGAAAGGCTTTAAAAAAAGAAAATAATGTCATTCCCCTACCCGGTTTTTCCCTGTCGAACAGTCTCGATTTCCTGAATGGATTGTCTGGAGGAACAAAATGACACCCCTTCTTGCCTGCTTTAACCTTAATAGATTACTTCATGTTGGGGGGGGGGTCCCTCCCCGTCGTTAAACCCCCCCCCCCAAGGTCTTCCAAATTCCAGCGATCCAGAAAGCAAACCGGGAGCCCACAGGTCCATTTGCAGCGCCAGAAGTGGAGCTACATTCACCTCACCCACCCTCTGTTTCTGCCATGAGAAACATCTCCTACCTTTCTGCTACCTTCCCCGTTTCCTTTGGTTCGTTTGCCAAAAGACAGAGAAAGAGAAAAGGTGTGGAGATGAGCACGCTTTGCAATTCCAACCACAACCGCATCCCGGCTTCTTCCCACCACAATCTTCACTTGGTTTCAGATTAATATTAGGCGTCTTAAGAAGGAATGGGGCTTCTCTTTCCTACTCCAAAGACCTTTAGCAGGGATCATTTACCTAAGATGCTGACGAGACTGTCAAGAAGCCCTAATGCCCACCTCCACTTTTTAAAAACTAAGCTTATAGTGAGCATTTCTTTTTTTTTTTTAAAGTAAGGTACATTAATTTTATGAGCGACTTGCCATAAATATTGTTGTTTGCTCACCGGCTCGTTCGCTCTCTCGCTCTCTGGTGGGTGGGTGGGATTTGCAATTAAAATTATGCCTTTGTTTCAAGAGTGGAAATGCTCTTTTGCTGCTCAGATAAATCCGCCTCTCCTTCCATATATTCTTGACAAGAAAAATAAAATCTGAAATACAAAACTATTCCTGTCACCTCATCCAAAGAAGTGTGTCTCCCACATTGCTTTGTGGGGTCTGCCTGCCTTTTTACACCCTGGTACCCACTAAACCTGCCGCTACTGCTCTTAAAGGAGACAAAATAACCCCTTTAAACTATAAATATTTAACTGTACCTGAGTTTATACTGTGGCCCGGGTGCCTCTTTAAAGACATGAGATTTATGTGTTTATTTGTGCCTTTAAGACTTCTTGCTTGGCTGAGGCACGGCTCGGCTTCCCAAGTCGGTCCCGTCCCCTTTTCAAGTGACAAGGAGGGTTTTCTTTTCCCTTATAAGTTTCTAGAGACACAGTTTGGAAAGGCAACTGTCTGTTGCCCAGACCCACACAAGAAAAGAGGGCTACACGGAGTTCCTCGGTCTTAAGGCATCATTTTGCCAAAGCTTAATGCTGGGCTCCTTCCAGCTTCTTTTAACTGCTTGAAAACAGATTAAGAGCTCGGGTTGGTCTCGGGTTAATTCGAAGTGCGCAGGTCACAGAGGTTTTACTTGGATCTTCATCAGGACTAGCACCTTTGAGGCTCAAACACATCTCCTCCGTAGGAGATCTCACGGGAGACACTGGTGACAGTTGCTTCTTAGCCAGGGAGCCCCCGCAACTCACAGGAAACTTCTGTGGCGTGGATCGGCAGGTTTCCACGAGCAGGTTGATCTGTAAAAGTCAAGAGTCTGAAGTAAAAACAAGATGTGAGATTTCCCTCAGCCACACAATACTTATTTCGGGACTGAATCAGTCCGATGGATGAAGAAAGACCTCTCAGAAGTGTACTTGCAGTAAACGTGGTTACTTCGTTAAGAAGATGGGATTTAATCCACCATGTGCCTAGGACTGCATTCAGTGTGGCATTTTCAGGCTCAGTTGTGCGGCCAAGGGTGATTTGACTACGGATTACTGTGACTGGACATGCCATCTAATCGCACCGGACTCAGTGGGACGCTTCCTGAGCTGGCATGTTAAGAATTGCATGAGTAAAGAGAGAGTCCACACAGTTCTATTTCACTGTTTCTTTTATATTCTACTTCAGGTGGGACTACATAAACCTTCCCGCACGCGACCGCGTAGGATATCCACGTTCAGGATCCAAGTTAAGAGGGAAAGCTCTGAAACTCCCACTTATTTTTTAAAATGTATTTATGCCTACTTGGGGGACATCGTCTTGCCCGCCTTCTCTTGTTTAGCATTTATACCCTGTAACCAGAGTGGCATCGGTGCCATTGAGATTCGATCCCAGCAAAGGTGCCATGCCTACAAAAAGAGGGCAAGGTGCAAAGGGCTTTCTGTGAGGGGAAGGGACTTGCTTCTTTACTCCTAAGTGAAATTCTCTACTCCTCCTTTTATTCCCTCGCTTTTAAAGAAAGAGGCTCGCCACAAAGTTAGTCTGGCAATGCCTAGACTCTGCCAGAAGCCTCGTCCCGCAGGCAAGGAGGCAGCAGGTCACCTCTTTCTTTCTCTGCCCCTGGAGCAACCTAGACAGGGAAGCTCCTCTCCGCCGGGCCCCTGGGGCGGGGCGGCGAAGGTTTGTGTGAACGTGTGTCTATGCGCAGTCTTGGCCGACGCTTCCAGCCCAGAGACTTTCTGGTCGCTTCACCAGCAGGGAGCGCTCCGACGTTGCGTCTAGTTGCCAAGAGTCAACGAAAATGCCACCGTTTTCCTTCCTGCACCTCAAACGGGGGAGGCGGCTGCGGGAGAGACGCCCGCAGTTTCAGAGCGCGCCAGGGTTACAGTTTTTGCAACCAAATCTTGCCTCTGCCGGGTGTTTCTTCTCACAAGCATCGGTGAGAGGCAGAGGCCCCAAACGCCCATCAGCTCCAGCGCCTTCCCCTGTAGCTTGTCGGCGGTGAATGGAGGCCGCCCAGCACTCGCTCTCTCTTCCCGGCCTCCTCTTATAGGCCGTGCATTATGCAACTTATTAAATCCCACGATAAATTGTCAACATTTTTTTCGCCTGTTAGTTCCGCTGATCCAAGCTGGATTTATTTTCAGATCTAAAGTCCCGGAGCTATAACACGCGATTTCTTTTCCTTAAATAAAATTGGTCAAATGTTGACAACCTTTAAGCCAATCTAACACTCGAGATTACTGATGGGAAACTAATGAGAAAATATCAGATCGTCCGGCCTGGGGGCTCCTAATTAAATCTTAGCTGATTGAAAAATAAAAGCGAGTTTTTTCCTTCTCTTTTTTTTAAGGGAAGGAAGGAGGGAGCAGGCTTCAGGCTTAAGTTACGTTATGCCCCTACTTTTATTTTAACACCTCCTCCACCCCCTCCAATGCCCTCTCCTTCTCATCTTGCCCCCCTTCCACACCCCCTTTAAGCCTAATGATATTTTTCTGGCTATTTTGAGGCATTTGATCAGGAATTATCATCACTTTTTTGCCCAGTAAATATTAAGGCCTTTAAGCAACGTGATTTAACTAATTAGAAAATTTACATCATTAAGTCTGAGCGAAAGAGGGAGGGAGAGAGGAAAGCAGAGAGAAATCTGTCAGTCATTTTAAAGGAGACAGGCCCTATTGAAGTGTGAAGAAATCGGCTCTAATTCAAAAAGGCAACCGGGCAGAAAAAGCCCTCAACATTACCCTGCTAGTTATTAATCAGAAAGGGTCTCTCTTTCTCTCTCTCTCTCTCTCTCGCCCAGCAATGGCCCAGTGGCGGCACATCGTTAGTTTCCCCCAACGCCTGAGCGGAGTTCCCATTCAAGCTTTTTTGCCAGCGGTCCATGTCCCATCCTGATAGCGAGTATTTGTCCATTCAAGGCTCATAGATTTGAAAATGTTTCTTTGCCACGGAACCACCGGCCCTGCGGGGAAAGGCCGCCGGGCACCATCCTCAGCACCAATTAGGATCCCGCCATAGCGCCCACGTGAGGATCTGCCTAAGCGGGTTCTGATGCCGGAGCAGGGCAGCACAGGCCGCCGCCACTGGACTGAGAATGGAGACCCAAACCAAGTCGGGTTGACACCCCCCCCCCAGGCAGCGCCAGCAAAAGAGCAGGAGGCTACCTCCAATGGCCCTCGGCCTTGGGAAGCGGACGGAGGGGATTCCATTGCTCCCAAGTGAAGGCAGGAGTCCCACTGGGGCAGCTTCTCTTTCCATGTGCGGGGAAACCAAAAGGCGTCGCTCCCATTCACACAACACCCCCGAGCCTGCGAGCACAGAAGGGGGCTTCTTTCTCCCCCCCCCCCCGCAGCCCCTTCGTCCCAAATTAGTTCCTTCCCCTGCTTGGATTTAATCCCCTTAGCAGCTTCTGTACAAATTTAAGTGAAATTAACCCTCGAAGAGGACCCTCAGGACTCTCACGATGGCCTCCGCACCGCCATGCCGTCTTCTCAGAAACCACCCGGACTTGAGCCACCTCGGCCTCGGGATTTAAGGCCGGGGCTTTACGTTGCCTCCTCCTAAGTGTGGCCCTTCTGCTGCCCCTCCCTTTAGGCACACAGCCTCCTGGGCCGCCTAAAGCTGCCCTCCACGAGCGCCATGTTGAGAGGCCTTCCTGGAGTTACAGTGGCCAAAGACCTGACTTGTCTCCTACAAGTTGCTCCAGGAGTAGCAGGTAGTGGGTACTGATGGCGCATCCAAACAGGCAGCTGCCCGATCGGGATGGGGCACCTCGAGGGGGCCTGCCGCCCTGAGTATCAACCAGGGGGGCTCGTCCACATGAGCTTCCCTGTAGACCCCCTTTCCGTAAGCGGCTTAAGCCCATAGTGGGGACGAAGGCGCTCACCGTCCCATGCTGAGCTACACTGCCTCGTCCAGGTGGACGAGGGCTGAAGGCGGCGCTGCACCGACGCACCCTGCGCCTTCAACACGCTCCTCACATGAACCATTCGATTCCGGATACATCGAGGACAATATCGATTCTCTTTTCAACCTGTTTCCTCCAACCAACCCAGCCGCCCCCGAAGGCTACCCGACTGCTGAACCGCTGGTCATCGGTAAACCCAAAAGTGGATCTTAAGCAGAAAAAGGGCTGGCAAATCTACTCAGGCCGTGATCACACGAGACAAAGCCGAGGAGAGCGTCCAGATAGCTGCTGGGGTGCGTGCTATTGCTTCAGCTGCCTTCATTGAAGAGGCACCATTTTGCAACGGCGCACTCTGGAGCAGAGCAGTTCAGTCCCACAGGCCCCCAGTCCCGGGGGTACATTTTAGCCAGGAAAACGAATCGAGCCGCTGTGGGTTTTTTTTACCCCAGTCGTTTTCACGGGTAGCTGAAGGGCAGGGAGGGGACCCAATTGCCCGGTGGGTTGCAGTTTTCTCATTTTTGACCACGCATTTGCCGCTAAAGAGAAAAATACAGAGTGGAAGAGGCTGGAGATCTTCCCCTTCTTCCCATCTGATTTTCTTTCTCTTTTTGTATTATACACGAGAGCAAAGAAGTTTTTGTTTGGTGGGTTTTTATTGATCAGTCACTCTGAGCTAATGTAATTATCCTCATCAATAGAAAGCTGCAGAGAGAATCATTATGTGGGTGACATTGATAAATGATCACCCAAGAGCTGCCTTTTCTCTTGGGCACCCCCACATCTGACCCTCCCACATACACGAGGTAGCCATAGAAACACCTTGAGCGCCTCCATGGCTCCTCTGGCTGCTCGTGGTGTGTGTATGTGGGGGAAACGCGGGCGGCCCAGCCCGGACGCGACCGGCGGCCCAGTGGCCTCCTCCTCCCTCTCTCGGATCGCCCTGGTTTCTATCCTTAAAAAAGAGAAAGCAATCGGCGCTCATTCTCTCCCTTTCCGCCTCCAGTCTCGGCGGCCCTACTACCTCCTAGCTGTTGAGGAAAACACATCCAAGTGGCTTTGTCCTCAAGGAGTTAAATAACGAGGTTGCCCGCACTCGAGGGCGACGTTGCCTTTTCTCTAAGTAATTGCGTGTAATGCAAAACCCATTAGTTCGAGAGAGGCGTCCTTTTAAGTTGCGCCATTGCACAATATACAGCGTCTCCCATCCAGCAAATAACTCAGCGGGCGAAGCTCTTTGCAAAGTGCCTCAACCTGAAATCATCATCACCATTATTATTACAACGAGAAGGACTTTTGTATTTATTCCCTAAGTAAGATACAAAAAGAAAACCGCTTTAATCCTCTGAGTGCTTTATTTAAGCAAATAAGAAAATACGACTCGAGGTAATTGATTCATAATGGCGTGGCTGCAAAGAGGGTGGAGGTGTTTGTTTATTTGATTCCTAAAGCAGCCGGCCCGGAGAAAGAGCAGGGGAGGCTCAGCTGGGTCATCCATCATGTCGGTGGCAGGAACCCTGCCTAGAGGAGCCAGAACCCCTTCTGCCTCTCTCCTCTCCTCCAGAACTATTAATATGAAAATCTGCCCTTCCTAACCCTCCGCCCGCCTTCCTCTCTCCCCACGCAATTCCAAAAGGGCCTGGGGTTTCCCTTGCGCTCCTTAGCAACTTAGAGAGAAGGGGGGGGGGAGTTTCCATGCCTTCCTCCCCTCTATTCTTTGGGGACTTCTTCCCTTTCTTCTTTCTTTTGCTCTTTTCTTACGGCTGTAATCCAAACCGCCCTTAAGAACCTCAGCAACTCGGTCACGCAAACAGGCAAAGAAAGCAACTATTTGGAAATCCACTCCGAGGCATCGGAGCGCCCCGTCCGCATGGCTGGAGAGTTTGCTGCGGAGGAGGCGACCCTCGCGTCCCCTCACGACAACCCCACGAGCATCTGGGCCAGCCACCACTGGAGGCGGGCTGGGAAATGCCTTTCCTCGGGGGCCCGCCGGGCTCTCCGTGTCCATTTCGGCAGACACGGGCCCTTTCTCCTCTTTACCGGATACCCCCGAGTTAAATGGAGGGGCTTTACACCCTCCTCTCCCCCAGCGACTCCCTGCGGCCGCGCCCTTGCAGTTCTCGGGATGCAAATCCTGCTGAGCTCAATGGGGCGCATTCCTGGAGGGCCTCGCAGCCTCGATGCTCCGGGTAACATAAGGCGGAGGAAGAGGAGACGCTGGCGGGCGGCAGCAGCAGCAGCAACAGCAGGCGGGGTTTAAAATCTCCCTTTAGAAACTAACTCTGCGCTGCAGTTGCCTGGGTCGCGCACACGTGTACTTTTTTTTTTGTATACTGTATACAACAAGAATTTGCCAGAGGAGCAGTGCTACCCAAAAGCATTCTCGCTTCCCTTACCAACACGAAATGCCTCCGAAGGACAGCTGGAGTGGAAGGTCCCTTCCACACACACACACACACACACACGGCCCCTCCGCTCCCGTCTTCAGAAACAAAGGGGAGCTCAATCACTGTCGTGTTTGATTGCGAGGATTACAAATTCCTCCCCCATTTGTTCAGGGAAATGGAACTTTGGGTTTCCCCCCCTTTACCTATAAACAAGAGGTGTGTTTTTCTATTACCCTTCGTTTCCCAGAACATAAGCAATTTTAGTCAGACGGTATTTCCTTTAACACCATGTCGCTGTCAAAACACTATTCCCGTTTTCTTTCACTTTTGACAGCTGAACATTTCTTAAATACACCCAAATCGGAACCCTCCATACTAAATAGTAAACCTCACGTTGGAGCAATCCCACATTATAGTTACGGCTGAGATTCCAGCAACGCAGATCAAACCGAACGCTGCCCAGAAAAGGGAATGATGTACAAAAGTGCCATTTAAAAAAAGTACTGGCAAGTATTTTTTTTTTCCAAAGCTATATAGCATTGAAGATTTGGACCCTTCCCTGCATTCCTGTTCAAAGCCTGTGTTTTCTCAAATGCCAGAAAACAGACAGAAGATACCATTTTCAAGCGCTGTTCCCCACCCCGCTGCAAATGTAGAGACAGGGAAAAACAGCCTTTAAAAGTTTCTAAAATACAGAGTAGAACATATAATGATTCCCCCTTTTACAAGCAACTTGAGTTTGACAGCAGAATTGGGAATCCCAGAGGTTTAGGCTGCAGCAAAAATTAAAACCAAATGTGGACTCTATTGGAGACAAATCTTACTGGAGACAAATCTTGACAATGCAAGTGATCCTTCTACTAACTAGAACTTCATTCGCCTCCACACTGTTTCCCTTTCTATTCTAGGATGAGTAAAACTAGTCCCTAACAAGCATATCAGACTCATCACAAGGACCTGCAGATGCAAATTCGAATTCAGAGCTACAGTGGTAGAGGAAGCAGTGCTGAACTTAGCCAACACTGCTTGGGCCAACACTTCAAACAATAGCCTGCTAAGGGAAAGACATTTCACAATATTTAGGATACTAATACAGAGTCTCATTCCTGTGGCTGGGTGTGGATTCAACCCAATAACAGTCACCTCCATTTGCAAAACAAACAACGTCACCTACAGAAAGCATTTCTGTGCATACTTGGTCCTTTTTCCAGAGTGTCAAACATGAACAGTGGAAGTCCACATGTAAGGTTAAACCCCAACCTTCTGGCTTACTGAGAAAGGGACAGAGAGCTGCCTCAGAGGTTAGATCATCCCTGCTTACTTTCTTTCAGGCAAGAGGAACAAACCAACTAGGAAGTCTCTTGCTAGGCTGGAATCAAGCATTGTGACTTCTTATTCTCTTGATATACTCCAGTCAGGAAGCCACAAACGACAACTTCATCCCGACTAGTAATCATGTCTCCTTTGCCTACAACAATCCAAAACTTCCAGTTTGGATGTAGTAGGAAGCCTCAGCTTCTGAGTTTGCTTATTCCACATACTCCAGGAAAGAAGAAAAGCAAGGGTCATTGAGTGTCACTAGCATGCCACTTGTCGACAATCAAGAATGCAAAAAAGGTGAAATGGGCCCTGATAGAGAAAGCAAGATGGGTTTTTGTACAATGGTGAAAAAAGCCAAAAGCATATATGGAGTACAATCCTAAATAAAGATCATGTTCAGTGACAAGCCACGTTTGATGCACGTACCTACCTAGCTTGTCAACTGTAGTAGTTTTGGAGCTCTCGCACAAAGTCATTTTTCCCTGTTCACAACTATGCCACAGTTAAGCTAAGAGGCCTAGCTTAGTACATGCAAATATGGCCACTTGAGTTCAGACCCTTAGCCCCTTTGAAATATACTCAGCATGTGACTTTTCTTCGTGCTGATTCCTTTGCAAATAGGTCTCTCATTCTTAATGTACTATCAAAAGAAGCTAGGGTAGATAAACAAGCCTAGTATATAAGTATCATGAAGCCTGCTTTTAAGCATGTCCAGCTGTTTACATCTGTTGAAAACTCAAAAGTACACAAATACTGTACTTTGCTATGTCTATTGGCTTCAGATTGTTATATGGTTGTTTTGGGGGCTAGATCTTTCTGACAAATATTTTTTTAAAAAAATAAAGGTATGTTGGCTTATGTTGCTGAGATACGCACAAGCTTTTTCCACATTCATATAGTCTCTCCTCCCTTTATGTAAACCACAATTAAACTGGAAAATATCTAAATTATCCATAGTTTTCCATTTTGTTCAAACCAGGAAACAATGGTTATTAGCTTTAGAAAAGGATAGAATAAACCAATTTCACATTGAGGATAAGTGTCTTGTCTTGTTCAAAGCTAGTAGCTGGCTGCCCACTTGGATGAAATAAACATCAGTGGCTAATTAGAATCCTGATATCAGTGTGACAGAATGGAATGAGCAAATGGAAGAAATGCTACTTTAGTAGCACATAGCAACCCCCCCCAAAAAAAACAGCACATGGGCTTTTTCCACATGTGTCGCCATCTCCAACTGCTCAAATATCATAGCCAGCAAAATTCTGTTTGTTAATCTAGGGAATGGCCCTGGAAGTTGACGATTTCCTGTGGTTCAGAAAATGTAGGGTTGTTTACTCAATGGGTAGAGATCTGTGCAGATCCCATGCTCTTTGAGTACATCCATGGCACCATTGGGTGCTCCTTCCTTGACTGAGCACATGGACAAAGAGATTTGTGCCTTGCTTTATAAGATTATCCAAACACTACTGGTGTATTTTACCAATTTTAGGGGCCCAGCCCAGAAGGAAAAAGACAAGCATTTCTTTACTGTAAGATTGATCGAAAGCTTTTCTTTCTGAATTAATTAAAAATTCTAACAAAAATATTCCAACGTTACAGAGTTAGCCAGAGTATCCCTGACATAATTATTTCTACTTCTCTGGATAATAAAAGGTGATTGCTTACTCAAGGGAGTCTGGATCTGTCTCCCAAGTTCCCTGCAATACTACAATACTGATTTTTTTATATTAATATTTGTGACCTATGCACACTTATGAGAACAAGTTCTACTGAACCCAGCAGAAATTACTTTAGAGTAAATACAAATATAATTTAAACAAGGAATGTCATATGACTTTTTAAAGCCTATAGCTGTCATGTAGCTAACACACATTAGGGCGAAGATGAAAGATGAAATAAGAGCTAGGCCCTATACCACAGATTGTGTCCACCATCAAATTCTACATTACAGCCCACAAGGAGTGGCAACAAAAATTCCCGCAGAGTCTCTTAATAGTAGGTGTGTTGTGCTCACATTGGGAATGGCAGTTGCTAAGATTTGCATACAAAATGTTCCAGGTGCTATATGCAGCTGGGATAATGGCAACTCACTTTTGTACAGTTTCCAAGAAAACTTGTAAGGATGTGTCCAAGTAATCACTAAGTCTGTGTTCACATGTAGCAAAAAAAAGTGTCTCAAAAGCACATCAGAGATGATAGCATGTGCTACCTTTCTTAGCCTAGAATGTTTAAGGGAAGGGTAGACTAGTATGTGAAGAATCCTGGCTGTCAACCATCTCTTAAGTTATTTTAGAGGTGCTTTTTTCTGTGTGTGAACACAGCCTAAAAGTCAGGCTGCACTAGAGAGCTTCTTTACCCCTTTCTTCCAACATACAGTCTGGATTATTGTCAGTACAAACTGACCTGACCAGAGGGTGTTCATATTTAAGTGTTGTTTAAATTTATATTTTCTGTACTACCAACACAGTTTCAGACCATTACTAAACTACCATCCTACCCCTTTTTCACAAAGTTCAGATGATTTTTGTTCTCAGGAAATTGTGAGCACTTTTCTTCTCCATTTCATCCAGTTTTTGCCTGACTACAAAAAGACTGACAAGTGAAATTA